>CM076904.1:15221538-15441540 GCA_039519145.1 Kokia cookei
AAAAACACTTAAAAAACCCAATCAACAAAAATGACATTAGCTAAGAAATTTTTAATAAATCAATGTATCATAATGCTGAAGAAAATTAAAAGACCAGATGCTCTCTGTTTTCCAAATATTTCCATGAAAAAAATAGTAATCTGATTAATTGAGGGAATAAATTCTTTACCAATATCTAGAGAAACCCAAAAATAACACTCAAAATCAGAAAAAGAAGAAGCAAGAAATAAACAACAAAAAAGAAAAAAATTGGACAAATTGGAATCCTGTTAAAGATCTAACCTTTAAAACCTTCAATTAATAAAAGAACAAAAAATCAAAACAAAATATTCAATACCCTAATCACATATCATCTAGGAAATAAAAAAGAAAAAAGAAAATAGAAAGAAAGAAAAAATTAAAAACACCTCAAAAGAGAAATCCATGGGAACGAAAGTTGAATAATAGGTATTTTTTTTTTTCGTTCTTACCTTCAAGAGAGGAAGATGAATGCCGATGACTGGTGTTGAGAACGTTGCTTGTTGGAGCCAGGCACTGGGATGGGAATAACAGGGAGAATGATTTCTTTAAAGAAGAGGAAAAGGGTCTGTGAAGAGAAGGGAAAATGTCTTACGGGATAAAAATCAAGAAGACATTTTTCCTAAAAAGGCATTGGTTTTACCTATGTTTTGGAGAATGTTTTCCTTTAAGAATTCATTTTCCACCAAACAAATACCGTAAAACAATGAAAACATTTTACGAAAAATTATTGGCAAACAAACGGACCCTAAATTTAAAACAGTTAGTGCAAAATTCTTTAAATATCAAACTGAAAAAATTGAGATACTTTTGGTGACAATTTGTCGATTAAGCTAATAAAAAAATCATGGTAAAAAAAAAGGAAAAATAATTGCAACAACTGGGAGAAGTCATGGCTTTGGACATATTTATTGGACTGCTGTTCAAACTTGTCTAAGCCAATTTATTATACTTTTAATTTTATATGATAAGAACTCCAAAATAAAAAAATGGGAATAATAATATTATAATTTGTCACTTTTATTTATCTTTTGACAAAGGTTTTCCTCTTTGTACGAGAAGCGAAAATTTGGGATCTATAATGTGCTGAGATCACGAGAGAATTTAGCAGGAGGAGAAGAAGAAAATCCAAGGAGATGAGAGAAGAGAGAGAGAAAACTATTGAAGTCCAATTTGTTCGGGCCCAAAGTAAAACTCATTTTTTAAAAATTTGTTTTAAATTTAAATTTATTTTAAGCATCCAAGCCCAATTGCCTAAAAACCAAACCCAAAACTTTTACAATCTTTGACCCGATTAGGCCCAATTACAAATTAACCCAGATAGGCCCAAATGGCCCAAACCCAATACACCCAAGCAAAGTCAAACCCAAAGACCACTTGCATCAACTAGCTGCCCTCCCTTACCCAATAAGAAGATGCCACGTCAGCATACCACCAGTGGCACCACCGCCCATCTACCATAGCCACCAATCGCCACCAGCAAGTTGACCACTGTAAAACCGAACCTACAAAGAAGGAAAAGACAAGCAATTAAGTTGTAAAAGACAAATTAAAATGATTGTAATAAGGCTATAAAAGCCGAAATAATTTCATTTGTATGGTTACTGGCCTTTGTTGAACATTTGAAATCAATACATACTTACAAGTTCTTCTGGAGAAATTAATAGAAACAGCAGGCATTTGCAAATCAAACACAAAGAACCCGAAGCAATTAATATCAACATTCAAAGGCAAATTCTCAACATCTCAAAGGTACTTAATAAATATGCATTAATACGTTTGTTGTATGTTTATTATCTTGAGGCAGTTTGTTTAAGTTTATTAATGCATATATTTATTATATACTGATCCCCCTATTAATTACTCAGTTAGTAATTTTTTTTGAAACTGAAAACATAAATAAATAATAAATATTAAATAGAAATAATAATAGTAATAAAAGAAAGTTGAAAAGTCTCACCTTACTCCGATTGGTCACCACCAGAATCGTGAACGGAGCCTCTTCGAAACGCCGTCGACGTTGCAACGCCGAACACTGCCATCCTCGTTGTCTCGAATCTAGCAGATCAAGACATATATCGATAATAAATAAAAATCAATAAATATAAAAACAAATAAAAAATAACGAACTAGCAAACTTGAAAAATGGAAAAGCATTAATCCTTTAATCTTTTTGAAAGATCCAAGTCAGATCTCTGTTTTAAAACCAATAAAAAAGGGAAAAAAAAATCAAAACTTGTTTAAGAACAAACTCAGATCAAATGTGTTTTTTTTTTTAAATAAAACTTTAAGGATAAATTTTTTTCCGGCCTGGATTTGAAGCCCTCGAACTTGGATATAAGTTTTAAAAGAAAAAGGGAAAATTTTACCTGTTAATCGCCGTTAACGACAGCGCGTGCGACAGACGACAACGAACGATGATCGATGGGCGGCAGACTGACGATGGAGCCATGGCCGGCCATGGAGGGGCTTGAAGAGAGGAAAGAAGAGAGTTTTTTTAGATTTTTTTTTTCAAAGAAGTGAGAAAGTGATTTTTTGGGGATGAAAAGGGTTTTTATAGCCATCCAAAATGGTGTCGTTTTGGCATTGGCTTAAAGGCCCCAAAACGACACCATTTCAAGCCGACCCGATTCGTGACCCGATCTGACCCAGAAGGATACGCGTGTTTTTATTAAATGGTTTATTTAACCATTTGGTCCTTCCTTTTTTTTGATTGTTTCAATTTCGTCCTTAATGTCATTTTTAATTTATTTCAAATTTGCCCAACAGTTTTGAATCATTTTCAATTTAGTCTTTTAACTCTCTGAGAGCCTGAGAAGCTGCCACGTGTCTATTTTTGGGTTATTTGTGCAAATAGTCCTTTCTATTTTTTATTTGTTTTAATTTCGTCCTCAAATTACGTTTTGTCTTATTTTAAATTAGCCTAGTAATTTTAAAAGATTTACACATTGGTCCTTTGACCCTAGAATGCTTGTGAAGTTGCCACATGTCCTATCCTTTTTGGTTTTATTACCTAGAAAGTCCCTAAATTGTCCAAAAATCATATTTTGACCCCTAAACTTCTTAAAAATTACATTTTTACCCTAAACTTCTCAAAAATTACATTTTTTCCTTAAACTTCTAAAAATTACATTTTCCCCCAAACTTCCAAAAATTACATTTTTGCCATCGAACTTCTCAAAAATTATAGTTTTCCTCCTGAACTTTCTAAAACTACATTTTTACCCCTGTACTTCTTAAAAATTACATTTTTACCCTCGAACTTCTAAAAAAACATTTTTGCCCTCAAACTTCCAAAAATTACATTTTTACCCCTAAACTTCCAAACGATACATTTTAACCCCTAAACTTCCAAAAAATCACTTTTTAGCCTTGAATTTTCAAAATTACCATTTTGCCCTCGGACATCCAAAAGTTACCATCTTTCCTCCCAAATTTCCAAAAGTCACATTTTTGACCATAAACTTTCCAAAATTATGTTTTAACCCCAAACTCTCCAAAACTTCATTTTTGACCCCGTTTTTCCTTTCTTCGACTTTCGTTTATAAATTTTTAACCTTTTTTAAATTAATTTTGTATTTTGTCATTTATTTTGATTAACAATTCCTATTTTATTCTTCTCATATTTATTTTCGTATATTTGTTCATTCTTTATGTTATTTAACTTTATCATTAATTGCATAGCTCGTATTTAATTTGAATGTTCATTTTTATCTCTATTTTTTTAATTAAAGTCATTTTTTGATTTTTCTCAAAAATATTTAAAATCGAGGCAATATTCCATTATTTCAGGTTTTGAAAATTTGTGCCTTAACTTACTAGGCGCGATTTTTCTTCAAACCGAGATAATCAAACACTTTAAAATCGAGGCAATATTCTTTTATTTTGGGTTTTGAAAATTTGTGCCTTAACTTACTAGGCATGATTTTTCTTCAAACCGGGATAATCGAATACTCTTAAATCGAGGCAATATTCTTTTATTTCGGGTTTTGAAAATTTGTGCCTTAACTTACTAGGCGTGATTTTTCTTCAAACCGGGATAATCAAATACCCTTTTTCAAGGTTTAAAGTTTACAACAAAGGAAAGCTCGTTATTTTCGGATCTCGAAACATTATGTCCTAACTCACTGGACGTGACTTTCTTTATTGATCACCTCGAAATAGCGAGACTTCCAAACAAAAATCAATTTCTTTCTTAAACATGACTTATGCATTAAAGGATCATACTTTTAAACTCTATTAGAGTTTCAAAATTTACAAACAATGCCCTAAAATTATCAATGTGGTACCATTTTTGGGCGTATGAGGGTGCTAATCCTTCCTTTAACGTAACCGATTCCTTGACCCATTTTCTGGATTTCAAGGACCAAAATGTTTTTCAAAATGGACTTTAAATGTTTTGTGGGGATCGAATCACACCAAATAAAAGGTTGGTGGCGACTCCCATTTTTTCTCATTTTTTGAATTTCCAATAAATATTGTTCGAGACCTGTTTGTTTTCCCAAAAATAAACGTTTCGACAACTTGGCGACTTCGCTAGAGACTTTTAAAACAAAAGAGAGTCAAGCCAAAATTGATTATTTTCGGGCCTTTTTGTTAAAACTTTTAATACTCGATTTTGTTTAATATACGATCCTCGAACATTTTGTGTGATGCTATATTATGTCGATACTGCTAGTATAGATTTGCATTCATTTGCATATGATACTACACCTTTAAATGGAAGTGGGAAACTATTCCTTTGTGAGGTTTTCACCTCCGTGAAGGATAATGGATCACTTTCGGGATTACATTCGTACCCATGTTTTCATGAAGTTTTCACTTTCGTGCAAACATGTGGGAAATGTGTCCCCCTAAACCGAACTCATCCATATGAGCCTGTAATGGGTGAGGATCAAGAAATCTGCTGGTTTGGGTACTCTTTACTCTAGAGATTAAACCACATGTAATGAGCCATAAGTACTCACCTTAGAAGGAGTTATACTGAACCTTTTAGCAAACTATCTAAGACAAATTCTTAGGTTCTTTGTTTTATACCTGTATATTGATACTGATGTGTTTTGCTAACTTGTTCTATTTTGTCTTTTTTGCATTACATTTCATCATCATACAAGAAAAAGTATTGATCCAAAATTTCAATTACTGATAAGAGAATCTATCATGGAAAACGAGTACCTTGATATGGTGGAAGACAATATGGTTGTGCGTATGTGGTCAGAGGAAAATCAAAGCCAAAAAGGGGATAACTTAATAGAAGGATATGAGTTAGACTTTTGGGATTATATCGGGATTAGTACAGCTCAGAACAATGTGCAAGAATTGAAAGAGATATGGGACAGTTGGGATAATGACATGAAGCAAACCTTTTACCAAGAGTACGAAGATTTACCATACTTGTTCGAGGTTAAGGTAGATAAGTATCTCTTCCGAGCCTTAGTGCAGTATTGGAACCCAGCCTACAGTTGCTTCACTTTTGGGAATATGGACATGACACTGACGATAAAGGAATACACCACTTTACTCTGTTGTTCGAAGATCTCGGTAGACAAAGCCTACTCTAGAGCTCTTAGTGTCTCGACTTTTGTCAAGAGGTTAATAAACATCACTGGCATGAGTGAGCATTAGGTTGAAGCTCGGGTTAAGGTGAAAGGTGACAACAAATGCATTACGTGGAAGAGTTTGTGAGATTTGATCCTAGCCCACCTAGATACGAAGAAAAAGATTGACATCCTGGCTCTAAGTATATACGAGTTAGTTATTTTTTCCTAGGCTTTAGGACACATAGAGGATGCGGTGACAGACTTGTTTGACCAATTAAGTAAAAAGGTTACATCGGTTCCAGTAATATTGGCTAAAACTTTCAAATCTTTAAATGCGTCTAGAAAGAAGGGAGAAGGTCAATTTATCGGTTGACCGTTGTTGATGGTATGGTTCCATAGCCACTTTGGAAAACAGAAAAAGTCTCCTATCAGTACTTATCTAAAGATTATTCTCCTTTGAAAGAGTTTGTAGCCACGCAAAGATAAGAAAACTTCTTAGAAGAAAAATGGATGGTAATACTTCAAAGTCTCCGAGACGAAGACATAGAATGGTGAGCACCATGGTTTGTTCCCGATGAAATTTTGTATTAATGTAGAGACTTCAACTGGGTCCCATTGGCAGGAATTTGGAGAGCCATAGGGTACACACCTTTATTGGTTTCAAGACAATACAAGTCAAGACAGCTCATACCAGCAACTCAAGGGTTAGCTCAATGTGAATTCGCATATAAAGGAGAAAACAATAAGAAAAGGATTCGAGAGATCTTGAATGCATGGAACCAAGTTCGAAGGATGAAAGTGTTTGGCGCCAATGCCATGGCAACTGTAGAATATGATTGGTAGAGAATTAGAAGGATCAACAACAACATTCCTGTGCCAAACCCGGAGGTTGTTCGCCCAATTGAGGAGCATTTACAAGTTGTTCAGACTGAACTAGAAATTATTAAACAAGATTTTGAGAGGAAGAATGCTAAAATAGAAAAAATGATAGAAAAATTGGAAGAAGAAAATGTGCTTTTAGGATTAGACGTTGATGTCCAGAAGCTAGAAGTAGAGAAGTTGAGAAAAGGGAAGAATAAGGCCAAAGAAGATCTCGATAGCCTGAAGAAAGACTATTAAGAAGCTTCGCTTGTCAATGAGGACTGTCGGTTTAGGTAAGACGTCGGAACAATGACAACGAGAAATCCGTGGAGAAAAAAAGAACGAGTCAGTGGAAGAACAAGTTTCAAATGCCCAAATTCAAGAAAAAGCCATGAAGAGCAGCTTATTGGAAAGTCAAGCTGAGGTGACTGAATTAAAGGCCCGAATAAAGGAATTGGAGGAATCCTTGTATAGACATTGTAGTCGAAATTCAGTGGTAGAGCTAAAAGCAAGCCGAGTCGAGATTGAGAGATTGAATAAGAGGGTGGAAGAATTGGAGGCCGCGCTACAGAGTAGTGAAATACGAACCGAGATTCTAGAGAGGACACTGGAAACAAATGATTGACATCTTCAGCAAACTTAGAAGCAAGTTCGAGACAGAGATTATGTTATGAGCGAGGCTCTGAATCAAATACAAGGAGTAGCCGACCACGTGCAAACACTAGCAGTTGAAGCAGATGAGTTAAGCATACAATATGAGACAAAGACAGAACGGGGTCAAAAGCTAGCAAGAATTCTTAAGAAAAACAAAGCTTTGAGCATTAAGGTAAAACCGTTCATGTAATTTGCTTTATGTAAAGGAACTTATTATCTAGTGAAGTTTTCTAATGGAAATTGAATTATAAGTCAATACCTTTCTTTTGCATACATGCATTCATCCGCATTGCATTTTCACATATTTTGATAATTCTAAGTAATTAAAACTTTAACAGTTACGTCAGTAATCATTGAAAACTCATATCACTATAACACTTGCAAAAAAACCAAAGCTATGGAGCAAAGGCTAGAGCAAATTTCAAAAGGAAATGCAAGAACAAGTGCAAGCGCAATTGCAAAACCATTTGGCAAAAGTAAAGCAAGATATGAAAGACCAGATTATAGAATCTCAAAAGAGCATTATAAGTGAGCTAACATAGCTAATAAGAGCAGGGGCGGATAAAGGAAAAGGTCCTACTATAAGCCCAGAAGAGGAGAGTGAGGAGCCTAGATATCTCCCAGGCTATGCTTCTATGTATACTCAAGTACCGCCGTAAACGTATCCACGTGGAGTACCTGTAACAATAAGAGCATAACAACACCCAGGCGGTATGTCAGGGCTAGCAAATTTTCAAATGGGATCCGATTCCAACCTTGGAGATAATGTAGCCATTCCCGTCGTCCACGACTTGGATGACGTAGAGGAGACAGAAAGAGCAAGGCCTAAGATCCCTAGATAGCTGGAGGACAAATACAAGTGGTTGGAAGAAAAGGTGAAAGCGATAGAAGGAGTTGATACCTTTTATGGCATTGACGCTAAGGAGCTAAGCCTCGTTCCAGACCTAGTGCTCTCCCCGAAATTCAAGACACCAAATTTCGACAAATATAACGGGACTAGCTGCCCCGAGGCCCACATTACCATGTTTTGCAGGAAGATAACTGAGCATGTCCATAATGACCAGTTATTAATACACTGTTTTTAAGATAGTTTAACAGGATCTACAGCCAAATGGTATAATTAGTTGAGTCATGCCAAGATAAGCTACTGGAAGGATCTGGCACAAGCATTTATGAAGCAATACAGTCACGTAACTGACATGGCACCTGATAGACTGACACTGCAAAGATGGAAAAAAAGCCAAATGAGAGTTTCCGACAATACGCTCAAAGGTGGAGGGATGTGGCAACCTAGGTACAACCACTATTGTTGGAAAAGGAAACAACTATGTCATTTGTTAATACTCTGAAGGCCCCTTTCATTAACCATATGTTGGGAAGTGCTACCAAAAGTTTCTCTGACATGGTTATGTCAGAGGAGATGGTCGAGAATGTAATCCGAAGCGAAAAAATTGAGACAGGAGAAGGTGTCAGAAGAATAACTCCTAGAAAAAAGGAAAATGAGGTCAACAACATAGACTCTTACAAGACGAATTACTCAAAGCCAATGATGATGGCATCGCCCAGAACTACGGAAGGAAATTATCAAAGAAATCCAAGACAAAGGTTTGGTGCGAGACCAAAAATGGAATTCACTCCTATTCCCATGACATATAGAGAACTTTATCCGAGATTGTATGAGGAACGTCTCGTGGTGCCAATCCATGTAAAGCCATTGCTACCACCATTCCCGAGTTGGTACAATACAAACGCACTATGTGAATATCACGCAGGGATAGAAGGACATTTAATTGAGAGTTGTGCAGCCCTAAAAAGGCATGTACAATAGCTTATTGATGCCAAGACACTGATATTCGAGGATCCTACAAATCCCAATGTATCAGGGAATCCGCTACCCAAACATCTCGATCAAAAGGTGAATGCAATAGTCAGAGAAGAAGGAAGGAAGATTAAAACTCTCGTTGAGGAAGTAAGGTCAACCATGAGATAGGTATGGTACGAAATGATAAAAGCAGACTTAATTGCTCAAGATTCGGGAAAAACAGTGAGAAAAGGACGCTACTGTGAGTTCCACATTATTGAAGAGCATGAGATTCAGGAATGCAATGAGTTCAAAACTGTGGTACAAGGATTGATGGACAATAAGGAATTAGAATTTTTTGAGGAAAAAAAAGAAGTGGAAGAAGTATGCGCCTCCGAAGAAAGCACAGCTAAGAAAGCTTTTGGGGTTAATAACCCAATGATAATCATCTCACGGCCAAAGAAGGATGAAACTAAAGCAAGAGTTGTCCCCACAATAATAATTCAAAAACCCGTAGCCTTCCCTTACAAGGATGACAAAAGAGTACCTTGGAATTACAACTGTAATGTAACAGTATTGAGAGGGGAAAATCCAAGGTTGAATCAGAAGGAGCTCAAGACGTAAGTCTTGTCACGCATAGTGGGAAAGACTATGGCCCTATGAGAATAGAAAATGAAACATTTGGAAAAAAACCTAGAAGAGACGAAAAAAGGGAGTACTAATGACTAAAGTCACCAATTAACGAGCCAGTGGCAGAAAAAAAGGCTAAGGAATTCTTGAAGTTCCTCAAGCACAGCGAATATAGCATGGTGGAGCAGTTACATAAGTAGCCGGCTCGTATATCCATTTTAACGCTGTTGCAAAGCTCAGAAGCACATTTTAACGCACTAATGAAAGTATTAAATGAGACTTATGTAGCCAAGGAAATTTCAAAGAATAAACTAGACCGCTTGGTCAATAATGTTAGTGCTGATAATTTCATCCTTTTTAATGTTGACGAAATACCCCTAAGAGGTATGGGGTCAACAAAAGCGCTACATATCACCACCCGCTGTAAATGTTACACACTGTCTGGTGTATTGATTGACAATGGTTCAGCTTTGAACGTTCTACTATTGACAATGTTAAAGAGGTTACCGATCGATAGTTCTCATATGAAGACATACCATAATGTAGTGAGAGCCTTCGATGGAACAAAAAGAAAAGTTATGGGTCGGATCGAGATACCACATTAATCTATCCAAACTCATATGAAGTGGACTTCTTAGTAATGGATATCAAACCAAGTTATAACTGCTTGCTTGAAAGACCGGGGATCCATTCAGTAGGAGCAGTGCCGTCATCATTACACTAGAAGTTAAAATTGGTGACTAAAGGACGATTAGTCACAATCAATGCTGAGAAGGACTTAATTGTGTCAATAACAAATGATGCGCCATACATTGAAGCAAAGGAAGATGCTTTGGAATGTTCTTTTCTATCCTTGGAGTTTGTTAATGCGACTTTTATCGCTGAAAGAAGCAGAATCCCTATACCCAAAATATCAAAAACCACAAAGATGGCTCTAAAAATGACATTTGGCAAAGGATCCCTAGCCGGAAAAGGACTAGGAAGGTTTCTTCAGGGGAGAATTAATGTGCCAATTTTGGAAGAGATTCAAGTTCGCTTTGGTCTAAGATATAAACCAGACGCAAAAGGAAAGAAAAGGGAGCTGAAAAAGAAGCAGGAATGAAGGAGAGCTCGATTGGCTGGAGAGGAAATCCAATAGGAGCCATGATTTTTCCCCATATATCAAAAACATTCATATCAGGAGGAATAATCAATTTAAGGTCAAAGGGAGAAGAGAGAGGAGGAAGACTAATTGAAACAATGAGGACAATGAAGGGTTTGAGCATCAATGTTGTATCAGAGGAAGGAAATGAAGGAAGAAACTCATGGGAAATTCGTCCTTTCGCCCCTGTAAGTACTCTCGACAACTGGACTGTAGAGGAACTCCTGTAATCTTTAGGGCTTCTTCAGAGTAATGCTTAAAACACACCCATTGCGTTAGGCTTGAAAGCAATATGAATCTTTTTATAAAAAAAGCCCATGATCATTATCTAGTTATTTTGAACGAAAATGCATCTTCTATCCTATTTCGCTAATTATTCTTTCATTTTTAATCCAACTTAACAAACCATTCGTACATATCCAATAAACAAAATTAATCATTCTTTAATTTATACATTCTTGTCCAATTTGACAAACATACTCATACTCATACCATATAATCATTCTTTCATAAATTTATTTTGTTCTTTGGAACTCTCTTTTATTCCTTTGACAGGTCCTTGAATATCAATAATAGGAATGACCTTGATGCTAACTTAGAGCCTTATTTCGAGCAAGATATGTGTTTAGAAGAACTGCAAGACTTCGAAAATGATCAAGATTGTAATTTGTCTCATGATCTATTAAGAATGATGGAGAAAGAAGAAAAACAAATCCTGCCTCATTCAGACCCGGTGGAAGTTATAAGCCTAGGAAATGAAGGTGAAAAGAGAGAAGTAAAAATTGGGACAAGTATCTCTCTGGAAACCAAAAAAGATATTATCAAGTTACTTCAAGAATTCCAGGATGTCTTTGCATGGTCTTATCAAGACATGTCTGGCCTGAGTACTGACATTATGGTGCATAAACTCCCCATACAGGAAGAATGCAAACTTGTTCAGCAAAAGCTTCGAAAGATGAGATTGGATGTGTTCTTAAAAATAAAAGAGGAGGTTAGAAGGCAATTTGACATTGAGTTTCTCCAAGTGGTTAAATACTTAGAGTGGGTAGCCAACATAGTCTCTGTTCCCAAAAAAAATGGGAAAGTGCGTATGTGTGTGGATTATCGGGATTTAAATAAAGCTAGCCCAAAGGATAACTTTTCATTACCTCACATCGACACTTTAGTAGATAATACAGCAGATCACTCCTTATTCTGATTCATGAATGGTTTCTCTAGGTATAACTAGATAAGGATGGATCCCAAAGATATGGAGAAAACCATGTTTGTCACGCTATGAGAACATTCTGTTACAAGGTGATGCCTTTTGGACTAAAAAACACAGGGGCAACTTATCAAAGGGCCATAGTAACTTTGTTTCATGACATGATGCATAAAGAAATTGAAGTTTATGTCGACGATATGATTGCAAAATCCCAAACAGAGGAAGAGCATGTAAGAATCTTGAGAAAGTTGTTCGGAAGGATAAGAAAGTATCAATTAAAGCTAAACCTAGTAAAGTGCACTCTCGGAGCCACGTCAGGAAAGTTGTTAGGCTTTGTAGTCAGCAAAAAGGGGATTGAAATTGATCCAGATAAAGTCAAAGCCATACAAGAGCTACCACAACCCAATACGCAAAAAGAAGTTCGAGGGTTTTTAGGGAGACTAAATTACATCGCTCGGTTCATCTCACAGCTATTGAGAAATGTGATCCTATCTTTCGTTTGCTTAGGAAGCGCAACCCAGGTGCATGGGATGATAAAATTCAAGAAACTTTTAATAAAGTCAAAGATTATCCGTCCAATGCTCCTATCTTAGTGCCTCTAATTCCTAATAAACCATTGATTCTATACATGGTAGTCTTCGAAAATTCTATGGGGTGTGTACTAGGTTAGCACGATGAGTTTGGAAAGAAGGAAAGGGCGATATACTATCTCAGCAAGAAGTTCGCCGATTGTGAGACTCGATACTTGCCAATTGAAAAACTATGTTGTGCTCTAGTTTGGACCACACAAAGATTAAGGCAATACATGTTGTACCATACCACTTGGTTAATCTCGAAACTAGACCTTCTGAAGTACATGATGAAGTCAGCCGCCTTGAATGGAAGATTTGCTAGGTGGCAAATCCTACTGTCGGAGTTCAACATAGTTTATGTCAATCAAAAAGCAGTAAAAGGGAGTGCGATAGCAGACTTCCTAGCTAGCAAAGATTTAAAGGACTATGAGCCAATAAACTTCGACTTCCCGAACGAGGATTTAATGTATGTTGCAATCACTGAAGAGGGAACCCCAGGGGAACATCCTTGGAGATTGAACTTTGATGGAGCTTCAAACGCCACGGGTAATGGAGTTGGAGCAGTCTTTGTATCACCAGAAAGAGACTACTATTCTTTCACTAGTAAACTTAATTTTGATTGCACGAATAACATGGCTGAATACGAAGCATGTATCATGGGAATCCAAGTAGCTATAGAAAGGGGAATCAAAGTTTTGGAGGTATATGGAGATTCTGCACTAGTAATCTACCCACTCAAAGGAGAATGTGAAACAAGAGATTCTAAGTTAATTGGTTACCGAAAATTGGTTATGAAGTTAACCAAGGAGTTTGATGATGTCGCATTCCATTATCTCTCACGAGAAGAAAATCAGATGGCTGATGCTCTTGCCACGTTGGCCTCGATGATTAAAGTAAATAGACCAGGAGATATGAAACCCAGTCAAATAAGCATCTATGAGGCTCCGACTCATTGTTATGATATTGAAGAAGAAGAAGAAAGGGATGACCGCCCATGGTACCAAGATATTCTTCAGTATGTGAGAGATCGCAAATACCCCAAGCAAGCTTCTGAAAATGAAAAGAGAACATTGAGAAGATTGGCCAATGAATATGTCCTAGATGGGGAAATCTTGTACAAAAGGAGAAAAGATCAGGTGTTGCTAAGATGTGTCGATGCAGTTAAGGCTAGAAAGATCTTAGAAGAAGTTCATGAAGGCATTTGTGGGACGCACGCCAATGGTTTCACAATGGCCAGGCAAATAATGAGATTTGGGTATTACTGGTCTACCATGGAAGGAGATTGCATCAATTATGCTAAGAGGTGCTATAAGTGTCAGATCTATGGAGACAAGATTCATGTACCTCCATCACACCTTCATGTCATGACTTTTCCTTGGCCATTTTCTATGTGGGGCATGTATGTCATTGGGTCAATCTCTCCAAAGGCTTCTAATGGTCATAGATTAATCTTCGTGGTTATCGACTATTTCACCAAATAAGTAGAAGCAACTTCTTATGCCAATGTCACGAAGTTTGCAGTTAGCAAGTTCTTGAAAAAAGAGATAATTTGACGATATGGGATGCCAGAAAGGATCATATTCGATAATGCCTTAAATTTGAACAATAGCACAATAGCGAAAGTTTACGAGCAATTCAAAATCAAGCATCACAATTCCTCTCCCTATTGCCCAAAGATGAATGGAGCTGTAGAGGCAGCTAACAAAAACATCAAGAAGATCATTGTGAAAATGACTAAAACCTACAAAGACTGGCACGAAAAACTACCATTTGCCCTCTTTGCTTACAGAACTTCAATCAAAACTTCTACTGGAGCAACACCATTCTTGCTAGCATATAGTATGAAAGCTGTCTTACCAATTGAGGTTGAAATACATTTCTCCGAGTCTTGACAGAGCTACAATTAGATGAGGCAGAATGGATCCAGGCTCGATATGATCAGTTGAATTTAATCGAAGAAAAAAGGCTAAAAGCTATTCGCCATGGTCAGATATACCAGAAAAGAATGATGCGAGCTTATGACAAAAAAGGTCCATCCTAGAGAATTTCATGAGGGAGATCTAGTTTTGAAAAAGATACTTCCCATACATAAAGACTTCCGCGGGAAATGGATATCCAACTGCGAAGGACCTTACGTGGTAAAGAATGCTTTCCTAGGAGGAGCTCTCATTCTAACAGAAATGGACGGCAAAGATCTGCACAACCTCATCAATTCAGACTCGGTGAAAAATATTTTGTCTAAAATTGAGATGAAAACCCGTAAAGGGCGTCTCCAAAAAAAAAGGTTCAAGATGAAAACCTGCAAAGAGCGTCCTGAAACCAAAAGGAATTTTGAGTTGAAAACTTGCAAAGGGCTGCTCAAATTCAAGAATAGGTTGAAGTGATCATTTCTCTCAAATGTAACAAGACGGAGGAAAATTACAACTTGAAGCATCAACAAAGCACTTTAGGTCTTTTAGACACATATTTGGGCTCAAAATGATTCTCAGCAAGTCGGCTCTGAGAAGTTCATCCTGCGATGTTCGAAGCATCTAATTGTCTTTTGTTGTATACTTGGCAATTTCTTTACAAAAATTTGCCTCCTATTGATCTTTGGAATTATTTCTTTAATATATTTCAACCTTATTCTTTCATAATCTTGTTTAAGCATTTTGTATTTAAAATAACGGATAATGAACTAATGATATGAATCATACAAGGATCATTACTCTGGAATTTCCTAAATGGTACAGGGGCACGAAATAGGACTACCAATGAGAAAACTTGAAAACAAACAGTTCAGGTTGAGCCTAGAAGGAGACAGGACAGCGCACCCATGACAGAATTTGGAAAAACTACAAGCTATGTTAACCCAAATAATAACGGACATTCATCATACGCATTCATGTAGCATTTGATTCATTCTGATCATTGTATCCTGATAATTCAGGCCTACATATGAGGTCTATAGTAGCATACTTTTCAGGTCACATCTTCGTAAAATGGAGAGATGAACCAAGAAAACATTAGAGTTGATACCCTAAAAACGAAAAGGAGTAGATTAAAGCCGTAACAATAAATCTTCTACCTCGGAGTTACAGTGGATCGAGATCAAACTACAATACCAAGTTTTCATCTCTTTGAAGTTGCAATAAGAGCAACATGAAATTTCGACATCAAGTCATATCTTCTTGAAATTGCAATGGAGTTGGATTCAAACCACATCATTCAAGTTTTACCCTTAATCAAGAAGGACAGATTAAAGATTCTGATCCTTTACCCCGAGCCTGAGGTAGATCATCATCAACAAATCTCTTACCCCGAGCCTAGGGCAGATTGCAACCATTCGATCTTTTACCTGGAGCCTGGGGCAGATCATCATCAGCAAATCTCTTACCCCGAACCTGGGGCAGATTGCAACCATTCGATCTTTTACCCTGAGCCTGGGGTAGATCATCATCAGCAAATCTCTTACCTCGAGAATGGGGCAGATTGCAGCCATTCGATCTCTTACCCCGAGCCTGAGGCAGATCACCATCAGTAAATCTCTTACCTCGATCATGGGGCAGATTGCAGCCATTAGATCTTTTACCCCGAGCTTGGGGAGATCATCATCAGCAAATCTCTTACCTTGAGCCTGGGGCAGATTGTAACCATTCGATCTTTTACCTCGAGCTTGGGGCATATCATCATCAGCAAATCTCTTACCTCGAGACTGGGGCAGATTACGACAATTAGATTTTTTACCCCGAGCTTGGGGCAGATCATCATCAGCAAATCTCTTACCCCAAGCCTGGGGCAGATTTCAACCAGTTGATCTTTTACCCCAAGCCTAGGGCAGATCATCATCAGCAAATCTCTTACCTCGAGATCGAGGCAGATTGCAATCATCCAATCTCTTACCACGAGCCTCAGCTAGATATCATCATCAGCAAATCTCTTACCCCGAGCCTGAGGCAAATTACAATCATTTGATCTTTTACCCCGAACCTGGGGCAGATCATCATCAGGAAATCTCTTACCTCGAGCCTAAGGCAGATCACTATCAGCCAATCTCTTACCCCGAGCCAGGGACAGATTACAGCCATTCGATCTTTTACCCTGAGCCTGGGGCAGATTGCAGTCATTCGAAGCAATAAAGTGGTCATCTTCCCGACGAGATGTAGAGAAGTGAACCAAATCCGTCTTCCTAGTGAAATACAAAGAAGTAGATCAGGATATGAAGCTACGACACCCAAACCCTTGAAGTTGCAAGTGGATGGAGTGAGGCTATAGTAACAAATTTTGTCTTTTTGGAAATTGCCTTAAGGTAAGATGGAATCAGAACCCTAAGGACATAGAGAAGTGGGTGCAATGAAGCTGAACGACTAACGAAGTGAAGGGTGGGCCAGTTGAAGAAAGAGCGTCAAAGAAGTGAGACATGACAAATTGGGCCTCCTTTTGGTCTTCGCTCTGTTTTTGTTCCAAATTACAAGCATCCAAGCCCAAATGCCTAAAGACCAAACCCAAAACTTTTACAACCTTTGACCCAATTAGGCCCAATTACAAATTAACCCAGATAGGCCCAAATGGCCCAAACCCAATACACCCAAGCAAAGTCAAACCCAAAGACCACTTGCATCAACCAGCCGTCCTCCCTCACCCAATCAGAAGATGCCACGTTAGCATACCACCAGTGGCACCACTACTTATTTGCCACAGCCACCAACCGCCATCAGCAAGTTGCACCATTGCAAAGTCGAACCTGCAAAGAAGGTAAAGACAAGCAATTAAGTTGTAAAAGACAAAATAAAATGATTGTAATAAGGCTATAAAAGTCGAAATAATTTCATTTGTATGGTTACTGACCTTTGTTGAACATTTGAAATCAATACATACTTACAAGTTCTTTTGGAGAAATTAATAGAAACAGCAGGCATTTGCAAATCAAACACAAAGAACCCAAAGCAATTAATATCAACATTCAAAGGCAAATTCTCAACATCTCAAAGGTACTTAATAAATATGCATTAATACATTTGTTGTCTGTTTATTATCTTGAGGCAGATTGTTTAAGTTTATTAATGCATATATTTATTATATATTGATCCCCTATTAATTACTCAATTAGTAAAATTTTTTGAAACTGAAACATAAATAAATAATAAATATTAAATAGAAATAATAATAGTAATAAAAGAAATTTGAAAAATCTCATCTTACTCTGATCGGTCACCACCGAAATCGTGAACGGAGCCTCTTCGAAACGTCGTCGACATTGTAGCGCCGAACATTGCCATCCTCGCTGCCTCGAATCCAGCAGATCAAGACATATATCGATAATAAATAAAAATCAATAAATATAAAAACCAATAAAAAATAACGAACAAGCAGACTTGAAAAATAGAAAAGTATTAATCCTTTAATCTTTCTGAAAGATCCAAGCTAGATCTCTGTTTTAAAACCAATAAAAAAGGAAAAAATCGAAACTTGTTTAAGAACAAACTCAGATCCAGTATGTATTTTTTTTAAAAATAAAACTTTAAGGATAATTTTTTTCAGCCTGGATTTGAAGCCCTCGAACTTGGATATAAGTTTTAAAAGAAAAAAGGGAAAATTTTAGCTGTTAACCGCCATGGACGGCGGCGCGTGCGACAGACGACAATGGACGATGATCGACGGGCAACAGACTGACGATGGAGCCATGGCCAGCCATGGAGGGGCTTGAAGAGAGGAAAGGAGAGAGTTTTTTCATATTATTTTTAAAAGAAGTGAGAAAGTGATTTTTTTGGGATGGAAAGGGCTTTTATAACCATCCAAAACGGTGCCGTTTTAGCATTGGCTTAAAGGCCCCAAAACGACAACGTTTCAAGCTGACCCGATCCGACCCAAGAGGACCTGCGTGTTTTTATTAAATGGTTTATTTACCCATTTGGTCCTTTCGTATTTTTTGATTGTTTCAATTTCGTCCTTAATGTCATTTTTCATTTATTTCAAATTTACCAATAATTTTGAATCATTTTCAATTTAGTCCTTTAATTCTCTAAGAGCCTGAGAAGCTGCCACATGTCTATTTTGGGTTATTTGTGCAAATGGTCCTTTTTATTTTTTATTTGTTTTAATTTTGTCCTTAAATTAAGTTTTGTTTTATTTTAAATTAGCCCAGTAAATTTTTTAAAAGATTTACAAATTCGTCTTTTGACCCCAAAATACCTATGAAGCTGCCACGTGTCTCATCCTTTTTAGTTTTATTGCCTAGAAGGTGCCTGAACTATCCAGAAATCATATTTTGAACCTCAAACTTCTCATCCACGTGTCTCAGTGGCCAGTGTAAGCAGTGTGCGAAATAGCAACCAGGTAGAGTGCAAGCGGTGTGATAGATTTCACTTTGGAGTGTGCAGAGTTAATAATGGGGCATGTTTTATTTGTGGATCTCCTGATCATTTCAAAAAGGATTGTCTTAATCGTAATGAGCTTGTTAAAGGACAACGCGAGAGATTGGTAGCTACTCCTCGAGGTAGATAACCTGGGAACAGCAATGCAACTAGAACAAACAAAAGTGTTTCTAGAGATATGTCCACCAGATCGAAAGCTAAAGTTCCTACCATAACGTATGTTATTCGTGCACAAGAAGAAGCTTCAGCCCTTGATGTTATTGTTGGTACTTTCTTTATTTTTGATATTAATGTTTGTGCATTAATTGATCCCGAGTCTCAACCTACTCTTATATATGCACTAGATTAGTATTGGAAAAGAAATTAACTGTTGAGCCTACTGATTGTATTGTAAAGGTCGAAAATTCATTAGGTCATCATTTTAGTAGTTGACCTAGTATGTAAGTAATGTCCACTGAAAATTCAAGGCTATGATTTCCTTGCTGACTTGATGTTGTTACCATTCGATAGTTCGACGTGATTTTGGAATGGATTGGCTCAATGTTCATGATGCCATGATCAGTTGTCGAAAAAAGAAGGTTGATTTGAGTAGTTCAAGTGGAGAGATTATTTCAGTTATATTATAGAGATCTGATTGTGCATCCAATTTGATTTCAGCTCTTAATACGTAGAAACTAATTCGTAAGGGTTGTCACGCATTTCTAGCTTATGTCTTGGATACTAAAGTGCTAGAGAAAGAAGTGAGTAATGTACCTACAGTATGCGAGTTACCTAAGGTTTTTCCCGAAGAGTTACCAGGAGCCACCTGAGCAAGAGGTTAAATTTTCTATTGAGTTAGTATCCGATACTACTCCTATTGCAATTGCTCCGTATCGAATGGCTCCAACGAAACTTAAGGTACTATTGCAAGAGTTATTGGATAGATGCTTCATCAGACCTAGTATATCGTCGTGAGGTACACCTGTATTGTTTGTAAAGAAGAAGGATGGATCGATGAGGTTGTGTATTGACTACAAACAACTAAATAAAGTTACAATTAAGAACAAGTCTTCGTCCCGCGAATTGATGATTTGTTCGATCGATTGAAGGGAGCTACTGTGTTTTGAAAAATCGATCTCAGATCAGGCTACTATTCGTTACGAGTTAATGATGTTGATGTGCCAAAGACAGCATTCAAGACGCGTTACGGACATTAAGAGTTTTAGTTATGCCTTTTGGGTTGAAAAATGCTCGGAGCATTTATGGATTTAATAAATTTCGTATTTCAGCCACATATAGATCAGTTTGCCATGGTATTTATTGATGACATCCTGATTTATTCCAAGAATAAAAAAGAGCATGCTCAACACTTGAAGATTATTTACAAACATTGCGAGAGAAGAAATTGTATGCTAAGTTTAGCAAATGCGAGTTTTGGCTTTCAGAAGTGGGATTTCTCGATCATGTTATTTCAAGAGAAGGAATACGAGGGGATCCGAGCAAGATTCTGCCATTTTAAATTGGAAACATCTGCAGAATGTGTTAGAAGTACGGAGTTTCTTGGGATTAACTGGATACTCCAGAGATTTGTTAAGAATTTCATGATCATAGCTTTACCTATGACGAGATTGTTGTAGAAAAATGTAAGCTTCGATTGGTCAGAGAAATGTCAAGAGAGTTGATCAACTAAAGAGTATGCTGACAGAAGCACTAGTTTTGACACAGCCCGAGTCAGGAAAAGAATTTGTCGCTTTTAATGATGCCTCTTGGAATGGTTTGGGTTGTGTATTGATGCAAGAGGGAAAGGTTATTGCAACTAGAAAATGTTGGCGTCATTATTTATATGGCGAGAAATGTCATGTGTTCTCAGATCAAAAAAGTTTGAAATATTTAATGACACAAAAAGAATTAAATTTGAGGCAACGAAGGTGGGTAGAATTGTTAAAAGATTATGAAATTGTGATTGATTATCATAGAGATTGACTAGGTAAATACATTGACAAACTAGGGCAACTAAAAGTCTTTTTGCACTTCGAGTGATGAATACCACAGTTCAGTATGGAAAATGATTCCATTTTAGCTGAACTCAAAGTTAGACCGTTGTTTCTGCGTGATATTCATGAGTTGCAACTTGTGCATTCCAATGTATTAGCCAAGAGGAAGTTGGTGGAAACTGGTCAAGTTTCGGAATTTTCAATTGGTGAGGATGATAACTTTATTATTGGCAAAAGATTGTTTGTGCCAGATGATGCCCAATTGAAGCAAAAGTTGCTGTCAGAAGCTCACAACAGTATGTACTCAATTCATCCGGGTAATATGAAGATGTACTATGATTTAAAACAATTTTATTGGTGGCCAAAAATCAAGAGAGAAATTTCTGAATTTGTATCCAAGTGCCTCGTATGTCAGCAAGTAAAAGTTGAACATCAAGTTTCATCTAGGTTGTTGCAACCAATTATGATACCGGAATGGAAATGGGAGCATATTACAATGGATTTTGTATCAGGATTACCCGTTTCACCAAAGAAAAAGGATGTCATTTGGGTTGTTATCGATCGTTTGATGAAATCAGCACATTTTATTCTGGTACGAATGGATTATTCGCTAGAAAAATTAGCTGAACTATACGTGTCGAAGGTGGTTAGATTGCATGGTTTTCCATTGACGATTATTTCAAACCACGATCCGAGATTTACTTCTAGATTTTGGAACATGTTGCAAACAGCTTTGGGAACTAAGTTAAAATTTAGTATAGCATTCCATCCTCAAACCGATGGCCAATCAGAGTGGGTAATTCAAGTATTAGAAAATATGTTACGATGTTGCATAATTGAATTTGAAGGCAACTGGAGAAGTACCTATCGCTAGTTGAATTAGCCTATAATAATAGGTATCAAACGAGCTTAAAGATGGCACCGTATGAGGCTTTATACGGACGTAAATGCAGAAGTCCATTGTATTGGACCGAATTGAAAGAAAGGAATATTGGTGGAGTCGATTTAGTTTGTGAAACGGAAGATAAGGTGAAAACCATTAGGGATAATTTGAAAGCCGCTTCTGATCGTCAGAAATCCTATGCAGATTTAAAGCGTAAGGACATTGAATTATCTGTGGGTGAAAAAGTTTTTCTAAAAGTCTCGCCTTGGAGAAAAGTGCTATGTTTTGGACATAAAGGGAAACTTAGTCCCAGGTTCATTGGACCTTATAAAGTGCTAGTGAAGATTGGACCAATGGCTTATCGTTTGGCTTTGCCTCCTGAGCTCAATAGAATTCACAATGTGTTTCACGTTTCCATGCTTCATCGTTGTAGATCAAATCCGTCACATGTGTTGTCAGTGGAAGATATTGAATTACAACCCGATATAACCTATGGTGAGGAGCCTATCAAAATTTTAGCAAAGGAAGTGAAAGAGTTAAGAAACAAAATAGTTGAGTTGGTTAAGGTATTATGGCATAAGCACGGAGTAGAAGAGGCTACTTGGGAAACAGAAGAATCCATGAGATCACAATACCCAAATCACTTTGTTGGTAAGACTTTCGAGGAAGAAAAGTTCTTAAGAGGGGGAGAATTGTAATAGCTTGTTTTCAGTCGTAAAGGGGGTATAGATTTAAATTTTAATTACATTTAGTTAACTTAAATTTTTTCTGTTTAAATTATACTCATAAGGTCATGTGAAATATTTAGTCTAAGAAAATTCTATGGTATTGATAATTAGTATAATGTATTAAACAATGAAATGTGAAGGGATGGTTTTGTGTTTATAAAGATTTTTTAAAATAATTAGTGAGTAATCAAAGAAATGGAAATAGTGGTGGACTTAAAGTATAATTTGTCACGTTTATAAGTTAGTGGAAGGTGTTGAAAGGAATTATAATATTCTATTTTTTTTAGTAAGGGAAATAAAAGAAATTAAAAGAAGATAAAGACAAGGGGGACACATCATCATCGTCATCTTCTCTTATTTCTTTGCTTTAGCCGAAAACCATAGGAAGAAAAGCTTGGAGAGTTGGCTTGGGAAAAGTCTTTGCATGTAGGTGAATTTGAAGTTCTTTCCTAATGATTTTTTTATTTTCTTAATCCTTGGAGCTTTGTTCATGAAACTTATTTGTTGTTTTTCAAAAATATAATGAAATAGTGAACTTGCCATGGTTGGAATTTGAGGTCTTGGCTACCATTAGAAATGATTCTTGAACTTAAAAGTTGGTTAGGAAGCCTCATAATATAGTTTTGGGTTAGTTTTAATTTAAGGGTTTTATTGTTAATGCATGAATATATAAGGATTTATTATATAATTAAACATTTATGTTGTTGTTGAAACAAAAAGGAAAACATTATATGTCTTTAATTTCATACTTAGTTCGAATGAATTTAGGATCATGAAATGGTTAGTTAATTGTTTAAAAAGAGGAGTTTTAATTGGAGAGTTACATGGCATGTGGGAGATTAGTTAGTAAGCAAGGAACTTGATTGTTAATGGCATAAATAATTAGGGACATTCAAGTGGTAAATAACAAAGGTTTAGAAGTTATGGAATTCTTATATTTGTGTTGTGATTAAATAATTAAGAGTCTTAAATTTAATTTAACTCTTGAATGCTAGTTAAATTAGATCAAAGTGCGGACACTCCGGTGAACAATTGAGGGAAGGGGAAAATAGTGGAATATTCTATGCTAAATACCGTTGTCACTATATACGTAAGTTCGTTTTATTACTTTATATTTATAAATTCACTATAATAAATGCTAGACTTGATTTATATATATGTTTTTATATATAATAGTTGTTGTTGACATATATAATCCTTTGCGGATGGCTATGTTTGCACAAATTTTCAGGCTTTGTGCCTAGTAGGTTTCGTGCCGGTGTTTTCAGGCTTTGTGCTGGTGATCCAAGAATGAGGATTGGACTTTGAATTATAGTTATTAGTTTATCTTAATTACATTATCACTTGTAATTGAACTTACTAAGTCTTAAATGACTTACTATGTATGATTTTCATGATTATAGGTCTCGAGGAATCTTAGCATCGATTGGACCCAATCAAGAGTGTACACTATCATCTTCATCTTTGGTAGACTTTTGAATAGCTCATTTTGGGTTTGAGAGTGGCATGTATATAGGATGTTTTGGTACTTATGTTGTTGATAGATAGTTTATATTAAGACTTTAGTTATGAGATTATTGGAGTGCATATTTGAAATATGTACATGTAAAAGTTGTGGTTGCGAATTTGGTACAAAGATGATTTTGGTAAATATAGTATGTTTTAACATGTTACTTGTGTATTGGTTGTTAAGGAATGTTTATAAATGATGTATCTTTATCGTGAATGTATATGAGTTTAGAAAGGAAACTTGTGATGTTTTGTGAATAACTTTAGATTTGAGAGAAATTAAAATTGAATTTCTAGTAACTATTTGTGTTGTGTCGGTACTTCGTTGCGTTGTATTGGTAGGTCTAGACCCTTGTATCAGTAAAACTTCTACAGTTCTGGTAGTTTATGACTATGTTTTTATTTATTTATTTTATTGTATGTTCTACCGATACTTACTTGTTCATATATCAATAGAAGTAAAATTTCATCTAGAAATTTTTATAATGGTTTTAGGTTCAAACATGTGTTTTTTAATTATATAAGTCTTATTGTTCTGATATTTGGTTATTGAATTGTTGAAATGTTGAATTGTTAAACATTGATAACAATGAATGTTATTTGAAATGAATATTAATTGAACATGTGAGTTTAAGAGTTATAACGGGTTAATGGTGTCACATTTGAACCACCTTTAATAGGTCATTGCACTTCTTCGTCTTCATCACTTAGTAGCAAAACAATCCAAGTGTTTATTGGGGCAAGAAATAGTAGGCTGTCTGAGCCATATTATATCAGCTTAGGGTGTAACAGTTGACCGAGCTAAAATTAAGGCTATCCTTGATTGACCCACACCAATAATAATTAAAGACCTTAGAGCATTTTTGGGGCTAGCAGGATACTATAGACTTTTTATTCAGGGCTATGCTAGCATAGTTGGTTTAGAACACCCTTACACCCGGTTTACACGTATAAACCCGATATAAGAGTATTACATACAGTGTCAGAGAATTAAAAACGAGTATAATCAAAATTTTCTTTCAAATACTGTGTAATTGAATCGTTTTACTCAAAATATCACAAAATAATCAAGTATAATCAAAATCAAGACTTAAAACCAGTTTGAAAATAATTAAAATAAATTTTTACTCAAAACAGGGCAAATATCGATACCACCATAAAAATATTGATACCTCTGTTCTAAAATCAAGAAATATAGCTAAAAACTTCAAACTAACCTCCTGAAATTATATAAAAACTTTACCAATAAATCAATTCAGTTTAAAACACAATTCCATTCAAAATTCATCATCTCATTTCATAAGTTCATAGTATTCCAAAATAACATTTATAACTCATTTATTTAGGACATATAAGTATCATTTGTACATGTCATTTTACCTCAAAATAAGTATACATTGTCTTGTAATCTTCCAATGTTGATGTGATTTGATAAGAGGCACCTAATCCAACCTTAGCTTCTCGGAGGTCTTATACCTACGCGTTGAAATAAACGCGTTAAGCCGGTGAAGGCTTAGTAAGCACTACAAGAGTTTTTAATCATTCATCTTTTAATCACACATTTCAAACTCATTCATATAATTATTTATTCATGTAAAATACATACTTTTTATGTGTATAACATTTAACTTACAGTAGTGTTATGAATTCACATATTCTTCCTCATTTCACATTTTAGCCATTCCAATCTCTTAGCTTACTTAGTTTTATCATTCTTTGATTTCTTATACATATGTTGTACTTACCTTTCATGTGATTATCATTTCACTTACCTCAATGTCACAATTTGCACATTCTTTTTTTTTCACATTGTTTACCCTATTAACAAGACTTGGACCTTGACGGATACACGGATCCAACCAAACACACCATAATGGCACCCAGTGCCTCATCGGATAGTTCGAAGCAATAAAGTGACACCCAATGTCTTATCGGCCTAGCCGAAGTAAAGTGGTACCTAGTACCTCATCGAATCTATTCGAAGTAAAATAATGACACTCAGTGTCTCATCGACTCAAGATCGAAGTATCCCTGAACTCTTCCAATCCTATGGCATGCCTAATATATCCGACTCAACTCGACTAGTTAATAGCGATTTTCAATTTACAATTCACATCACTTTCAATTCCAATTTCACTTTCACTTTCAATTTTGATCACAAATCATTCAAATTCAATTCAAATATACTATTAATTCAATATAAATTTTCATTCATCTCAAGATTAACGGTTACATTATATTCACTTATTAAATATAAATATCGAAATAAACGTTAAATAATGAATAATTCAGATTATAGTAATACAAATCAATTTAACCAAATAACAATCAAATATCATAAACAATTAGGTACTAATAACTTTGAAAACCTTTGATTTATCCATTTTATTCTCATTTCTCAATTTCATCACATATCAATTTTCATTTCTATTCAATTTTTCTTTTTTTTTTACATTAATTTTCAAAGTTGTACATTTGAGTCACAGTCACTAAATTATTTATATCTTGAGCTATAGAATTCAAAATTTTAATCCGCTTGATGATTTTGAAATTAGACTCAAATATCTTTTTATCATAAAAATTTCAGAATTTTTACTTTAGCCAATTTGTACAGTAAATTCTTTCAATTTACCCCTTCTTTGCTGCCTAACAGTTTCGACATTTCTTTACTAAAAATTATTTATCATTTAGTACAGAAATCCAATAATGTTCCCATCTATTTCTTTTGAAAATAGACTCATTAATGATTCAACCATATAAATTTCAGTCTATAATAATTTTTCTATATTTTTCTATTATTTTTCAAAGTCAGAAAATGGGAACTCGAACCTACTCTGATCTTGTTACACCAAATCAGATATATCTCAGAATGTACAATTCCTTTTCTTTCACTGTTTCTTCCATATCAAACTACACTCAATAAGCTTTAATTATATATTTAATTCAACCTCTAACTCTTTTTATACAATTTTTTGGTGAATTTTCGAAGTTAATCTTCTGTTCTGTTAATGGACATGCTTCCTTTTTCATGTCTCTTTACACAAAATTTCATTTAATCACACATAATCAACACTTATAATTAAACATATCATTTTTATCATAATTAATCATATATGTTAAAATTATAAACACTTTAATTTAATTAATTCTAAACCTTTTAATACTTGTAGTACTCACCTCACTTGTAGATAATTTTTTTCTCACACCTTAGCTTTCTCCTTTCCTTTTTCTTCAATTTGGTTATTCTCCTTCTTCCCTCTTTCTTCAATTTCATACAAACACATATAAGCTTAAGACTAAAATTCAATACTTTTTCATGCTAGATTATGTAAATATACATGTATGTCATGAAAATTGAATCATCTCTTACCTTTGTTCTTGAATTTCCAAAATTCTAATTAAATCCCTATCCACTTTAACACTTCAAAGTGGAGTCTATAAGGAAATTAAGGTGTCTACTAGCTTCTTTCTATGTCTTTCCTTAAGAAATTTTAAAGAAAATGGAAGATTTTGGAGCTTGGAGGGCTTAACAATGGTGGAAGGACTTAATTGGAATAAAAGCAGAAGTTAGAAATGAGAGATGAAGGCTTGGATAGCTAGCTTATGGAGAGAGCTGACATCTTTGCTTTTTAATTGATTTTTCCCTCTCACAAATTCTCTAGAATTTTCTCTTAAAATATCTCACTTAATAAAAATGGTAAAATTACACTTTTAGTCCCTAAGCCTTCCAACTTTACACTTTGGCCCAAAACTTAACCTCCAAAAATATCTTCCACCAAATTACTATTTTTCCCCTCCTTAATCAATCTAATTCTCATGATGACTCATAATTCAATTTGGATAAATTGTTATTTAGTCCTTCCTCTTTTCTCACAATTACTAATTAATCTTTAAAATTTCTTAATCTTCTTATTTTAGCTACATATTCTAATTCTTGACTCCTTCCTTATACTGTTCCAACTCCGGTTCAAAAACGCGGATGTTACATAGTCCACTCACTGATCTGCTGAGAAAAGATGTCATTGATTGGACTCCAAAAACAGGTTGGCCTTCACTACTTTGCAAGCACTATTGGCTTAAGCACCAGTCTTACAACTTCCAGATTTTCCCAAACCCCTCACCTTGGAAACAGATGCATCCGGGTCAGCATTGGTATTGTTTTGTCTCAAGGAGGCCATCCATTGCTTTCTTCAGTTAAAAGCTTGCTCTTCGCCAAAAATCGACCTCCACTTATCATCGAGAAATGTATGTCATTACCCATGCCATTGCAAAATGACGATAATATTTACTGGGCATCAATTTATCATTATCACTAATCAATAACCCCTGAAGAACCCCACCAATTAGGTCATTCAAACACCTGACCAGCAGAAATGGGTAGGGAAATTATTGGGTTATGACTTTGAGATAGTTTATCGTTTGAGGAAACACAATCCAGCAGTAGATGCACTGTCACACCCTCCATCTACATCTCTACTTGCGATTACAAGCCCGAAATTTCCCATTATCACGGTAGTCCGTGAAGCCAACCAATCTCACCCCGATTTAGTGGCTTTACATAATCACCTCAAAGTTAACCCTGAATCATTACATAAGTACGCCAATTGTGATAGGTTGTTATTTTTATGCAACCGTATCATTCTCTTAGCGGATTTATCTTTTCGCCAGCAATTGTTACGTGAGTCTCATTCATCCCTTGTTGGTGGTCATGCTAGAATCATTCACACCTTCCATCATCTTTCATCTAATTTTTTTGGAAAGGAATGCAGCATGATGTTCAATGTTATGTCTTCGAATGTCAAATTTGTCAGCAAATGAAATATTCTTCACCATCCCTGGTTGGGTTACTTCAACCACTTCTTATTCCAACCTTGGTTTTTTAAGATATCTCCATGGATTTTATCACTAGGTTGCCCTCATCCTATAGAAAAGATTGTTATAATGGTGGTAGTTGACCGATTAACAAAATATGGTCATTTCATGGCTCTCCCTACTATTTTTCAGCTACCACGATTGCGTTTATTTTTATGGCTGACATCATCCATCTCTATGGCATTCCCCGCACGATAGTCATTGATTGGGATCCTTGATTTATAAAAGATTCATCGTTTATAAGGCACCGAACTAACTATGAGTACCCCGTACCACCCCCAAACATACGACCAAACAGAAGCCCTTAACAAGCGTCTAGAGATGTACTTGCGTTGTTTCTCTACTAATAGTCCTCACAACTAGGGTGTTATGTTACCATGGGTTGGATACTGGTACAACACTGCTTAACAAATAGTCACGCAAATGACACCATTCAAAGCTCTTTATGGTCCACCACCTCTTACTATTGCTTGGTACATCAAAGGTACAATTGGTACACCATTGGTGGATGAATACATGCTTGACAGGGATGCGCTTCTGGCTTGCCTTAACCAGAATCTCTCTAAGGCTCAAACTCGCATGAAATTCACTGCGGACAAACATCATCGTGATTTAGTCTTTAACGAAGGAGATAGGGTATATGTCAGACTCCAACCATTTTATCAAAATTCAGTGCGACTTCCGCGCCATCATAAGCTTCGCCGACTCCTTTCTTTAATGTCAATTACAAAAGGCAATATTCACATTGTTCTGATATCATAATTCAAACAATTACACATCTTTTCCCTCAACTTCCTTTGCATTAAATTCTTTTACGATGTAAATGTAATCATTGTTGGGTTTCATTAGCTATGAAATCATGTTTGATCCAATATTTGCTCGTACAATTCTTTTTTATTTTATAAAATACCATAATTTAATCTTTGATTAGTAAATTTGGTGTAAATAGTTTTCGCGCATTTAATCCAAGCTATTATATCATACAATACATATTTTGACATGTTTATTTTTTTATACATAAAAGAGAAAAAGAAACAAATGCTATTGTTTAATTATCCTTCTGTAGATGATACACACGTTGTCAGCATGTAGAGTCTACTTAGCTTCTTTTAGAGGTTCATTGAAAAAATGATTTCCAAGATCAATTTTCGCACCATTAGACAATGCATCGGTTAAACCGTTTGCCTCTCGATAAACATGCTCTAAACAAACAATTCATCCTCTCTGCAACATTTTATGTATTGCACGAATCACAAGATTTAAAGAAGGCCTCAAATTTCTTTGACCGATTAGATTAACAGTTGTCAAACTATCAACCTCTAGAACTAGCTATTGTGTCCTTAAAGACCATGCCATACTCAAACCATCATAGGCACCCCATAGTTCAACATTTAGAACAGAAGTTGTGCCCAATATTTCTTGCAAACGCCACCAACCATCTTCCTAAATGATCTTTAATCACTCCTCTACATGTAGCAATTTTGCCTTCATTTGTCAAGCCACCGTCTTGTGTTTACTTTTAGCCAGCCCGATGGCAGTGGCATCCAACCTATTTTAATATTCTGCTCTCTTTTCTCCACAAAGGTAATTTAGATGTTTTTGCGACATTTAGTCTACAGCCTCAGACTTGTTTCACGTATGCTTTCTCTCTCAATGAATTCTTTCTCAAAAATCATTTTGTTCCTACAGGTCAATAAAACCCAACACACTACTCCAAACTAGATGTCCCAATCATCTACATCCTTTGCAAAATGCTTGGGGTTAGCAAGATTCATGAAGACCCAATCTTTAATTGGTATATACATTTATTCTTCAAGCTTTTCATTCTTTACAGATTGCAACCAAGTCATTGCAACAGTAAAGCAAGTGCACAAAACATGACTTGTATCTTCAATCGCGTCTCCACATATTGGGCAAGATGGGTTATTCGTCATGTGTCTTTTTTGTCTTTCTCTATTTGTTAACAGACTCTCCTTACAAACAAGCCACAAGAAAACACAAACTCGTTGAGTGCCACGATGAGTCCATATCAACTTCCATCTATGATCCTCTATCAATGTATGTTCTTCAGCTAAGAGCTCATATGCTGATTTTATTGAAAATTGTCTACATCTATCCCTAATCCATCCCTAAAAATCCTCAATATCAGTTGGTGAGGGAAGCTTTATCGCAGAAATCAGTCGTTTAATCTCTACAAATATCCAATCATCAATTCTATTCCAATCCCAATTCCCATATTGATTTGTCATTGAGCTAACCATCACATAAGTATTCCGCCTTTGTTGCACTACATCAATTCTTCCCACTAGTAGACCACAATCTTGAATCCAATAATCTCTAAAAAATCAATGTTACATCCAATGTTCACATTCCAAATAATGCTCATGCGTACATGGTCTAATATACCTTGGATACCCCGCCATAAATTTAAACAAGCACCTTTATACAAAGTTATAGGAAGGCAACCTTCCCACTTGTATTTTGAGCGTAAAACTTTCACCCATAATTGGTCCTTGTACACCAAATTGAAAGCAACTTTCATGATGAAAGCTTTGTTTTGTTTTTCCATGTTCCTTAGTACCAACCCAAAGATGGAGTCCCATTTGACTAACGACACAGCTTTTTTCTTCGTTGCATAGCCCCAAACAAAGTTACAGATCAATTTTTCCATTTCAAGACATATGCCTTTAGGAATAGTAGTGGACTGCATAACATATGAAGGAATAATCGCAAGAACATATTTGGCCAAAGTTATTCTCCCAGGTAGTAAAAGAGTTCGTGCCTTCCACCCTACTTATGCGCATACGTTGAAGAATGAAGTAGAATGATTCTCTTGTAAGCTTTTGGTGAAACAAGGGAACCCCAAGATAGCACCCTAGATCATTCACTGCCTTAACTTCTAATCTAACACTAATGTACTCTCGTAATTGACTTGGCACATTCTTAGAGAAATAAATCAAAGTTTTTTTCTTGTTAATCTTCTAACCTGAAGCACTACAAAATTTAAGTAAAACTCCTTTGATAACTTCTTTTTGCTCCAATGAAGCTTCTTTAAAAAGGACTAAATCATCTGCAAAAAATAAATGGGACAGCGTCGGGCCATCCTTGGCCAATTTTATAGGTCTCCATCTTCTATTATTTACTTCAAGAGATATAGCCTGGGCTAGCCTTTCCATGCATAAAACAAAAATATACGGAGATAGTGGATCGGCTTGTCGAATTCCTCTAGATTGAATAAAAGAATTTGTCATGCTGCCATTCCATAAAACCTGCAAAGAAGAGGAACATATGCAGTGCATGATAAGTTGACGTATTGACCTCAAAATTTCCAAATCTATAAGAGTGTCCTCAATAAAATCCCAATTAAGACGATCATACACCTTCTCCAAATCTATCTTGATGGCAAACCAACTGACCTTCCCTTTTATTCAGTCGCATAGAATGAATAATCTCTTTCGCTATCACTATATTATCAGTTATGTTGCGACCAAGAAGAAAACTAGTCTGATTCGACTGTACCCACCTTGGAAGAAAAGGTTTTGACCTATTGACGATATGCTTGGTAATTATTTTATATAGAACCGTGCATAGGCTAATGGGACGGTATTGCTGAATCGACTCTGAGCTCTCCAATTTTGGTATAAGAACAAGCAAAGTGCAATTAACCCAAGGATCAAAACGACAATTGTTAAAATTATCTTGAACAAAATTACAAATATCATCACCAATCCACTCCCAATATTTTTGGAAAAATATAGCTGGATAGCCATAAATACTCGGTGCTTTTACGGGTTGCACGTCAAAAAACACAATTTTTGATTTCGTCATTCGTAATTTGTCATGTAAGAATATTACGTTCATTAACATCAATTGGAGCAAACATACCTCTAATATCATAAGGGGTTGCACAGATGCTTCAATAGAAAAAATATTTTTGTAATATTCCACCACCATATGCTGTAGAATCTATGAGTCTTCACACCATTCCCCATTTGATAGTTTGAAGTGATTGTATTCCGCCTCCTCCTATTAGTAGCACACATGTAAAAAAATCGAGCATTTTTTCACCATCAACGATCCATTTAGAGCATGACTTTTGAAACCAAATACTTTCCTCATAAGCAAGCACAACATCTAGTTCTCTCTTCAACTCTTTTTCCAAGTTAACCAAAAATTGGGAGTACCTTCTTTCTAATGCACAATCAATTTCTCCAGGTCTAGCTATGATTTCTCTCTTCTTCCTACCCACATGCCCAAAAATGTTGAAATTCCAGTCATGAAGCTTTTCTTTGAAATTATCAAGATTCACCATCATATTAGCTTCTTTCCTCCAATTGCACTTGAGAAATTCAACAAATTGTTCATGCTTCAACCATGCAACGATGAAACGAAACGGACGGTGTTTACTCGGATTTGTCAAGGCCATTGAGTTTAACAAAATAGGGCGATGGTCTGAACCAATACGTTCCAGGTGAGTAATGGTTGTATTTGGGTTTTCATTAACCCATTGATCATTACCAAGACAACGATCGAGTCTTTGAAAAGATTACCTCGACACTAGGTAAACTTTGGCCCTTTAAATCCGAGAACAACCAAACCCGTGTTAAAGATAAAGTCACAAAACATATTTTGGTTATAGTTCTTCTTGGCAACATTACCTTCACGCTCCTCTGCGGAAAAAATAACATTGAAATCTCCACCAAGAATCCATAGAAATGTTATATTCGAAGCAAGATATGAGAGGGATTGCCTAAGTTTCTTCCTTTTAGAAGCCGGCAAACTAGCTTAGACAACAGTAATAAGCCATTTCTTTTTATCAAAACCGTTATGATTCACATCCAAAATCTCTATATGAATATCATCTCCCCATAACACCCATAGACCACCAGAAAAACCACGTGCTTCAACATGAAAAGAGTATTTAAAACTAGTTTTCTTAATAACCTTGTCAGCTTTATAACCGCTTACCCTAGTTTCCATGAGAATCACTATATTCAGCTTATGAACGTTTAAAAAATTCTTCAAGATACGGCTGAAATTTAGGTTAGCTGCACCTTAAACATTCCAGAAAAAAACTTTAACCATTAAAAAAAGGTTAGAACAAAAAAGGAAGAGACTTACATCTCTATTGCTCCTTCAAAAGCAATATCATCATCACTTGTGTTTGATTCTTCAAACGACTTATCATCATCATCATTCACATTCTCTATTTCATTAGTCATAGTCGTTACCCATTCTCTGACCTGTAGGTCCTCATTCGTCTCTTTATCAAGTGGTCTATGACCCTTATAATTTATTTCTCTAACACCAAACTGGATAAAATTAGCATGAGGTTCATAAGGTGTAAAAGAATTTTACATGACATTTAACATATTCTCCTTAAGATTTTGCATGGAAATAAAACCCGTAGACCCCCCTTCTTCAATCGATACAGCTCGACGAATACCGACTTTTAAGCTTGTTGTTTTTTCTATCACTAGTTTAAAATGCTGGGGCTCACTAGACCCACTTCCATCATTCACTTTTTGTAAAGGACCCTTCTTGAAAACATTAAAGTTCTTTCTCACAATAATAGATTTGAATTTCTTTCCTTTCCCATGGCTTTAGTTCTATTAAGATCAGCAATTATTCCTGAATCGGGAACTTGCCTTATTATCACCCCTTTATTGCTCGACCTCATTACTCTTTCATCTTGATTTACGTGATTTCATTCCTTCTCCAAGTCTGAGATTATTGTAAATCTTGAACCTTGATTGCCACGATTTTCCAGCCCATTCTCCTTTCCTTTCGTGCTATACTTTTCGAAAATAGGTTGTCTTCTCCAACGAGAGTGGGCTTACATCCATGGACCATACAATAATCTCCCTTTCATTAATTTCACAATTTGATCATGTCCTTGTTCGTTACCCCCTTTTTATCATTATTCTTCATATTAACATCATTATTCTCTAGTGCTCCTCATTCTTCCACCTTCGTTGGACATGATTCATGAGTATGGCCATATGTAACACAATCATAGCATATGGCAGGTAGGCCCTCATATTCAACAGCCTGAGGAACGCCATCAATTCCTAGCCATGATTTTAAAGGTTTATCAAGATCAATAGCCATTGCAATCCTAGCAAATCACCCACGTTTCCCATCCGTCGTATCGTAATCAACTTTCACTACTATGCCCAAACACTTCCGTGATAGCCCTCAACATGCCTTTGGTGAAATACTTATATAGAAGACATGACAATATAATCCATACAATGACTTTTGAAGGATGTTTCTCTTTCGTTGAGAAATCCCTGCTCCAAGGTTACACCATGATATAATGACCAAATATCATCCACGATCCTTCTATCAAAATTCACTTGTATTCCTTGGGTAAATTCAGCTTCACAATGAAATAATCATTGTCTAAATCAACCAATTTGAAATCTCCTTGAAGGTTCCATAGACTTTTGAGTCTTCCTTCTAGAGTTCTATACCCAATAGATCTACCAAGCGGCTTAATAATAACTGCATTCGCCATGCTCTTATTAAAGAGGTCATGTACACGCTCAGAAAAAGTGATTTTCGGATAAGGCCCATCGTAGGAGACATGAACATCGCTATCTAGGACTTCAATATCATCACTGTCCAAAGCATCAAACTCATCATCAGATGACATTGTCCGTTGCTCATCATTCAATTGTAAATTAGCCATTAGAGTGTCCTTCCATGACATTCTAGTCTCCATGCCAGTCTCGTCCATCGGTTCTACAATATTGTTCTGCTTATTCCTAACTTTCTTCATTGCTCTTTCTACCCCATGTGAGATAGTGAGATCTCGGTCGTTCATTGCTCTAAGTCAAGAGATAGAGACATCAACGTTCATTTTTAACTAGCCTTATTTTGACATTTTTATTAAAAACACTTAAAATATTTATCAAGATATTTAGTTTTTAAATATGACAGCTCATATAGCAATTTATTTGTACATCATTTTTTTATTATTTGCTAACATGACATATAAAATAAATAGTATCATGTTAATATAAAGTATACATGGATTGTCACATGAGTTGTCATACCAATCTCATTAAAAAATAATATTTTAGTTATATTTTTATTAAAAATAATTTAACTCTTTTTAAAAGGTCAATAATCAAATTTAACTAAAAAATAAATATTAAATTGATAAAAATATAAATTAAAAAAAATAAATTTGATATTATACCTAAATAATACTTACAAACATTTTATTGGAATTGAATGTTCTAGGATTTTGAGAAGTTATTGTTGTTTATGGAAAACATAAAGCAATGAAAATATACCCATAAAACAGTTTTTCTATAAAACAGTTTTTCTCCCCTAATATCACCTACACAGTGAAATAGCGTACTTTTTTTTATTGTTTTAGTAGCACCCAAAGAGGAATGTCACATAGAGAAAAAATAGGGCCTCCCATCATTTTTTCAAACTTCTTTTTCTTTCTTTATAATTTTAAGATGTTATTTAAAATAATTATACTATTATTTACGTTTGGATTAAGTTGATATCACAAATTAATTATATATCAATTTATTGAATTATAATTTCTATTTCAAGTTAATTTTGAGAAATAATCTTTCAATTAAACTCTATTTATTTGTTTCTATTAAACTATGTTTATTTGTTTGAGTCAAACTATTATTAATCTATATTATTTTATTATTATTTGATCTAAAAATTTAGCCTATAAATAGGCTCTTTTACAACCTTAGAAATACACCCATTAGAGTTTAGAACCCCTAACACTTTTAGAGAATTTAGTGTTTACGTTTTGAGGGTTTTTTATTTTCGGGTTTTCGGGGTTTAGTTTTTATCTCTATTTATTGTACTCTTTATTTTTCTGCCATTATAGTAAAATTATATTTGTCCGTGGTTTTTTATCCTCTTTGAAGGGATTTTTCTACGTTAAATTTATGTGTTCAATTTCTCAATTTATTTCGCTATTTATACTTGTTCATTGTTTAATCGAGTCAATCCCTAACAAGTGGTATCAGAGCTAGTTCAATTTTCATATATCAACCCGTTCAGAGATGGCAGCAACAAGGTTCGATTTTGAGAAGTTTGATGGTGTCACAAATTTCAATCTGTGGCAAGTTCGTATTATGGCAATTCTAGTTCAGACCGACTTGAAAAAGATCATTACCGAGAAAAAGCCCGATAATCTAAATCAGTCAGAATGGGAAGAGCTTGATGACAAGGCACTATCTGCAATCTAGTTGTGCCTCACGAATAGATATTGCAGGAGGTATTGATGGAGAAGACCTCATCCGCCTTTTGGAAAAGGTTAGAAACTCTTTATTCGACTAAGTCTCTGGCTAACAATTTAGTGCTGATACAACGTCTATTTACGTTTCGCATGAATGAATGTGAGCTTCTTAGAGATCACATCAGTCAATTCATTACCCTTTTAAATGATTAAAATAACGTTGTGGTTTAGATTGACGATGAAGATCAGGCTGTGCTATTATGATGTTCTTTACCTCCTTCATACAAGTCTTTCAATGAGACCCTGGTAGAGACAAACTCTCGTTCGAGGATGTGAAGGGTCATTTGTTGAGTAAAGACAAACTCGACCATGAGTTTGGTTCTAATAGCAAGGTAGATAAGCTAGCTTCCTTTTTGGTAGCATCAAAGAAGCGAGATAAAAGATGTCGCTACTGTAAGAAGTTAGGTTACATCAAAATAGATTGTTACAAACTAAGAAAAAAAAAGGCTGCTAAGAGTAACGAGGAAGATTTAGCTTGTGCTAATTTGACCGATGAAAGTAGTAATGATTTTTTGTTAGTGTTAACGAGCGAAAGTTTCGAGCTTACGTCCGAGTGGATCCTAGATTCAAGATGTTCTTTCCACATGTGTCCCAACAGAGAATGGTTCTCCACATATAGTTCAGTTGAAGGTGGAGTTGTGTACATAGGAAACGATTCATCCAGTAATGTAATCGATATTGATACTGTTAAAATTAGGATGCACGATGGTACGATTAGGACACTATCAAATGTCAGGTATGTACCTGATTTACAAAAGAATCTCATCTCCTTGAGTATTTTAGACTCGAAATGTTGCAGGATCAACATCGAGTCTAGCGACATTAAGGTCACTCGTGGGGCTCTCATTTTGTTAAAAGTTAAAAGGACCGGTAGTCTTTATATTCTGGAAGGTTCTATAGTGACCGGTGAAATCGAACATCCCTTGTCCGTTACAGAGTTGAAGTCAACTCGTTTGGAGCGAAGGCAACTTGGTTATAGGAGGGAAAAAGGTATGACAGTTTCGTTGAAGAGATGTTCTCTTTTGGATGCAGGTTTTGAAAAGTTATGGTACTGTGTTCGTGAAAATCAAACCCGGGTTAGTTTTAATTTGGCAATGCAAAAGTTGAAGGCTAGAATACTTCTAGCTTTTAAGCACAGATTCGACTCAGTTAATTCCTTGCATGGTTCAAGATAGGCTCGTGGCAGGCTTTGGCAAATATGACATTGTGAAAATACGAGTTAATGTGGAGATTTGTTGAATTATGACTCCTATTTCAAGTCAAATTTGAGAAATAATCTTTCAGTAAAACTCTGTTTATTTGTTTCAATTAAACTCTGTTTATTTATTTGAGTCGAACTCTTATTAGTCTAGATTATTTTATTATTATTTAACCTAGGAATTTAGCCTATAAATAGGCTCTTTTACAGTCTTACAAATACACCCATTAGAGTTTAGAACCCTTAACACTTTTGGAGAATTTAGTGTTTATATTTTGAGAGTTCTTTGTTTTTGGGTTTTCGGGGTTTAATTTTATCTCCATCTTTTTTACTCTTCATTCTTTTTCCATTATAGTAAAATTATCTTTGCCCGTGGTTTTTTATCCTCTTCGGAGGAGTTTTTCCACGTTAAATTTGTGAGTTTAATTTCTCAATTTCTTCTACTATTTATATTTGTTCATTGCTTAATTGGGTCGATCCCCAACACAATTCGATTAGAAAAATTACAAAAATGTATTCCCGTAATTGAAACAATTTATATTATTCAAAGGTACTTTAATAGAGGTGTTCATGGGCCAAGTCGGGTTGAGTTCTAGCTGGGCCTAAGCATGATATTAACACACTTTATGTTTATCTCAGCCCGACCCAACCCAAAATTTGGGCCTAAAATTTTCCCCAAATCTGCCCATATTTGTAAAAGACCAATCCAAGCCCATTTTAGGCTTGTTCATATTATTTTTTAATTTTTTTTAAAAAATATTTATATTATTTTATTTTAATATTTAATAATTTTATATATTTTTTATTTATTGAAAATTATCTTAACATTTTTTTAATGTTTACATTATATTAGTATTATATACTTAGTATAGGTTTATTTTTTTTAATGTGCTCTAAATTACATAATATATAAAAATAACATAATATAAAGTATTATAAACTTAAAACGGTTTGGGCTTGGGCCTTGAATGTTCAAGTCTGAGCCCGACTCATATTTTAAACGGGCCTAATTTTTTTGTTCAAACCCTCCCGAATTTTGGGCGGGCCTTTGGGCTTAGACGGATAGCCCGACTCATGAACAGGTCTATACTTTAATCTTTTTATCTGAAAAAACAATAAAAATCTGCATGTGGTGAGATTTGAATCCATGCCATTTATATTAATAATAACTTAATTTTACCCCTCAACCAACTAAAAGTTAATGATAACACCATAATAAACAATTGTAGTGCCTTTAATCTAATGTATATACGCATTTAAATTTCGTTTTACTCAAAATTTAATCTATTATTTTTATTTTAATATCGCAACTATGTCATGTGTTATTATTAATAATTAATTTCAAATCATACATTTCATTATTTATTATATGTTATTTTTAAAAACACCTCTGTGTTCTAAATATATGATTTTCATACGCATACGAATTTTTAGTATTAATAGTGTTGTTGATTGAATTTGTGCCACAAATTAACTCTACATCATTGATGACAACACCATAATAAACGATTGAATTCATTTAGTATTTTTAATATGATGTATTTAATTTAATCTAATTTTTATATTAATATTATACATATTTCATGTATTATTATTAACTAATTTTAAATCATATGTTTTATTTTTATTGTGTGTTATTTTTAAAAATACTCATATATTCTAAATATATAATTTTCACATGTATACGCTTGTGATAGAATTTTTTTATAATTAAAACATTAACATGATGAATTATGTATTTAGCTCAATTATTTGAGTCTTTGTAAAGGTGAGCATTCGGTCAAATTAGTTGAGTTGTGAATTTTATTTTATCAAACAAAATTTAAAGATTTTGTGAATCAAATAAAGTGAAATGAATTTCAAAACAAGTTAAATAAATGTGTTCCTTAAATTAAAAGAACTTAAATAATTCAAATTAAAACATTGTTCACAATTTAACTAAATTCAAGCACATGCGGATTGAATCTTAGTTTGGCTGGCATGAATATTGTTATCAATATAGGAGGACGTGGGTTCGAGTGTGTTAAAGCGCATTATCCTCTTATTTATGAGTTAGGGAGAGACTATGGATAATTCTAGGTATTATGTTAAAAAGAACATATATGATCATATTTTGAAATGAGATTATTGAAAAAAACTAAATTCAAGCACAATCATTTAACGGTACATATATTTAAAAAATTCTTTCAAAACAAAATAAGATTGAAACAATTTTTTTGGTGCATTACAAGAGAAGAGCAAAGATCTAATAACAACGCGACTAGTGCCACTCGATCCTAAATCACACCTAAAACGATGAACATCATAATCATTATAAAAATATATAAAATTCAAGTTCAAACAATTTAAACAAATCAAATTAAAACATTGTCCACAATTGACTAAATTCATGCACATGCATTTAAGAGCAAGAATATTTGAAAGCTTCTTTAAAAGCAAAATAAAAGAAAAACAAGAGACATTAGAATTTTATTTTTTTTAATATTATATCATTTTTTTAATTTTATAAATGATAATCGTTTTTTAAATTTTTTTTAAAATCATTTATTTATTTTTTGACATTATTAAATTGTACTTATTTTATTTAGATTTTTAAATAATATTTTGAGACGTTTGATCCATTTTTTTTATAATTCTTGATGATTTTTAAAATTTTAAGAATTTTTAATATTATATATTCTTCGAAACTATGATTGGTAGAATTTTTATTTTTATTTTTAAAATAATTTTTAATTATTTTTTAGAGATCAAATTATTCATTTTTATAATTTGACAGACTTAAAAGGATATTTACATAAGAATAAACAAATGCCTAAGCCTAAAAAGGAATTTCATTTATAAGTTTTTAAAAATAAAATTATATACTTAAATTATTTATTTGAATTGATTTAAAATTAATATAAATTAATTAATTTAAGTAAATTAATTTAAAATTTGATTTTTTTTTTTTTGAGTTAAAACGAATTTCGCTCTCTCACAAGTCTCCGATTTATTCATGCGGAAGGCAAAGGTTCGATTTTCCATAATTGACATATCTTTATTTTTTTTTAATTTCTAGGCATTTTATTAAAATGAATTTAGTTAATATGTTTTCTATACTACTTTTAAAATTAGATCGATGGTGAACTCAACAAGTGGTTTCAGTGGAAAAAAAGGATATTGTTCATCCTAAGGATTTTAGGTTCGAGCGCCTATGTGTGCAATGTGTGTGTACATTGTCAAAGAGTTAAAAAAATATAAACAGATACTATCATGTAATCACACCAATACATTAAAAAAATTAATTAATTTTTAAGTCGATTCAATCGGTTCTAAATTATTTACTTAAAATTCAATTTAACCCTTTATTCAAACAGTTATATTGGTTGGTTATTGGTTCAATCAAATTTTTTATTATATTAAATATTTAGTTGAATTAGTTACAATTTTATTTTACTTAAATGAAGGTCATATAGAGGAGTTCATAGGTTCAATCGGGTCAGGTTCAACAAAAAATTTAGGCCTGTTTGTTAGGCCCCGAGTTTGGTAGGCTTAAAATTTTGTCCAAATCCGACTCGGATAAAAATATTAAAACTTGAGTTCGACCCGGCCCGTCCATATTAATTTTTATATAAGTTTTCAATATATATATATATAATGCATTAAAAATACTAAAAACATTAAAATATATTTCCTAACAAATTAAAAATAAATTTAAAAAATATATACTTAAATAACACTAAGATACATGCAACTTAACAAACAAATACCTCTAAAATAATAACAAAATTAACAAATACCTCTAAAATAATAAAAATTAACAATAAAATAAGTTTTATATAATATTCAAACAATAACAACAAAATAGTAGCAACATAATAGTGAAATTATAGCAAAATAGGCTGAAAACAACAAGAAAATAGCATTAAAAAAACAAAAAAAAAAATAGCAGTTTTTATGGTCATTTTGTGAATTATGGCAGGTCAAACTGGGCTCGAGCCAAAAATGCCTTGACCGAAGCTCGGTCCTTTTTTTAAATTAATCTTATTTTTTGTCCAAGCTCATTTTTTGAGCCTATATTTTTATTCTAACTCTTTCATTTTTCGAACGAGTCTTCAAGTCAAACTTAACAGGTAATACGTTCAAGCCTCTACATAGCAATATATATACACTAATTTTTTTGTTTACATTGTTTTTCATAAGGGTTTTTATGGTTTTTAATTTAATTTAATTTTGAAAAATCACTTGGTGCATTTTCAATGGAGTTAAAAGATTATTAATATTAAATCGAACAAGTGGTTTCAGTGAAAAAGAGAATGTTGATCATTCTAAGGGTCCCGGATTCGAGTACTTGCGTGTGCAAGGTATGTGCGCGTTGTCAAAGAGTTAATAAGATATGAACAGATACTACCATATAATCACACCAATATATTAAAAAAACTATTAATATTAGATAGAATAATAACCCTTTAATTTTTATTTTTATTTTTTTAGGATTAAATATTATTTCAGTAAAATTAAAATTAATTATAATATATCTATTTGCATTAAAAAATAACTTTAAAGTGAGTTAATAATAGTAAAACCAATATTAAGCATAAATTAAAATACGTAAATGTGATTATACATTATAAATTATCAAACTTATTTGATCTAATAAAATATAATTTATAATACTTTTACTATTTTTTTTAAATATTACTTAATAATATATTAATCATTCTATGACATCTGATCGTCATACAAAACATTTATTATATATCTATGAAGTATCATAAAAAATTATCAATAAAATATTTATAATAGTGTTTAATATAATTATTATATATCATAATAGTTATATTAAATTTTTAAATATTACTAATAATGATAATAATGCCTGAAATTTAATTATATTTTTTATTTAATATAAGTTCTATAATTTATAATTATTAATGATATGTACATATTTTAATTTATGTTTAATATTGGTCACAAAAGTACTTTTTATTGTTTTATTTATGTCATGAATAGGAATGTAAAAATGTGATTTTGGAAAGTAATTGTCTAGAAATTATGTAAGTGTTGAATTATGTTGAAGCGTTGATTGTAATGTTATTTAAATCGGATGAATTTGTTGGATCGATTATATTAAAAATCAGTGAATAATCAATCCAAACATTAATAAAAAAATCATTTGGATCGAGAATTGAAAAAAAAAATACGATTAAGTTGTAAATAGTAAATTGAAAAAATCAACAAAAAAAACCGATCTATTTAAAAAAGAGTTTTTTTTTTATTGAATTTTTTGGCTTTCACTAGATAAGTAGAGTAGTTGTAAAGTATAAGTAATTATTAATTTATTATATTATTAGTATTACCAAAAAGATCCTAATATTATTATTAGTAATGCAATAATGATATATGTGCCCAGCTATTGAGTTAAAAAGTTGTTGGGATGATTAAAAGAAGTTATTGGGTTCTTTTGAATAAGATTTAATTATTTAATTATTTTATGAATTTTTTTATCATTTAAAATTTTAAATCGATTAATTAATCAAATCAAATTTTGATAATTTAATCAGTTCAATCATTTATCTAATCCCATAAACATTGATTGGTTGGACACATCAGAGTTGTTATGATAAGGAAGAGGTGAATGATATCGCAAGGAAATGCAACCATGTCAGTCACTACATACCTATAAATTCATTTATATTATTATTTAAACCATTAATTGAGTTGATTTCATGAATCAATTGAAGATATAGATATTATCTCGGTCCGAAAAATATTAAACCAATCTTACTATTTGAAATAAGTTATATTCTTATAATAATTGTTTTGTCTTTTTCACATTTTAAATAAGATTAATAAAAATTGCAATTGATGAAATTTAAATTCATGCAATCAACATGCATAAACTTCACTTTACAACTACAACCAAAATTTCACTTTCAGTTGTTTTTATACATTTTAATATTACTTCACAAAAGAATTCTCCCACATTGTTTGTATTTATACCTATTATCTATATTATTAATAAAATTTTTGGTTAAGTTGATGTCACGAATTATCTGGATACCAATTAGGTTAAAAAATTATGGAAATGTCTTTCCATTATTAAAATAAATTATATAATTTGAGGGCATTTTAATCTTCTCATTTGAATAAAAACCAAGAAATATATACATATTGGATTAGCAAGACCTTAATTTTACCACTAAACCAAAGTTTTATTTTGATATTTTTATACATTTTGTTTAAAATGTACAATTTATTATCTTTACCAGTTGTATATCTATACGTCTATACTATTAATAAAACCACTAACTGAATTGGTGTCACGGTTTAATCAAGTACCAACTTGGCTAAAAATTATTAATATACCATTTTATTAAATAATAACTATTATTATTTTGATGGTATTTTTTATCTTTTCATACTTTTATATAGTTTTTAAATAAAAAAACTAAAGTTAAACATGTATAGGAATTAAACCCTTATTTAATAGATTTATAAATCAATTCTTTACCACCACACCAATAATAATTCTCAAGTTAATTTTAAAAAAATAACTTTTAACATAAAATGTTTTCACCCCACCAATAGATTTATAAATAAATTTTTGAGTAAACACACATCTAATTTTTAAGTTCATGGTTTCTATATGTATATGCGTGTGATAGGATTTTTAATTATTATTTAAATTTTTAACTGAATTGATCTCACAAGTTAACATAATAACTACACGGTTGAGGGGATTACTAAACCACTTTTACATATTTGAAATAAATTATATTCTTATAAAGATACTTTTATCTTTTTACATTTTAAATAAAATCAATAAAAAATTAAAAATGATTTTTGAACCCATGCCATCAACATGTATAAAATCCCAACTGTATCACTACAAATAAAGTTTCATTTTAATTTTTTCTACATTTATTATTATACAAAAGTTTTCATCCACGTTGTTTGTATATATTAACAATATCAGTGATTAAGTTGATGTCACAAATAAACTTGACAGTAGCTCAAAAAAATAATAATATCATAATAAGTAATTGAAATATATTTAATATTTTTAATATGATGTATTTATCATTTCAATTTTTTATTCACAATTTAAATTTATTTATTATTTTGATTTAATACATTTGCAATGTATTATTAATTTCAAAAGCCACATATTATTATTTATTATATATTCTTTTTAAACATAGACATACCTCTTAAATATGTAATTTCTATTATGTAATAATTTTTTTAATTTTAATAGAAGTTTGAAAATTATAAAATAAAACACTATAGATATAGAGAATCAAATCCATAATGTTATATGAAAACTCAATTAATTCAACTAAATATATTTATTTTATAAAAAAAGCATGAAATTTTTTTAATGGAAGTTGTTGTCACAAAGCCGAAAAGTGTTTTCTTACACCACGTTTGGTTGGGATAAATAGAATAGAACTGTAATGGAATAGAGCTGTAATTAGTAATTCAATTGTTTAGTTCAATGGAATGAAATAGAGCTATAATAATATTATTATGTTTGGTTGAATGGAATAGATTTTGTAATAGCATAAGAAAAATGCTTAAATAACCAAAATACCCTTAACAAAAATATTAATCAATAATTTAATCATATTTTAACATAATTATTATTAAATACAATTTAATAAAATAATAAATAATTTAATAACATTTTTAATATAATTATTATTAAAATATGGATTAATAAAAATTATAATATATAATATTATAAAAATAGTTATAAGTTTATATTAATTTTAATCATTTCTAATAAAATAAGTCATTAACAAATAATTCTTATAAGGTTTTTAAAAATCAAGAGTGTTCTCTCTTAAATTCCTAAAGGAACTGTGAAACTAGGGTTGGGTTTGGAGTGAGGTGGTGGCTTTTGTGACAATGGAAAGGGATATGGTTTCTCTTTTAGGGGATGAATTGATGCAATTATCTGTCAAGAGTTCATGAATTGTTCCTTCGGAGAAGCCGACATTGTTATGCTCTATTTGGACGAAGAAAACCAACAATCTAGAAAGTTTTCGTGCCCAGATGAATTGATATGGAAAACGAAGAAGAATTCTTTTTGAAATAAAACAAAGAAGAAATTTGAAATCAAAGTTGTGGGACAAAATCTTTTCACGATTGTGTTTGAGGAAGAGGACATTTTGGAGTCTATACTAGAAGGAACGTCATGTCTCTTCCGTCGTAAGTTGTTTCTTTTTTATTGGATTAGAGAACCGACAGAGAGAAAGAAAATTAAACTCACTTCGTCCCTTTATTGGGTTAAAGTGGGTCCATGTCCGTCGGAGTGTGAGAGGAAAGATTTGATGCATGCAACTGGTTCCATTTTTAATGGATTAATGAGGGCGGAAGAAAAGGGAGATTATTGTAGAATTAAAGTATCTTTGGATGTGTAAACACCATTGCATAGGGGGATATTTATTGTTTCAGGGGACTCTAACAAAGCTTGGGTCCCTTTTAAATATGAAAATTTACCGATTTTCTATTACGGTTATGGGAGAATGGGACATGGCTTATAGGAGTGTGATTCATCTTCCTCTTCCTTGAAGGAGTTAGCCGAAGATGAGCTCCTTTATTCCATTGCTTTGAAAGTAGAGCCGAACATGTTAGGAAAAGAATGTATTAAGTTAGAGGTATCGATTTGGCAAACCATGTCGCAATATTCTTATTTAGGAGAATAAGCAATTGTTGCAGCAACTGGTACTACCCTCAACGAGAGGAAGGAGAAGGTGGTTTCGTAAAACATGAGATTGACGCGCAAAAAGGGGAGGGAGATAATTTAGAATTTGAGTTGGATATTGTTTCAAAGATGTTAGGGTGTGATCATAGGAATTTAATTGCAAATAGAAGTCTTATTCCACAAGCTTCAAAAGAGGAGCTAATGGATCGTGATGGAATTATTTATGAAACGGGAGCCATAAAGGTGTTGAATGATGATTTGATGGGTCGAACCTTCCTTGGGTTAATAAACCTCCATATGTGGGGAAAATTGGTGGCATCTTTTGAAAGGAGAAAAAGTAAGAAGCATTCCGTGCTGTCAGAATATGGGAAACGTAAAATTCAATGGGAAGATGTCCTTAGTATGCATAATGAGGTGGATAGAGCTGACTTTAGTAAAAAAAAAACCCAAAGTAGATTGAAAGATCATTAAGGAATCTATGGTTTATGCGTTAGAAAGTATTGATGCTGATGACTTTGCTTCACCTTTTACTATAAGATCAGCAGGTGCCAATGGGCTAACCGACCGGGCACAATGAAAACCTATGTTGGAATGTCCGTGGATTGGGGAGTCCACGGGTGGTGCGAGGACTTTGGCACATGTTGAGGTTGTATAAGCCTCAGTTGGTTGCGAGGACTTTGGCACATGTTGAGGTTGTATAAGCCTTAATTGGTCTTCTTTATGGAGACAAAATTTGAAAATAGAAAATGGAATCAATTCGTAGAAGATGTGGGTTTGTGTAGGGGTTTGAAGTAGGAGCTGATGGGACTAAAGGAGGAATTTGTTTGGCATGGAAGGAGGATGTGATAGTTAGTTTACGAAGTTTTTCAAGCACTTTCATTGATGTTTCGGTTTAAACAAATAATAAGGATGTTGAGTGGCGATTTATGGGTTTTTATGGTTCCCCGTTCGTAATTGGTAGAGTTGACTCATGGAATGTCTTAAAACAACTGGCTACAAATAACAAGCTCCCTTGGTTGGTTTGTGGAGATTTTAATGAAATCCATTTTACATTTGAAAAATAAGGTGGTTTTCCTAGAGATGAGTGTAGAATGAAAGCATTCAAGGAGACATTAGAGCATTTTCAACTAATTAATGTGGTATATTCGGGTCGTTGGTTTACTTGGGAAAGAGGGAATTTACCGGAATCTAATATTTGGGAACATCTAGATAGGGAAGTAGCAAATGAAGTTTGGTTGAGGAGATTTCCATTGGTTACTATTTAACATCTTCCCCATTCTATGTCTGATTATTTCCCAATTTTGATTTTCTTGAATTTAATGGTTGGAAATCATGGGACACAAAATTTCAAATTTAAAGCATGATGGAAAATGGAGGAATCTTTCGAATCTAAGGTGAGAAAGCTTTGGGACGTGGGGAATGTCGATTTGATGATGAGATTGGAGAGATTATGACTTGGCTTGTTGGGATGGGCAAAATGTATTAAGCAGATACGAAGCAAAGAGAAAAAAATGTCTTATTTGCCAATTGGAACATATTTTGGATGAGGAAAGGGACGATGAGAACTTAAGTAATTTAATTGATACGAAAATCCAATTGAATTGGGAAATTGAGAAGGATGAGGTGTATTATGAGCAACAAGCTAAGGCGAACTAGCTCAAATCAAGTAATCAAAATACGAGGTTTTTCCATATATATGCCTTTCAGAGACAACGCTCTAATAGAGTACAACGACTTGAAGATAAAGATGGTATATTAACAAAGGATGATGCAAAAATGGAGGAAATTTCTAAAAGTTTCTTTGTCGACTTGTTTAACTCACAAACAAGGAAGGGCAATTTGAGCCATATTTTATCGAGAATTGATCAATATATCACGGAAGATGATAACACCTAGCTTATGGCCTTATACATGGAGGAGGAGGTGGTTTGAGCATTGAAAGAGATGGGCTTATTAAAGGCCCTAGGCCGTTATGGTTTTTTGATAGTTTTCTACCAAATATATTGGCATATAGTAGGAAAGAACGTTAGTGAATTTTGTTTAGGCATTCTTAATGATGATTTGTCTGTGGATCCCATTAATGTTATAGATATCATTCTTATTCCTAAATTACCCGCCCCTACTAGTATGAAAAACTTTCGACCTATTAGTTTATGCAGTGTCACCTACAAGTTGATAGTAAAAGTGGTTACAAATCGATTTTGTTGGGTTTTAGGTAAGTGCATTGACCTCGTTTAAAGTGCCTTTGTTCTAAGAAGGTTAATTTCAAATAATGTACTGTTGGCGTATAAGATGCTTCATTCGTTTGGTAAGAAGATGGAAGGATGAAAGGGATTCATGGCTTTGAAATTATATATGAGTAAGGCCTATGATAGAGTGGAATGAGGTTTCTTAAAAGCAGTTATGGAACGAAAGGGATTTGGTAAGGCTTGGGTGGATATTGTTATGAAGTGTGTGTCAACAGTTTCCTACTCGATTTGCATGAACGGTAGGCTGGGTTCCCCTTTCAAACTAAGTAGAGGGCTTAGACAAGGTGATCCCTTGAGTCCATTTCTTTTTCATCTATGTAGTGAAAGTCTTTCCTCCCTTTTACGGTTTGGTTTAATCGAAGGCTCTTTGAGAGGAACAAAAGCGAGTAGAAGGGGTCCTCAAATTTCCCACCTCTTATTTGCTGATGATTGTGTGCTTTTTGGGGAAGCCACAACTCAAGGTGCGCAAGTAATAAAAGTTGTCTTGAAAGAATATGAAGAAAGCTCGAGTCACTGTGTAAACTTTGATAAGTCCAAAGTGTTATAAGCCAAATGAAATTTTGAATTGGCTGCTGGAGTTCAAAATGGCTGTCGTAAAGGGGTAAAGAGGTTTTTATTAAATCAGTATTATAGGCCATCCTAACTTATGCAATAACTTGTTTTTTATTTTCGAAGACCCTTTATGATGATTTTGAGCGAGTTGTAGCCAAATTTTGGTGGTAGAAAGGACACGAAAAATGCGACATTCACTGGTGCGAATGAAAAAAGGTTTGTGAGTCGAAAGAGATTATGGGTTTGGGCTTTAGAGATTTTGGTAAGTTTAATACCACCCTGCTTGCTAAACAAAGGTGGCGTTTAATCTAGAATCCTAACTCGTTGTTAGCAAAAACTTTGAAAGCCAGATATTTTCCTCAAGCTGACTTTCTTAACTCAACTTTAAAAACGGGTTCATCTTATACATGGAGGAACATATGGTTAGCCAGGAAAATCCTTATGGAGGGGCTTTGTTGGCGAGTGGGGAAAGGAGATAAATCTCTATAAGGAATCATGCGTAGATTTAAGGGTCAGTTAATTATAAGTTAATTGCTCCAGTTAGTGATGATTTGGAGTTAGTCACAAATTTAATTGATTTTAAACATAGAGTTTGGAGTTTAGATGTTATTACCAATGCGTTTGAGGTAATTGACGTTGAGAGAATCCTTCACATCCCTTTAGCCATAGGGCCGCACGAGGATGAAGAGGTGTGGAAGGGCGACGCGTCCGAGGAGTTCTTTGTAAAATCTACTTATAAACTATTACATAGGGATAATTTTTCTCCTAATTCTGATTATGTACAACATAACTCTGCTACCTTTTACAAACGTCTATGGAATACTCATCTATGGAAAACGGTACAATTTCTAGTATGGCGCACTTCTTTAAAGTTTTTTCCAACAATGGCTAATTTATTTACCAAACGCCTAACTACCAGTGCTTTGTGTCCGAGATGTCGAGGGGAACCTGTGGAATAGCCCGATTTCAGTGGTGTTGAAAATAGTTGCTCGGGACCACATATTCCGATCAAAGAGCCAATAAATATTATTAATTTAAAAATATTTACACATGTGGCGAAGTCTCATTAAGTTTAGTAAAGAAATTTAGAGGATTTAATTTTTAAATAAATAAAAAAAGACTATATGGTAAGAACTTCAAAAGTTGAGTTCTACAACAAGAAACATCTAATAAACAAGGATTAAAAAATCAAAGGAATTAAAGTGGTAAATACACCATATTCAAGAGGTTTGGACGGCAAGCCCTCAACCACTCTTGATATTTTGAGTGAAAATTCAATAAAAATAATAATAATATGAAGAGATGGTGAGATTAGGTGAAGAAAGAAAAAACCAAATGCATGATTATAAGCTTCTAATTAAATTAAGAAAAATGTATTTTCTCGTTTCTTCTTCAAGAACGTGAACCACCATTATTGAGAAAGGAAAGTTTGGGTTGAGCTTTTCTCTTGATTTGTGGAACTCTTGAGGTTAGTTTTAATGATTTCCATGTTTTTGAAGTTGTTTTAGCTTAGTCTTGGTAACCTAAGGGTTAATTTGTGATGTTGATAAGAGTTTAGAGACTTAACATGAAAGAGGTAAGTGTATTTCTGTGCTTAGTAACTAAATCCTTGAGTTTGAAGGTCATATATAAAGGTTTGTTAAGTTATTTGGATGATTTAGGTCCAAGGACCTATTTATGAAAACGGTAAAAATACAAAGGTTAGACGTGAATAGTAAAAAATATGAGGCTAGAATGAAGACATAGTAAGAGTGTGATGCTTTGATTTATGCTTGGTTGAGGATTAAATGTTGAATTTTTTTATTAAGGATTAAATAGCACAAGTGTTAAAATGTTGTGGGTAATTTGGTAAAATTACCATAATAAAAGTTTTATCTTTAAATTAGTTATTAAATTGAATATTGGAAGATTGATTGAGTAAATGATTACTTAGATTAAAGCGCTCAACAATCAGGCTCAAGTCGAGGAAAGGTCGAAGTTACAAAGTAGACATCGACTCATTTTGTGCTTTTGTGCTAGTCGAGGTAAGTTAGTAACTTACTAAATTCATTTTATGTATCATGATTAAATTTCAAATATTGTATTTTGTATTATTTTGCTCATAATTATTGAAGGAACAATTATTTAATATTCATATGATGTGGAGAAATATGGAATGATATGGATAAATGCCTTGTTGGATTATGATAAACATTGGGATACACATGACCCGTCATTGGAATTACAAGTTATATGGGTGCTAGTCTTAAATGTTTTACCGATGGCTGATATCCGACAATTATTGCGGATTCTCCACAGCTCGTGTGAGTATCATCGTGTAGCTCAACATCTCAACCCATAGCTCGTGTGAGCAAGCCCATTTCACAACTCGTGTGAGCATTACAATATGGGTGTTGGTCTTAGATGTCCTACTGATGGCTGTGATCCATAAATTATTACGGATTCTCCATAGCTCGTGTGAACAGCATCATGTAGCTCAACATCTCGACCTAGAGCTCGTGTAAGCAGCCCCATTTCACAGCTTGTGTGAGCATTACATGATATGATGATTTTTCATGCACACTTAATGTGAAAATGATTTTAGTATATCTCATGTAGTTCAAAAGATCTAACAGATATACAAGTAGTAGTACATGCTAGTAATGTAATAATACACAATTTATATACAATGTACACTATAAGATCGAAGTCTTGGAAATTTTGATAAGGGAAACCAACTATACAAGAGTATGAAAATGAACTAAAACGTTACTTTGAAAATAAGTTGGTTTGGTAAGTTTGGTTACTTATTATGAGCTTACTAAGCATTATATGCTTACGTGGTTGATTTTTATATTCTTGTAGATCATTGGAAAGCTTGATCGATTGGGAAAGTCGTTAGAGCATAATCATACTATCTAACCATTGTTTTGGTAACTCTCGATTATTTTGTTTTAGGTTATAAATGACATGCATAGGATTTGAATGTTAAATTAGTTTGAAATGAATTAAGTAACATTTCTATTTTTGTATTTTGTTGTCATTAAATGATGCTTGAGAAATTATGTAAGTTGTTTTGAAGTTAAATACTTAATTATATGTTGATATTGTGAAACCTGAGTACTTGTTTTCGTAGAACATTTAGGGGTATCGATAGAAATACAAGGTAGGATGAACTTTGGCTACTGAAGTTTCCAATGTGTCGATAGTTCCTAGAAGTTTCAGTAGTCTGATCTTGTATATCAGGAGAAGTTTCGCAGGGTAAATCTACCTAGCTCTCTAGAATCCGTTGTATCGGTAAAAGTATAGTATCGGTAGTACTTATACTTGTATCGATAGAACTTTCACTTCTACCAATAGGTTACTGTAGTTATTTTTCGATGCTTACTAACTTGACTTCTACCAATACTTACATAATTAGGTACTGGTAAAAGTTTATCTGATTTTTGAAAATGTCGTTTTTTACTTTAATTAAGTAAGAATGATTCCAAAACTCGAGATTTCTTGCATGAATATTTATGTGACACTGTTTAATGATAAGAAATGAGTTTTTAAATTGATGTGAAGTGAAATTTTTTAGTTGTAATGACTACCTACTCGGGTTCAACGATTGGATCGGACAAAGGGTATTACATTTAATGGTATCAGAATTACGATTTAGTCGATTCTAGGACTGAACGTAAGAAGTATAGAGATAGAAAATACATGTCATTTATATAACCTATGATAATTTAATGTCTCCTACTTTAAAACTAATAGTGATTTTTTATTTGATAAGAGATATCGCCTAATCAAGTTGATCCCGATGAGGTTGAGAGCAACGTACAGGCCTCTGTCCAAGGGCAGCTGCTAATGAGCCCGCTTCTGAGGGCCAAAGAAGTGAAACATGGGAAGCTTTCTTCCAATTTATGTGACATTATTTAATGACAAGAAATGGGATTAAGTAGGAATGACTCCAAAACTCTAGATTTCTCACATGAACATTTATGTGACATTGTTTAATGACAAGAAATGGGATTTTAAATTGATGAGAAGTGAAATTTCTTAATTGTAATGACTACCTACTCGGGTCCGGCGACTGGACCGGGCAAGAGGTGTTACAATCTGAATCAGTAAAACATGTTATCTAGGTATGCCCTGTTTCAATTGAAGTTTTGGGGTTAGCTGGGTCACAATGGATATTGTCATCTACCTTAAACAGTTGGAGTGAATGGCTTACCTGGGTTGCTATGGTTTGTTCGGCTCTTAAATTTCATATACTTTGCTGCACTTTGTGGGTATTGTGGAATTCCAAGAACAAGTAGGTACATGAAAAATTAGCCACGACAAGCCATGATATCATCAGATTTATTCAAGGATATATCCAGGAACTAGACAGTGTTGAATTAAAGAGACTTACATGTACATCAGAGACGCCTTTATGGAGACCTCCGGTAGAGGACACTGTTAAGCTGAACTTTGATACAGCCTTTACTAAATATTTATCCCGTGCAGGGCTGGGGGTGGTGGCTCAAAGTACAACAGGCCAGGTGTTAACGACTAAATTGGTGATAAAGGAGAACGTAGCCACGGCCTTTGCAGCGGAATCCCTTGCCTGTCTTGAAGAAAATGGATAAAGAAAAATAAGAAATTAAAAATTATAGGAATTTAAAGAAAAGGAAAGTAGCCCATTCTCTTAGGAAGAAGACCCTCCTATAAGATTTTACCATTCCAAAGCCGACGGTTACAGTTCCCAAATTTCACATTTCATCTCTCTAATTTTGGCAAATCGTCTTTTGCATCAAAAAAATTGTGTTCCTTTTGGAAAGAATAGAAACAAAGATAAAGAAAGATTAATTCGAATCCCATAGTCGATCTTTCTTCGCCATTCGTTGAATGAAACTCGGTGTTGCGCCTACCAGGAAAACCTCTACTCCCGTTTTTAATCATTCCTCCGCTAGTTCGTGCATAATTTTGTTCCCAGATCTCTTAGTATATGCATGAAGTTTATCATATGAAAAAATTGTGAAAAACCCTTTGATATTTTGGATGTATGCACTGATTTCATATTTATCTGGGAAATGAGATGAACATTTCTTAATGACAGAGAGTGAATCTCCCTCGATTGTGACTATTGAAAACCCCAGATCTGACCTCATTTGGCCTTAAGAGTGTCTAGGATTATAGTTGGATTTCAATTTCTTTGGTTTTTCTTTTCCTCATATAATTGACTTTTTGTACTTATATATTTTCTCAAGTTTTATTAATAAAAGCTCAATCTCTTTATTCACAAAAAAAATATATAACCTACATTAGTATTTTTAAATTGCAATACATATTTAATGTGATAAATGTTACATTATCCCTTTATTCTTTCCTTGCACTCTTTTTCTTCCTTTAATAAATTTCTTTTATTTTTTATATAATAAAATCATGTTTACATAATCTTCAATTGAGTTAATTGAAAGATCCATCTACAACCATGGCTGAATTAAAGAACCTTCGGATTTTGGCACAATGAGAGCTAAACTTCATGAAGGAATGTATACAAGTCTTCAACAATTTAAGGTGGAAATTTATATTTATCAATGGGGAACATCATATAGTGAAATAGCAATACACTTATATTCATACTATTTGGTGTGAAAAGAATGGGAGGTTTTTTTGGGAAGACTCCTACCATGACAGATACACTGGTTTTGAAAATTAAAGAAATAATTAAGATTAGATTGATGGGTAAATGTGTTAATATGAGGGATACTGTAATTTGAATCATTGTCCTTAAGCCTTAATTAAAGAAAAAGTTTTGTGAAGAAATAAACAAGTAGGAAAGAAGGGTGTATATGTGTTTACCATTCAATGTTCACTTCCAAGTTGGGGGCCGTGAGAAAAAGCAAAGATCAATATTGGAAATAGTGCAATTAAAAATCACCAAAATTTTTGGATTGAAACCAAATAAAACCCAATTAACCCCTAAATAGAAATAAAAAATCAATGGATTGAAAACCTTACAGAACCTCGATTCAAAATCAAACTTAAACACTCTCGAGAAATTGAGAGAGCAAAAGAAAATGAAAACCTCGGCTATGAAAACTCTATTGAGAGAAAGAAAAAAAAAAGCATAAAAAGAGCAAAGAGCAAAGAAAGATGGCAGAAAAAATGACAAAGAGGAAAATGAAAGGAACGTAGGGAGAAAATGTTTACTTGAAGGACGTTGCGATGAAGGGGAGGAGTGTTATGGCCAGAGTCGAAGGAAGCAAGGAAGTGATTGTCTGAATGAGTGAGAGCGTTTGTTAGGTGAGAAAGGGTAAAATGGAAATAAGTCAAGCACCGAATCAGTAATCGGTGGGGAGGAGACGAAATAGAAATGACACCATTTCCCTGCATAAGCCTGTAATAGAATAAACCCGTAATAAGTCATTCCATTGAACCAAATAGTTATTTGTGGTGGGCCCACTAAATAGAGTTGTAATGGCTATGCCATTACATTGAACCAAACAAAGTGTTAGAGTTTGAGTATTACTTTCTAAATAAAAAGAAATAGCATTGCCTCACTTTTTTAAAAGATGAAAATTTTGGATGAAAAGGTTGCTAATGGCAAGATGTATTGAAAGATAGTTAAAGGATTAAAAGCTAATTATGCCACTCACTATACAAGTAAAAAAAATTATATAATAAATTTATAAAAAATTAATGCATCATGTTTTTAAAATTACATGACAATTGTTAACTTGATTAATAAAGTAAGAATATTATATAAAATTGGTAATTGAAAATTAATTTTTCATTTGATATTAGAATTTTTTAAATCCCTTACTTTTATGGATCAAGTCATGTCCAACTATGCTCCTTTCATTGAGTTTAGTCTAATACGATGGTGAATTGATCTGTCGTATTTCCATACGTCAAATTAAGTTCTTTTGACACTTAAAAAGACTTTTATCAAGTGTTTTATGATGCTTTTTGTTGTTTTTTGTTACTTATTAGATTTTATGTTAGAAGTTAATTTTATTGCATTTCTTTTCCATTTGAGACCCAAATTGGAAAAAACTATGCCATTGGAAGTCTAATAATTGATTTGAGCTTGTCTAAGGAGGTGATTGAGGCCGAACATCAAAGAGGCTTTCGTCATGCCCGAGATTGCGACACTAACCTTTCCACCATCTTGAGGAAGTTGAACTTTACCAAAACTCAATCTGGAGTAGCCTGTTGTGGAGGTCGTAAAATTAAGTATAGAGTGTCACGACACCGAGCCTCAAAGTTATGGTTCAAAGCCCTCGAGGTTGCGACTCAAGCCAAACATTGAAGTGAAGGAAACACAGTGCCCACAATTAATGAGGTCGTGACACCAGAAATACTATGTCGCAACACCGAGTGCCCCCAAGTTAAGCTCATGCCTACTACCACGGATGTTGCAACACCAAAGCTTGAGTGTCATGACACTGAAGTTTGACTGATGAAAAATTGCAAGGGCAATTTTATGTCTAAACAAGCTTAAGTCACTTTTCATTTAAAGGGCATAATTGTGAATGTTAGGTCAAATGTTTTTTGCCTATAAATACCACCTTATATAAACTATTTGGATGGCTAGACTAGTGTAAAAAATTAGGTTAGACAATAGATAATTTTTACTCTTATTTTCTTAGTTTAGGTTTTCATTTTCTTTTCTCTTTTCTTCCTTTCCTTTTCTTTATGTTGTATCATTTTTTTTTCTTCATTTTTGTTGGAACCTTGTGGATGAAGATGGATTAAACGCTCATCCTTCATCAAGTTTTTATCTATTAATGAGCATTTTCTCAACCCTTATGTTTTATATTTTATTCCTACTATGTGTTTGTTAAAATGCTTGTGTGGAATTTAAGTTTAATCATGTACTGAACTGTTTTATTGGTTGATTGATGAGTGGATTACTTAACTAAGTTATTATCCATGCCTTGATTAGTTGTTTGTTTAAGTGTATTAAATTGCATATTAAGCTAAAATTGACGCCTCTAGTGGAAGATCTAGATAGACGAGATTGAGAGAAGACTCTATCGTGTAGGACTTTGATACATTTGTGCCGAATAGTGAGACCAAGAGGAAAGCTTAGGTGGTATCTTTTAGTTTAAGATGAGACTAAGAGGAGACTCCTAGCTAAAAGTGACAAACAATATAATTATCATAGGTTTATTAACTTAGTTAGTAATTCATGAATCATTCGACCATCATTTCAATCCATTCGTATTGTTTCTAGTAAAAAAGAAAGAAAATTAGTTTGGTATTTTTCATTTGTTAATTTAGAATTTAGCCTTATTATATTTTCATATTTGGTCGGCACTAATAATTTGTAACTTGATTAGATTAGTAAGTACTTAACTTGTAATATTAATTTGACAAGCACGTTTACCAATTTGACAATCCCTTGGGTTCGATCTTTGAAATACTATTAAATGTTCCATTGTAACACTTATAAATATTACAATTGACCTGTCACACTTGTAGTAAAAGTTTCTTTTAAATATTTATATTTTCTGCTAGTTCTACTCAGTCTTCGTACGTCGTGATGCGGTCATGTACTACACTTTATACTATACAACACCTCATATAAAGCCATTTGAATACTTACTTGGTATCTATTCTTGTATGAAAATTCAACTAATGGAAGATATTTGTCCCAACCGCTCTCAAACTCAATGACACAATTGCACAACATATCCTCCAAAACCTATATTGCCCTCTCAGACTATCCATTTGTTTATGGATAGAAAGTCATACTGAAATTTAGTTTCGTTCCTAAAGCCTCATGCAACTTCTTAAAAAATTGAGATATAAACATAGGATCTTGATATGAAATGATTAAGACTAATATACCATGTAGTCGTACAATCTTAATTATGTATAGCTCTATCAACTTCTCTAAAATGAAATAGGTATGAATAAGTAGGAATTGGGTAGCCTAATCCCCCTAATTTCCAACATCCTCTTTCTTTGTGCACACCTATTCATTACTAGTGATGACCATAAAAAATTCCTTTTATTTATCAGATTTTTCGCCACTGTTGACCCACTTAAACTAGCCTATTTGTCTTTTTTTTTTCTTTCCTACTACCATATTTCCCTTTCCCTCTTCCTCTTCGACAATACCTTGAACCAAAAATCCCTCTTTGAAACCTTTGCTCTTAAGATGCAAAAACCAAAAATTATTTACAATATCCCTAAGGCCCCTTATTTTTAAACTAAGAAGTGCATGAAGGAAGATTCAAAATGGTACAACTTCCTACAAACCAATAAGAAAATAATATGTGTCTTAGTAATTATTACTTTTTGATCCATTAACTAATAATAAACAAACGCACATCTTCATTATTAGCTTATGAAAACCCAAATGATGCTTTTTCAAAATTTAAAACATACTCTCTAAAAGTCTTGTTTGTACGACATATGCTACCTCTTCACCAAGTGTATATTACACACACATTTATTATTACAAACTAAGAACATTGATCGTCTTATGGAAGGTCACTTTATAACCTCCCCTCAATTGGGTAGCAATTATTATAAGTACCTCGCCTATCTAGACTTCATTCCCTTTACCTCACAGTTGTGCACATGGCAAGACTCATGGTTAAGAGAGGGTCATCCTCACCTATAAGTACATGCCCTTAACCTTGGCAAAGGACTTATGTCTTTCCTATTAAACCTTCCTCACCATAGAAATAAAATACATTCCTTTACAACTCTTGATACATTCTCCACCACATGAATTTTCATCTTTAAGGGTGCTCAAACGGTCAGTTTGGTTATTAACCGAATAGAATTACCATTAACCGAATTACTCAAAATATAAAAATCTTTAACCGTTAATCAAACCGAAGTTTTTTCAAATACATTACTCGAACCAAAATATTTTGATTAATTCGGTCGGTTAACCAAATTAATTTTCTCAGTTTATATTTATTTTTTGATAAAAAAACAAAATATGACAAATTTTCATTAGATTTTAGAGATAAAATATAAAAGAAAAAACAAAATACGATGGTGGCGGACGAACAATGATGGTTACCCGGTGGATGTCGGATGGTGGTGAGTGTGTCTAGTTGTTGACCGTCAGGCGAAGGAGATCTAAAGCTTGAAGTCGAAGGTGCATTGGGTTAAGGCGTGAAAGACGACGACGGACAAACGATAATGGTGACCTGATGGACGTCTGATACGTTTAAATTATATAGGTTTATTTAACACCTTTTTACTTATAATTTATGTAAATTTCGAGCTTGTGGATAGCTAATTAAGTCATTTTAGTTCATATTTAGATATTAGGCATAATTTTAGTAAAGTTTGTAATTTTGTATAATTAGTATTAATTTTACATTATTTTACTACTTTATGGCACATGATTATTTTTTACTCAATTTGCTGCAGTTGGACCACTGAATTAATTCATATAAGAGTCAATAAGAATGTACATGCATGCAAGTTAAAAATATACTTCATATGGATGACTAGAGGATGAATTGGGCTAAAAAATATTACCTTGACCCAGCTTGAAGATGGTTGCTAAAGAGAATTAAAGTGCTTCCTAAGTAGGGCATCAAAACCGTCCAACAAGGAGGAGAGAAGCTCAAATTCGGCAAGCCATCATGAGCAGCCCAAATTAGCTTTGGGATAATTAAATTGAAGGCCCTCGCCCTTGTGAAAAAAAAAACAAATTAGCCCCCAACTTAAAGCTTGAAAATCATCCAACCCTTTTCATGATTCATGCATGAAATCAAGCATGAATCAAGCAACCACCTAACCTCCCATCCTAGATTTCATGGTCGGCCAAGCAAGGGAGCAATTCAAGGGATCTCCAAGTTATTTTTAGCAAACTGCCATGCTACTCCTCAACTATAAATACCACCTCTCATCTCCCATTCCAATCATCATTCATTCATAATTCATTCACAACATTTCTCATCTTTTCTCTTTTCTTTTCCATGCCTAAAGCATTCCCATTTCCCCATTTTTCCTTCAGCTAATATTTTTTCTTAAGGAAAACCACTCTTGGCCGACCACCTAGAGGAGTATTTTGCGAAGGAGCAATTATGAGGACAAGAGGAAGCCACCACAACCAATCTTCGGAGAATTGCCAAAATCATCAAGAGTTTCTTCTTTCCTATTCTTTAATTTTGTTTTTAGTTATTCAGCATATTTGCAAATTGTTTTGATGTTTTTCCATTAATAATGATGACTTAATTTTGTTTTAGCTGAAATGATAGCATTAATTTGATAAAATTCATTCGATTCATTTTTATGATGTTTCGAGCTCTATTACCTTGCATAACTTTTAGGTTTGTGTGATTAAATTGTTTCAAACCTAACCTGTCCCTGTTACTTCACATAAATTCTAAAGAAAATTCTAAAGTATCATTAGTTAAATATGAACATAGAATTTGTTAAATATATTTTTCTAAGTATAAGATTTCGAAAGAACTTATATTAGCTTCCAAGTTAATGAATGATTGAGTTGACATGAAATTTTTCCGGAATATTGTGAAACATGATAAAAATGAATTGAGTCAAATATTGTAATTATTCTAGTTTATTCATGTTATTGTTGTTAAACTTGTGAAATTGCTTCTAACCCATCTGATTGCATTGCATTTTTTTGCATTTAGTTAATTAATTTAATTTAACATCAATCACCACAAAATATTATGCTTTTCTTACCAATTTGTAAATTCATAATTTTGCAATTATTTGATTAACAAATACAGTCCCTGTGGAGATGATAACTCTTTTACTTACTTATTACTTAATAACGACTGTGTACACTTGCACATTCCGTCGCGAACCAACGTCGGATAGTGGTGAGCATGTTGGGCTATTGACATTAGAATTTTTTCGATTTTGGGAGATTTTAGATTAGGGATTGTATATTTGTATTTTGATGTTTTGTTTTTAGTTTTTAGGTCTTTTAGGGTTTTTCTGTTAAATTATTTATGTAATATAAGTTAATTTTATAATTAGATTAATTATTAAGTTGACTTGGGTTTGGTTTATAAATGTATAGTTGGATTGGGTTTATAGTGGGGCCTGGGTTGGAGGTGGTCAGGTGGGCTAATATATATTATTTATTTTGGTTAATTCGATTAATTGTTTGGTTTCGAATCGAATTAATCGATAATTAAAAATTCAAAAAATCATTAACCGGCCTTCAATCGAACTAAATTCGACCACCGACCAATTAACCGAATTAGATAGGTTCGATCGATTAATTCAGTTTTAACTGAACTATGAACACCCCTAATCATCTTCTCCTCTTACTCCAATTTGCCATCAGCACATTAAAAGCCAAAAACATAATCTCATCAGTATTAACAAGGTAAATTATCTTATTTCCATAATTTGAAAATTTTGCTCTTAACTTAATTATTTGAGCAACAAATTTTGCAAATGACAAAATTCAAGTTGATAACACAATTGATTATCTTATAAATACATATATCAAAACCATATAATATCAAAATGTTCTACATGGTGACAAATGAGCTCATATTCATTTAAGAATTTCATGACATTCAGTCTCAACCATAACTAATGAAGTTTTAATAATCAATTTCTTTGTAAACAAACAACACATGCTAAATTTTTAAGGATCTTTTGACTCTTTAATGAATTTTCATGTAAATTCTCAAAAAAAAAAAAATATGACTCAACCATTTTAATACACATATAATATAAATCAAAATAAATAGAGATAAAATCTATAATAAAGATATTCAATATTGTTATTCACAATCTTAATATAATATCCATTATGATAAATATATTTTATTATGTATGAAATTTATGATTTTCATTCGCGTAAATCCAATCTTGAAATTTAAGATGAGGAAAGATTTTCTTATTGATAGTAAATACTTATCCTTAAGCGAGAAAAATCCTATTTAAAAAGAAATATATATATATATATTATGCTTCGAATCTTGCAAAAAATGAACTAAAATAGAATGCCTTAATTATTATATTTTTTTTATTTTTCACTGTATTTATCGAAATGAATTCAATAATCAATTCTTTGCATTTTGTAAGCCCATTTAAAAAATAAATATTGATCACTGATTTTAAAGTTACTCCATATTCAAGACGAGAATCTAATTCTCAACCACAAATTAAAATAAAAAATACCGTATCATCTCATCTAACACATCAAAAACTTTCTAAATTCTCAACTAATTTTATGACATTTTCTATCTTGATTTTTTTAAAAGAACCTTTCTATCACGGTTAGATTGAAATAACTTCTTAATTACCGTCAGTTTTAAAAAAAAAGGTGGCTTTGTACTTATCCGGTTATCAAATTCAACAATTTCTTTTATTAAGTAAAATAAAGCGAGTTGAGCATTTATCTTTGAGTTATCAAGTTGGTTAATTAGTTTGATTGGTAGTATAGTTTAATATGGTTTTTCGGTAATAGTTTAATTTGTTAGATTGTTCTTATATGATGGAAGATGCTATTATTTTGTAATAGAAACAGGCGAAACACATCGTAATGGTATTCTCGGCGCGTGATTATATTAATTAGATCAGATTTCCTTCTAAATTTACCATTTTACCCATCGCCTTCCACTTCTTTCCAGTTTCCTCCAAAGCTCTCACATCAATAGTAAGTAGTAACTCTTATTTATTTATTTATTTATTTCGAATAATTCAATAATTTTTGAATACACAGAGACGTGTTGTGAACGTGTCGATTCTTGCCTTCCCTTCGTCACGCCTTCCAACCCAACCAAACGCTTTCCCTCTCAACCATTATTATTTCCTTTCCTTTCATTTAATACAAAACAATTTCAATTTCTTTTTGCCTTTTAATCTCATTCTCTCTCTCTCTTTTATTAAATGATTTGTTATGAAGTTAAAAGTGTGATTGTGTATCCTTCCTGTTCTCTCCCTTTTTGGTTTTATCTCTTTCATTTTCATGGAATTCCTTTCTTCAAGGTCTATTTTCCTCTCTTTCTTATTATCTATATATATAGAGTAATGTTGTTTGCTTTGGATATGAATGAATTTTTATTTCTTATAGGCTAATTGTTAAGCTGTGATTTGCTGTGATTTGAAATCAAAACAGAGCTTAGAGCTTAATTTTGATGGGGAAGCACGACGATGAGCTCTCTGTTTTCCCTTTAACCAGTCTCCAAATCGGGTAATTCTTCTAACTTTTTTTACTTTTACTATCTGTATGCTTGATCTGAGGAGAATTTCTTTTAGTTGAAATTTGGGCTTCAGACTATGTTCATGGACTCGGATTGACTGTCATAGATATACATGTTTGAGGCGGTATATGCATTTCCTTTTTTCCAAGTTTTTCATATATGTTGGGATCATATTCCAATGCTCATGTCCGGTATCTGCGTTTATTATTAGAAACATATGAGTTGGGTAACATCTGCTTCAGCTGCTAGTCATACTTCATACAGTCATGTTATGAATAAGCTTCTTCAGTCATTTTTTTTTTCCGATTTCTGATTAGTGACTTTTTTTTTTTTTTAATGAGAGTTGATACATTTTTTTATATGGTAATTTTGCGTGTTCTAGGGCTTCATTTGTAGAAATATCAAATCCTGGGCGTTAATCAATTGATTTATTCTAAGCACTTTCTTTATGGGATGTATCAGAATCAGAGAGTTATTTCTCGGGGTTTTCCACTTTTCTTATGTATTATAAATCTCTGATTGCAGAGACTTGCAGTCTTATCTTTCGGATCTTAGCCTTTTCTTGGCCCCTGAAAGTAACAAATTCTACATTTTGGTGGACAACCGGCCATGGCTCATGGACTTAGGTTCACGTCCTGCTCACTTGTGGCAATTGATGGTTACCAAGGTTGTTGAGCACACCTTTTATTTTGATTCTTTTGAAATATATGGTTTTATTTAATTATTTTAAATTTTCAAATGATTAGAATATTTTAATGAATTTAAGTGGATTTTTTTTCTTACTATTTACATTTTACAGTCCAGGTTATCTCCTTTTGCTAACACCAAAGGTCGTAGGGAAAGAAAGGATGGAAAAGAAGCTTCTTCCAAATCAAATGCTAAAGATGCCAAGAAGTTGGAGAGGTGGTTCTCTTTGGTAGATGCTGCAATGCTGTCGAAAAAGAGAATTTTGCTACCTGTTAAGACATTGAAAACCTCCTCGCTTCTTAGCAATGAGCTGCATAGGACATTGTATGGCTTCATTGTATTTGAAGTTTCATGGTCCAATGTTCGAGGTCTTAACTACTTGAATGAACTTCAGGTATTTGTTCTTTTATGTGCTCAATAATTTTTTGTTTGTGATTCTCCTTCAAGGTCTCCGTGTTCAGCAATTTTCTTCTTATTTTCAGACTGATACCTCTCTAGCCATAGAGGCTAAATTCATGCGAAGATGGGAATTTGACAGCATTGATCAAGCAACAAAGTGTCTATCTTCATGGTTCTCCGGAACATTGTCAGAGCAGTGGCATCTGAAAGAGCACCTGAATTCGACAATTGGTATGTTTTTGCGTTAATATTTTATGACACTAGAACAAAAGTTGTCTTTTACGAGTCTTGAGTTGCACGTGATTACCTTTCCTCAGTATTCTATATCCTTTGGACTCACAATATATATATATATGAAGTTAGGAACTGCGAACTGAAGATGTATGTCTGCAAGAACCAAAGTATATTTGGTCACTTTTTATCTCACTAGGTGTAAGTACAATTGATGGAGGGCCAAATCAACCTTTAAAAGTCTTAAGTAATTTACAATAAAGAAAGCCTGTTCGATGTGTATTTTGATAATTTTTACCACAAGGGTTTAGCTTATCGAAGTCAAGTCAAACTCATTTTCATCAGCTTTCTGTCTCATTTGCTCTATTCTGTTCCATTTGAACTGAAAAATATATTGTTAATAATTGAAATTCCCTAGCACCAAGATTAGAAAAACCTGAACAGTTGAACCAATTAGATCTCCGCCTTCCAGTCCAACTGGTTGGACCTGGTGGCTAATAATTAAGAAAGCTATTCATTTGGCCTAGTCATGAGGTGTTTAATATAAAACTAAAATTTGGAGTTTCAAATTTCATTAATTACAAATAAAATTGAAAAAAAAGGCAGTTCAGTCTGTTATTTCCAGGTCTATAACTGGTTAACTATTCGACCAGTAAGTGCTTTTAATATAATGTGTGGATTGAATAGGCTGCCAGTTTGATTGTCTGGTGTTGTCCGGTCATATAGCATTTCTTTTTTTGCTGCCAGCAACCTAGAGTAGCCTCCTAGAAGCCCTATAGAGAAGATTGTAGTCTTTCATTTGTAAGTAACTTTTGTAAGGATAACTCAGTGATATTGCTCAAAGAGTGTGGTTAGGAGCCGGAGCATGTCCTCTGCATGTCAATTTTGCTGCTTACCACTTGATAACCCTGTGAAGCCTGAACATTATCTCCCTTTTTCTTTTTTCCCTCTCTCAATACAATAAATTTGCTGTGTTGATACAGTATTTATTTTGGATGATTTTTAGGGAAGGTCTTCTATGATGCTGAAAAAGATTTTCCCAGGCCAATCCCTTTTGAAGATGATGAAAATATCTGTGGTGATAGTTTCAGCATTGAGGAAAATTTCCCTCATGATCATTGTGGCAATTTCAGGGTTTATCCTGGAACAGTGGAATGCGATACTTCTGAACCACACACTCCTCCTCCTACTGGGCCTTATAAGAGAAGGAAAGTAACTAGGGCAAATAGTACCGGAGTTGAAGTTGATGTGTACTGTGAGGAAACCCGAGGGCAAGCTGAAAGCTCATTAGGGAACTCTAATGAAAATGTTGTGGAAGCTACAGAGTACAGGGATGTTCTTATTTTGTTTAGATTTGATGATAGAGATCTCCCATTTAAATTACAGCAAATAATAATGCCTGATCTGAGGTTACTTCGTTTATTAGAGGCTGGCCTTCCGTCTTGGGTTATATTCCTTCAATCATATCCTGGCTTCTGCCATATCTATCGCCCATGGATGTGCCCTCTGGCCAGAGCTCTATATGTTTTGATTTCAATCATTACAGTTCTAATAGGATTTTATGATTTATACAAAAATGTCCCTCTTCTGAAGGCAGCTGCTTCTCGTTTATGTGGGCCACTTTTTGATTGGATAGAAACTTGGGAGATGGTGTCAAGGATCAAGTACTTGGGAACTATGCTATTTCTACATAACTTTCAGAAGGCTTTTGAGTGGTTTTTGACAGCAACACGTGCTACTCGGTCATTTTTCTCTGTTCTTTATTTGCCATTAGCAGAACCATTTACGGAATGTTGGGGCTTCCTTTTGCCAATTTGGAATATGTTCAGTGAACTAGTGGAGAGCTTATTTTCGCTTATATGGACTGTGTTCTGTTCTCTCTGCAGTCTAATGGGGGATCTCATAGAGGTTCTACTGATGCCTATATGGTTCATTGGCTTGGTTCTCTGGAACATTGGTAAGTCATCAGATGATTGAAATTTCGGTAAGCTATTTCCTTTTTTAAGGGCTTTGATTTAATATATTAGTCATTCTCATTCTTTGTATTTCATGCTACTACAGTGACTTCCATCTTGTATCCTATATTTTGGATTCTTTGGGAAATACTATTTGCCCCAATACGCCTGGTCCTTGCATTATTCAGTATTGTGGCATTTGTTTGGGGCTTCATTTCTGATTTGGTTGGAGATATATGGAGGTTATTAAGTAGCATAATTCAACTTGCTTCAGCTTCTGAAGCTACAGTGAGCAGCACATATGAGGTTTCTGTATGGCGTTCACTTTGGAATGACCTCTTTTCCCAGGTAAGAAGACATTATTGTATCTTGATTAATATCTTTCTTTTATGTTTATTTTACTTATATTTTCTTTATCTTTTCAGGTTTTTCGTGCTGTCAGAAGTATATTAAATGGATTTGTTGCCTTCTTCACAGCCTGTAACAGACATCGCCTAAGGTTGTCACATTTTAAATCTAGCGTGCTCTATTTTATATCATATAATTAGTTTTCTCTCTTTTAGATTTAACCAGAGAGCCAGGTAAATGCTTGCATACGCTGTTACAAATTATGCATGAAATGTTTGCCTATTTTCCTCCAATCATTTTTCCATTTAATCAATGATGTTTTTCACTAAAATATTATAAACTAGTAGCATTAATTATGCAAGTTCCATGGAAGTTAGGTAATTATCTTTGTATCTGTTCTGTTTAGCTCAGGATTTATAGTTATCAATGACCTACTTTAACTCTTTGGTTAGAGTGTTTTTCATTACATCCGTCCTCCATCCATATTTTTTTAGCTGTTTTAATTGTTCTTTATCACATTCCTTGGGTTCAAGCATGATGAAACTGACTTAAAAAATGCTATGCAATCTCCCCATCTTAGCAAATAAACTTTTAGAATTCTGGATCACATGATTATTATATATATTATTCTCTGATTGATTTCATTATATTCTTGTGATGATATAGCAATCTACATTATCCTTTTGAGTTGTTTGGCCTAGTTTTCTTCTAGTTGTGTTTGCAAACCAACTTCTTTTAATTACTCTTCTAGCTTGGGACAATGATAGAATTTTTACACCCAGGCTTTTTGTATTTCTTGCAAAAGGATGCTTTTTGACTCTTAAATGTCATATTCTTGAAGTTTACAATTTTGACTTTCTATTTCCTTTTTGAATGGTCGAGTGTATTGTGTTATTTTTGACATGATCATTTTGGTGCTATGGTGTACAGCATTTATAATCACGTACAGGATGTTGTTCAAGGACGCTTTGGTGGAGTCCCAAGATCACAGAACTCAGATCCTATACGAAGTAAATCAACATGTGGAAATCAATATCAAGTAAGCAATCTCTCTACTTGCTATTGCATCAAATGGTAGACATGAATCCTATGTTACCTTGACTCAGGAATGAGTGCTAGATACAAGCATGCATCCATCATGGATATGCTCATTTTTTTAAGAATATGTTCTCGTATGTTTAGATATCGAATATGTATATTATAGGGAAAAGTGAAAAGTTTGGGTAACATAGCGTGAATCTTTTAGTTGTTACAGGTGCTTACATAATTTTTTCTTTATCATTGGATATTTGCAGTCGGAAGTAAGGAGAAGAGTCCATAGTAAAAATTCTAGTTCTGCAACATTGTCATTTTGAGTCCAAAATATTCAAGAAAGTATCCTTGTCCTGATCCTGGTCCTGTCCGATCCAATATCGTGCAAAAGATCTTTTAACAGGCAGTTCAGAATTGAAAGCGAACATGAGCAGTCCAATTGTGCAAAAGATCTTCTAACAGGCAGTTCAGAATTGTGAAACTGAACATGAGCGGTCCAATCGTGCAAAATATCTTTTAACAGGTAGTTCAGAATCGAAAGCCAACATAGGCAGTTGAGAATTGAAACCGAACATGAGCAGTCCAATCGTATGGTTAGAGGTAGTTTAATTTTTTTATTCCTTTTGTCTCGGGAGCCACGTATTAAGTCTCTATGTTCATTAATTGTAAGCCTTTTATTTCAGTTTAAGCTTCTGGAGAATGTAAATGATGTACAGTTTCTCTGTATATTTATCAGAAAAAAGGAAAAGGCTTGAAAATGTATATTTATTTTGATTTTTCTTAACCTGTTTAAGTTTCTGTAAATTAAATTCAAAATCGAAATTTGATAAGAATCGCATCAAGTTAATATTTGCTTAGTTCATTGATGAAAATTAAAAGTTATTTTAGTGCGGTAATGTTTTTGTCCAGAGTTGATAATTTTTTTTTTCTTCTTGGTTTTTAGTAGCATGAGTTTTTATTATTACAAATTTTGGGGAAGGGGTTTAATGGAGTTCGAAATCTTGTATTCGGTGCCAGCATTTAACAATTGAGGCTATGGCGGATTAATTAATATTAGATTATGGCATGGTGAAAAGAACTATGTAAGAAGTACAGCTATTAAAAGTTTATACAAGAATTAGATAAAATTTCGATGAAAATGGTGAAAAGTAAAGAGTTTAAAATTATGGTGTTTCATGTTTAAAATTTATTATATTGAAATAGATTTTATATAAAATATTATTGGAGTCCAATTTTGGTTGGGCCTAAATTAAATCCAAAAAGATAAATAAAAAATAAAAAAACATTTAAATTAAATTTCATTTTAATTTATATGTCCAATTACAAAAACTCAATATACAAATGGTCCAATCTACCTAAACCCTAAACAGACCTAAACCCAAATTACCCATAGGTCCAGCAAGCCCAAATACCAAAAAAATCAGAAACCCTAATTTGCTAAGGTCTTCTGTCGTCGCTGCTGCCTTCCCCCTTGTGCCACGTCAACCACTTGTTACCGAGGCCAACGATCATCTCTTACGTCGAAACCACCACGCCTGCCACCACCAATGCCACTGTTTCGGACCTGCACACGCAAGGAAAAAGAAAGACGCAAAAGCAAAGAAACAAGCATAAAAGAACAAGGAACCATCATTGTAAAAATGCCTATAAAGTCATAGATCATAATCTTAAATTTTTTTACGCTCTCACAGAGACATTTACGAGAAATAGAAATAAAAAACAACATTCAAAAAAAGAGTTACGAACGAGTAATTTGTACCAGAATATACACAATCAGATTCGAAATACCAGAAAATTCAGCAAATTCTGTGCATGGTAGATTACGATTTTCATACGTATATAAATATGTATACAAATATACATTATTTTTATATTTTTCATCTTTGTTCTTACTTTCGAATACTAGTACACGAACACATTTCTTATTTTTATTTTTATTTTGTATATTTCAAAACTAAAATAAAAATAAAAACCGATTAAAAGAAAAAAGAACAGAAAAGAAATTAAAACTCCTCTCTTCCTTTCGTGGATCTAGAAATCCAACTTGATCTAGGTTTTGTTTTCTTAAAAAAAAAAGTAATAAAAATCAAAGGTTCGATTTTGAAAAAGACGTTTTCAAGCCCGAATCTTATTTGTTTTTAAAAATAAAAAAATAAAAAAGGAAGAAAAATCAAACAGATCTATAAAAAATCAACAAGAAACCCAATCGTTTTTTATTATTTTAAAATTCTGGGTTCGATCTGGATCGATTTGAACCCAGATCTGCATTTTTCAAACCAAAAAAAAGGAGAAGGGGCTTTACTCACCATGGCCGCCGTGGACGGTGGTGCGTAACGTCGGAGACGACGGATTCCTAGCGTCGTTGAGCGGACGAACGGAGAGAGAAGCTCTCTGTCCAGAGCATTTGAGAAAAAAGAAAGAAGCAGATTTTTTTTAAAAGAGAAAGGTAAAATGAGGTTTTTTTTGAAATTTTTAGGCTTTATAGCATGTAGAAAACGACGTCGTTTTGGTGAAGGAGTCTAGCTCCCAAAACGGTGCCGTCTAGGTTAATGACCCAAGCTCTGACCCGTGACCCGATTTGGACCTAAGAGTGTCCGCCTGTTTTCGTGAAAAGGGAAATTTACTTTTCTAGTCCTTCCACCTTTAATTTTTACAATCTCATCCCTTTTCATACTTTTAGTTTATTTCAAATTTTCCCTAGAGTTTGGTCCCGTTTACATCTTAGTCCTCTGACCTAGGACGCACGTGGAAGGGAAACGTGTAAATATTTGGATAAATTTGTCAGGCAGTTCTCCATCTTTTAAATTATTCGATTTTGACCCGTGTTTTTAATTTTTATTATTTTTACTTAAAATTCTATTCTTATTTCATTTTAATCCTTATATTATTACTAAACATAATAGTTTTCCTATTTAAAAATTTTTAGAAATTTTTTATATATGTGTTTTTTATTAATTCATTTATTTTAAATCTCTTTATTTCTTTTTCTTATCTTTTAATCTTAAAAATTTCTTTTCTATCCCTTTTTTATTCGAAACTATCATAATTTCTTCTTTAATTTTTTTTATTTCATTTATTTATTTGTTAATATTTTGATTCATTTTCTTTATATGTCAAATGTGTATTGACATTTTATGTCATTATGTATTGATAATTATATGCATTTGTATCATCTCATACAATATATTATACGTTTGTATCGTGTAACATTTTTTATTCTCCTTTTAAAATACAAACCAAATATTCAGTTTTCATAAAAAAAATATGAGGTAAAATTCGTTATTTCGTGATGTGAAAAGTCGAGCCTTAACTTATTAGGTGCGTTTTTCTTCGAATCGAAAAATTCAAATGCTTTCCTCTCTAAAAAATAATAAAACATGAAATTTGAGAATATGGAATGCTTGTTATTTTTTAAAACATGAGTCGTCGTGCCCTAACTTATTGGACCCGACTTCCTTTCTCGATTTTTCAAAATAACGAGTCTTCCTCACACAGTTCGTTATTTCGTGATTTGAAAAGTCAAGTCTTAACTTACTAGGTGCGATTTTTTTTCGAATTGAAATATTAAAATAATTTTCTCTCTAAAAAATAAGCAAACAAGAGGTTTAAAAAATAGGAATGTTTGTGATTTTGAAAACGTGAGGTGTCGCGTCCTAACTTTTTGGACCCGACTTCCTTTCTCAATTTTCAAAATGACGAGTCTTCCTCGCAAAGTTCGACTTCTGAAATAATATTAAATTGGTTAATCATGCATCGAGGATCATATTTTAATTTCTACCAGGGTTTTCAAATTTTCAACAATTGAGACCCCTAAAAATCGATTTGGTACCAATTTTAGGCGTGTTAAGGGTGCTAATCCTTCCTCACACGTAACCGACTCCCGAACTCATTTTCTGGATTTCAAAGATCTATTTGTTTTACAAATAAAAATATTTTAAGGTGTTCCAATCACATTAAATAAAAAGGATTGGCGGTGACTCCCATTTTCGATTTCAAAAATTAAAAAGTCGAGACGCATTTCAAAAACGTTTCGACAGCTTGGCGACTCCGCTAAAGAATTTAAAAATAAAAAGAGAGTCAAGCCAAAGTCGATTATTTTCGAATCCTTTTGTTAAAAGTTTCGAAAACTCAATTTAAATTTATATATGATCCTTCACATTTTCTATGAAATATTATGATGACCTTTTGCCTTTTTTGTGAATACCATGATAATATTATTGTTAGTGTAAAGCTCACATTCTTTTCCATCTGCTACTTCACCTTTTAAGTGAAAGTGGGAAGCTACTCCTTCGTGAGGTTTTCACCGAATCGCTTTCGGGATTACATCCATACCTATGTTTTCGTGAAGTTTTCACTTCTATGCAAACATATGGGAAATGTGTCCCCTTAAACCGAACTCATCCATATGAACTCAAACCACATATAGTAAGACTTAAGCGCCCGCCTTAAGGTAGAACTACACCGAAATATTAGCACTATCCCAAGACAAATATAGGTTTCTTGTTTGGTACGTACTTTGTTATTGAAAATTATGACAATTGTATTGACTTGTCTTATTTTGTTCCTTTGCTCGCATTACATTCTCATACTAGGAAAGGTATTGGTTTAAGCTCAATTATTGATAGAGAATCGATCATGGAGAGGAGGTATCTTGATGAGGTAGAGGATAATATGGCTGTGCATATGTGGTTGGAGAATAGACAACGCGAGAAAGGAGATAGCTTGGTAGAGGAGCACATATCAGATTTTTGGGACTATACTAGAATAATCACAACTCAAAACAGTTTGCAAGAGTTAAAAGAAATATGGGACCAGTGGGGAGACGAGATGAAGCAAACCTTCTACCATGAATACGGGGATCTTTCATACTTGTTCGAGGTTAAGGTTGACAAACATTTGCTACGAGCTCTCATGCAGCATTGGAACCCGACCTACAGCTGCTTCACCTTCGGAAATGTAGACTTGGTACCCACAATAGAGGAATACACGGCATTGCTTCACTGCTTGAGAATTCAAGTTAATAAAGCTTACTTGAGGGCTCTTAATGTCCAACTTTTCTTAAGCGATTGATGAACATTACGGGGATGAGTGAGAAATGGGTTTCGACATGAATTAAGGTGAAAGGCGACCATAAGTGCATCACTTGGAAGAGCTTGCGGTATCTGATCCTAGCACATCCGGATGCAAGAAAGAAAGTTGACATTTTTGCCCTGAGTTTGTACGACTTGGTGGTCTTTCCTAAAGCATTGGGGCATATAGAAGACGTAGTTCTCGACCTGTTCGATCGTCTCAACAAAAGAGTGACTCTTGTTCCGGTAATTCTAGCCGAGACTTTCAGATTTTCGAACGCTTGCCGAAGAGAAGGAGAAGGAAGATTCATCAGTTGGACACGGTTATTGTTGGTATGAATTTATAGCCACTTTTAAAAAGTGGAAAAGGTCTCTCACCGAGTATTCTTAGAGAGTTATTCCTCATTGAAGGAGTTCGTAACCATACCAAAGCGTGAAGATATATCCAAAGAAAAATGGTTAGCAATCCTTCAGAGTCTTTGAGATGAAGACATGGAATGACGAGCACCTTGGTTCATTCTTAATGAGATAATTTATCGATGTGGAGACTTCTATTGGGTTCCAGTGGCTAGAATATGGGGAGCTGTAGGATATACTCCTTTACTTATGTCAAGACAGTATAGATCGAGACAGTTCATACCTGCAACTCAATGACTAGCTCAATGCGAATTTGCATATAAGGGAGAGAATAATAAGAAGAAGATTCGAGAGATTTCAAATGCTTGGAATCAAGTTCGTAGAATGAAGGTGTTCGGTGCAAATCTCATGACAATCATGAAATATGATTGGTAGAGGAATAGGAGGATCAACGATAACATTCTTGTGCCAAATCTAGAAGTTATCTACCCGATCAAGGAACATTTGCAAGTTGTCCCGACAGAGTTAGAGATTATCAAGCAAGACTTCGAAAGAAAGAATTTTGAGTTGGGGAAAATGATAGAGAAGTTGGAAGAAGAAAAGATGTACTTGGGGTTAGATATCGACGTCCAAAAATTAGAAGTAGAAAGGTTAAGAAAAGTGAAGAATAGAGTTGAGGAGGATCTCGTTAGTTTTAAAAAAAATTACAAGTAGCTTCACTTATCGATAAGGACTGTCGGATTGGGTAAGACATCAGAACAGTGGTAGCAGGAGATTCACGAAGAAATGAGTAAAACTGTTCATTGGGAGAACAAGTTTCAAGACGCCCAGGTACAGGAAAATGCATTGAAAAGCAAATGGTTGAAAAGTCAAGCCGAGAATGCCGAATTAAGGGCCCAAATAAAAGAGTTAGAGGAATCACTGCATAGGCATCGCAGTCGTAACTCGATGGTGGATTTGAAGGCAAGTCGATCTGAAAACGAGGAGTTGAGGAGAAGAATAGAAGAATAGGAGGCCTCGTTACAAAATAATGAGATACAAATTGAAGTCCTCGAGAGAACTTTAGAAACAAAGGAGTGGCACCTTCAACACGCTTAGAGACAAGTTCGGGATAGAGACATTGCCATGGACAGAACTCTAACCCAAGTACGGGGAGTAGTCGACCAATTACAAACACTAGCTATTGAAGCCGATGTACTAAGCATGCAGTTCGAATCAAAATCGGATAAAGGCTAAAAACTGGCGAAGCTTCTTAGTAAAATTAAGGCTTTGAGCATTAAGACAAAGCCGTATATGTAAATTTACCTTGTGTAAAGAAACTTGTTATCTAGAGAGGTTTTCTAATAAAGTTGAATTATAAGTCAATACCTTTCTTATGCATACATCCATAAACATTGCATTTTCACATTTTAACACGGCAACTATAATTAATTAAAATTTTAAACAGTAAGCCAGAAAACATAGAGAAGTCACATCATTACAATACTCAAAAAGCAATGGATCAGAGAATTGAATGTTTAGAACAAATGCAAAAGGAAATACAAGAGGAAATGCAAGAATAGCTGCAAGACTAGTTAGCTAAAGTACAACAGGATATGACGAATCAGATTATAGAATCTTAACAGAACGTTATAAGTGAACTAACTCGCCTGATGAAAGAGGGAGCCGATAAAGGAAAAAATCCTATTATAAGTTCAGAAAATGAAAGTGAGGAGCAGATATCTCCCCGGCTATTCTTTTACGCACATTCAAGCACCACAAGAAGTGTATCCACATGGAATACTCATAACAATGAGAACGCAACAACATCCCGATGGCATGTCAGAGCCAGCAAATTTTCAAACAGGATCTAGATCTAACCCCGGGGATAATATGTTTAACCCTATTGTCCATGATTTGGATGATGTGAAAGAAACAGAAACAACAAAGCCTGAAATCTCTAAATAGCTAGAGGACATATACAAATAGCTAGAAGAGTAGCTAGAGGACATATACAAATAGCTAGAAGAGAAAGTAAAGGCGATGGAGGGTGCTAATACCTTCTATGAGATTGATGCTAAGGAGTTAAGCCTCGTTCCAGACCTAGTATTGCCCTAAAACTCCTGATTTCGATAAGTACAGCAGAACTAGCTGCCCCGAAGCACATATTACAATGTTTTGCAGAAAAATGATTAGGTATGTCCATAATGACTAGTTATTAATACATTGCTTCCAAGATAGTCTAGCAGGATCGACTGCAAAGTGGTATAATAGTTGAGTCGCGCCAAAATAGGCTCATGGAAGGATCTGGCACAAGCATTCATGAAACAGTATAGTCATGTAACTGACATGACACCTGACAGACTAACCCTGCAAAGAATGGAGAAGATACCAAAAGTGAGTTTCCGTCAATACGCTCAGAGATGAAGAGACATAGCAACCTAAGTACAACCCCCATTATTGGAAAAAGAAACAACTATATTATTTATTAATACTCTAAAGGCTCCATTCATTAGTCATATGCTCGGAAACGCAACTAAAAGTTTCTCTGGCATGGTTATGTTAGGGGAGATGATTGAGAATGCAATCCGAAGCGGAAAGATTGACGCAGGGGAGGGTGTCAGGAGAACAGCTCCTAGAAAAAAAGAAAATGAGGTCTACAACGCAAACTCTTACAAGACAAATTACTCAAAGCCGATGGTGATGGCGCCACCCAAAATCACGGAAGGTAACTATTAAAGAAATCTAAGGCATACAAAGAACTTTATCCGAAATTATACGATGAACATCTTGTATCGCTAGTCCATTTAAAGTCATTGCTACCGCCATTCTCAAGTTGGTATGATGCGAATGCACGGTACGAATATCACGTAAGAATAACCGAGCATTCAAGTGAGAACTGCGCGGCCCTAAAAAGGCATGTGCAACTGCTCATCAATACCAAGGTACTGAGATTCGAAAACCCTGCGAATCCCAATATATTAGGGAACCCGTTACCTAAACATTCTGATTAAGGGGTAAATGCGATAATCAGAGGAGAAGGAAGGAGGATCAAGTCTTGCATTGAGGAGGTAAGTCACTTTTAATATGGGTGTGGCATGAGATGGTGAAGATGGGTTTGATCGCCCAAGATTCGAGAAAAGTAGTGAGAAAAGGACACTACTATGAGTTTCACAATAGCGAAGGGCATGAGATCCAAGAATGCGTCGCGTTCAAAATTATGGTACATGGATTGATAGATAACAAGGAGCTAGAATTTTTTAAGGAAAAAGAAGAAATGAAAAAAGTGTGTGCCTCCTCAGAGGCACACAATCAAGAAAACTTTTGGGGCTAATAATCCAATGATAATCATATCACGACCAAGAAATGATGAAACTAAAGCAAGAGTTGCTCCCACAATAATAATCCAAAAACCTGCAGCCTTCCCCTAAAAGGATAGCAAAAGGGTGCCTTGAAATTACAACTATAATGTAATGGTATCAAGAGGGGAAAATTCCAAGTTTGAATCAAAAGGACTTCAGGACATGAGTCTTGTCACGCGTAGTGGGAAAGACTATGGCCCTGCAAGAACAGAAAATGAAACACTTGAAGAAGACTTGGAAGAGCCAAAAAGAGGAAGAATTAGTGGGCCAAAGTTGCTAATTAACGAGTCGATAACAAAAAAAGGCTAAAGAATTCTTGAAGTTCCTTAAGCACAGCGAATACAGCATGGTGGAGCAATTACACAAGTAGCCGACTCGTATATCCATTTTAATGCTATTATTAAGCTCGGAAGCCCATCGCATCGCGCTAATGAAAGTATTAAATGAGACTTATGTAGTCGATGACATTTCAGTGAACAAATTAGACCACTTGGTCAATAATGTCAGCACCGATAATTTTATCTTTTTCAATGACAATGAAATACCCCCAAGAGGTATGGGGTCAACAAAAGTGCTACATATCACCACCCGCTATAAAGGTTACATGCTACTTAAGGTATTGATTGACAACGGTTCAGCCTTGAATGTTCTGTCATTAACAACACTAAAGAGATTACCGATCGATAGTTCTCATATAAAGACGTGCCATAATGTGGTAAGAGCGTTCGATAGAACAAAAAAGAAAGTTATAGGTCAGATTGAGGTATCATTGTTATCCGAACTTATATGAAGTAGACTTCTTGGTAATGGATATCAAACCAAGTTACAACTGCTTGCTTGGAAGATCGTGAATCTATTCGACGAGGGCAATGTCGTCATCATTACACCAGAAGCTAAAATTGGTGATCGAAGGTCGTTTAGTCATAACCAATGCTGAGGATGACTTAATTGCGTTAATAACAAATGATGCGCCATACATTGGAACAGATGAAGAAGCCATGGAGTGTTCTTTTCGATCCTTAGAGTTCATTAATGCAACCTTTATTGCCGAAGGAAGCAAAATTCCTATACCAAAAATATCAAAAATCACAAGGCTAACTCTACAAATGATAATTGGTAAAGGAGCCCTAACGGGAAAAGGACTAGAAAGATTTTTCTAGGAGAGAATCAATGTGTCAATGTTGGTAGAGAAACAAGATCACTTTGGCTTAGGACATAAACCAGATACGACGGGAAAGAGAAAGGAGCTGAAAAAGAAGCAGGAAAGAAGAAGAGCTCGATTAGCTAGGGAGGAGATCCAATGGGAGCCAATGATTTTTCCTCATATATCGAAAACATTCATATCAGGAGGAATAATCAATTCAAGGCCAATAGGTAGAAGAGAGAGAGGGGAGACTAATTGAAGTAATAGAGACAATGAAGGGTTTGAGCATGAACGCTGTGTCCTAGGAAGGAAATGAAGAAAGAAACCTATGGGAAATTCGTCCTTTCACCCTCGAGAGTACTCTTGACAATTGGACTGTAGCGAAACTCCCTGTAATCTTTAAGGCTTCTTTAGAGTAATGCTCGAAACACACTTACTGCTCTAGGCCAAGGAGTAGTAAGGACTTTTGTAAAAGGGCCCATTATCATTATCAGTTATTTTCATGAAAATGCATTTCTTCTAATATTTCACAAGTCTACCAAGTTTGACAAATATTTTTATACTACACAATTAAATCATTTTTTGATTCAAGTTTTTCTTATTCAACTTGATAAGTATTTTTTGCCCTTGTCAAAATGATTCTTTTCACTCATAATCATACCATATAATCAACCATTCTTAAATTCATTTGTTTTCTTGGATCTTTTTTTATCCCTCTAATAGGTCTTTTGATATTAATGATATGAGCGACACTACTGTTGACTCAAAGCCCTTTTTTAAGCCAGATATGTGTTCGAAGAAATTGCACGACTTTGAAGAGAACTAAGATTGTAACTTGTCTCCCGATCTGTTAAGAATGGTGGAGCAAGATGAAAAACAAATCCTACTTCACAAAGAGTCAGTAGAAATTGTGAGTTTGGGAAATGAGGAAGAAAAGAAAGAAGTGAACAAGACAATATCTTATCAAGCTGCTCCATGAGTTTAAAGATGTTTTTAACTGGTCCTATTAAGATATGCCTGGGTTAAGCATTGATATTGTGGTACATAGGCTCCCTATAAAAGAGGACTGTAAGCCTATTCAACAGAAGCTTCGAAGGATAAGACCTGATGTTCTACTAAAGATAAAAGAAGAGGTCAGAATGCAGTTCGATGCCAGCTTCCTCCAAGTGGTCATGTATTCAGAGTAGGTTACTAATATAGTCCTTATTCCTAAGAAGGATGAGAAGGTATGAATATACATCGATTATCGAGATTTGAGCAAGGCAAGCTCGAAGGATAATTTCCCGTTACCTCATATCGATACCTTGGTTGATAATACAGCATGTCATACACTGTTCTCTTTCATGGATGGCTTCTCTGGGTACAATCAGATAATGATGGATCCCAAAGACATGGAAAAGACTACCTTTGTCACAATGTGGAGAACCTTTTGTTATAAGGTAATGCCCTTTGGACTTAAAAATACAGGGGTGACATATCAAAGAGCTATAGTGACTTTGTTTCATGATATGATGCATAAAGAAATCGAGATTTATGTTGATGATATGATCGTAAAGTCTCAAACAGGGGAAGAACATGTGAATCCTAAGAAAACTGTTCTTGAGGCTAAGAAAGTTTCAGCTCAAGTAAAATCCAGCCAAGTGTACCTTTGGAGCTACTTCAGGCAAGCTGTTAGGCTTTGTAGTCAGTAAGAGGGGTATTGAGATTGATCTAGAAAAGGTCAAGGCCATACAAGATTTACCACCACCTCATACACAAAAAGAAGTTCAAGGTTTCTTAGGAAGATTAAATTACATTGCTCGGTTCATCTCACAATTAACCGAGAAATGTGATAAGGTGTGTGGGATGATGAATGTTAGAAAACTTTTGATAAGGTCAAACATTATCTATCCAACACTCATATCCTAATGCCGTCAAGTCCAAACAAACCACTGATCTTGTACTTGAAAATTTTTGAAAATTCTATGGGATGTGTACTAGGCCAACATGACGAGACTAGAAAGAAAGAGTCATATACTACCTCAGCAAAAAGTTCATTGATTATGAAACAAGGTACTCATCAATTGAAAAGCTATGTTGCGCACTGGTTTGGACTATTCGGAGGTTACGACAGTACATGCTGTACCACACGACTTGGTTAATCTCAAAGTTAGATCCATTGAAATACATGATGGAGTCGACTGCCTTAAATGGGAGGATGGCTAGATGGCAGATCTTACTCTCTGAATTTGATATAGTCTATGTGAGCCAAAAAGCAGTAAATGGAAGTGTGATAGTAGATTTCCTAGCCAGTAGAGCTCTAGAGGACTACAAGTCAATAAATTTCAACTTCCTGAATGAGGATTTAATGTATATTGCAACCATTGAAGAAGGAATTTCGAAAGAACATCCCTGGAAGGTGTATTTTGATGGTGCCTCAAATGCCATGAGAAATGGAATTGAGGTAGTTTTGATATCCCCAGAAGGTGACCATTATCCTTTCGCTAATAAGCTAGACTTCGACTATACAAATAACATGGTTGAGTATGAAGCATGTATCATGGGAATCCATGCGGCCATAGAACGAGAGATTAAAGTTCTGGAAATATATGGGGATTCAGCACTTGTAATTTACCAACTTAAAGGAGAATTGGAAACAAAAGACTCCAAGTTAATTGATTATCGAAAGTTGGTTCTCGATTTAATCAAAGAGTTTGACGACGTTACATTCCATTATCTTCCACGAGAAGAGAATCAAATGGGTGACGCCTTGGCTACACTTGCCTCGATGATTAAAGTCAAAAAGCCAAAAAATATAAGGCCCATTCAAATGATCATTTATGAGGCTCTTGTCCACTGTTACAATATCGAAGAAGAAGAAAAGGATGATCATCCTTGGTACCAAAACATCCTGCACTACGTAAGAGATCGTAAATACCTAGAGCAAGCCACCGAGAATGATAAGTGAACATTTAGAAGACTCACTATTGATTATGTCTTGGATGGGGACATTCTGTATAAGAGGGGAAAAGATCAAGTATTGCTAAGATGTGTTGATATTGTTGATGTTAGGAAAATCTTAGAAGAAATCCACTAGGGCGTTTGTGGAACACATGCCAATGGTTTCACAATGGTTCGACAAATAATGAGATTTGGTTATTATTGGTCCACCATGTAAAGTGATTGCATTAACTATGCCGAGAGGTGTTACAAATGCCAGTTTTATGGGGATAAAATCCATGTACCACCTTCACCTCTTCATGTTATGACCTCCCTATGGCCATTTTCTATGTATGTCATCGAACCAATTTCACCAAAAGCTTCCAACAGACATTGATTCATCTTTGTGGTCATTGACTACTTCACTAAATGGGTAGAAGTTGCTTCTTACACCGATGTTACAAAACTGCAGTTAGCAAATTCCTGAAAAAAGAGATCATATGTCGGTATGGAATGCCAAAAAGGATCATATCTGACAATGCTTTGAATTTAAACAATAGCATGATAGCGGAAGTCTGTAGTCAGTTTAACATCAAACATCATAACTCATCTTCCTATTGCCCAAAGATGAATGGGGAAGTAGAGACAGCCAACAAGAACATCAAGAAAATCATTGGGAAAATGACAAAAACCTATAAAGATTGGCATGAAAAGTTACCATTTGCCCTTCTTGCTTATAGGACCTCAATCAGAACTTCAACTGGGGCAACATCATTCTCGTTAGTCTATGGGATGGAAGCAGTTTTACCTATTGAAATAGAGATTCTTTCTTTTCAAGTTTTGTCAGAATTAAAATTAGATGAAGCAGAACGGGTTCAATCCAGATACGATCAGTTGAATCTTATTGAAGAGAAGAGATTAAAAGCAATTCGTCATCGTCAAATGTACCAAAAAAGAATGATGCGATCTTACAACAAAAAGGTTCACCCTAAAGAGTTTCGTGAAGGAGACCTAGTTCTAAAGAAGATACTCCCTTTACAAAATGATTTTTGAGGGAAGTGGACACCTAATTGAGAAGGACCGTATATGGTAAAAAAAAGCCTTCTCTAGAGGAGCTTTCGTTTTAACTGAAATGGATGGGAAAGAGCTCTACAATCCCGTAAATTCAGACTCGGTGAAGAAATATTTCACCTAAAAAAAGGGAGAGGTGAAGATGAAAACCCTCAAAAGGCATATTGAAACAAAGGGGATTTGAGCTGAAAACCTAGATAAAGGGCGGCTCGAATTTTGAAAAAGAATGGACCGTTGACGATCGTTTCTAACAAAAATAACAAGGTGGAGGAACTTTACACTTCGAAGCATCAACAAAGTACTCCAAGCCTCCTAACACATATCAAGTTCAGAAAATGTCTCATCAAGTCCGCTCAGGAAGCTAATACATTAATCTCTAAGATTCTTTATTTTCTTTTTGTTCACTTTATACTTGGCAAATGTTTTTACGAATGTCTACCATCTTTCATTTCTCCTTTCATTCGAGCTTTGTCTCCAATAAAATTTAATTTCATTCACTTTATAACTTATTCCAAGCATTATGGCATTAAAATAACAGATAATGGAAACATACAAAGGTAGTTTTGTGTATCGTTCTGGGATATTCCTAAATGGAATAGAGACCTTGAACAGTACTACTGGTTGGAAAGGATCACACCTGAAGAGTGGAAAATACCCCAAAACCAGTAGCTCAGATAATAATCACTTATACCTAAAGAAAAGCCATCAGTGATAAGACTTAAACAAACGATAAACGATGTCAGCTAAGGACTAAAAATAAAATCATTTCTCAAAAATGACATTTTTGCATTCATCATGCACACCCATTTAGTTAGAAGCATTTGACTCATCCTGATCATGGCGTCCTAATAATCTGACTTACATAGAGGCACATTAAAGCATATTATATAGGTTTCATTACCACGAAATGATGAAATAAACCGCGGTACCGTGAAGATTTAAAGGGAAAGGTTGACGCCGCAACGGCGAACTCGGTACCTTAGAAGATGTGATGGGAAAAGTTAACACTGTAACGACAAACCCAATACCTTAAAAACATGATTGGAAAGATTAAGGCCGCAACGGTGAATCTTATACCCTAAAGATGAAAAAAAGTAGATTGAAGCCGTAACAGTGAATCTTCTACCTCGAAGTTACAGTAGATCAGATCAAACTACAATACCAAGTCTTTATCTCTCTGAAGTTGTAGTAAGAGCAAGATGAAGTTTCGACATCAAATCTTATCTTCCTGAAGTTGCAGTGGAGTTGGATTCAAACTACGTCATTCCAGTTTTTTTTACCCTTAATCAAGAAGGGAAAATTGATGATTCTAATCTTTTACCCTTAATCAAGAAGGGAAAATTGAAGATTCTAGTCTTTTACCCTTAATCAAGAAGGACAAATTGAAGATTTTAGTCTTTCACCCTTAATCAAGAAGGGCAGATTAAAGATTCCAATCTCTTACCCTGAGCCACAGGCAAATTACAGCCATCCGATCTTTGACTCGAACTTGGGGCAGATCACTATTAGTCAATCTCTTACCCCGAGCCTAGGGTAGATTGCAACCATCCGATCTTTTACCCCGAGCTTAGGGCAGATCACCATCAGCCAATCTCTTACCCCGTGCCTAGGGTATATTGTAGCCATCCGATCTTTTACCTCGAGCCTGAGGCAGATTGTAGGTATTCGATCTTTTACCCCGAGCTTGGGGCAGATCACCATCTAACAATCTCTTCCCCCGAGCTTGAGGCAGATTACAGCCATCCGATCTTTTACCACGAGCTCGGGGCAGATCATCATCAGCCAATCTCTTACTATAATTTGAATTATTCATTATTTAATGTTTATTTCGATATTTATATTTAATAAATGAATATGAGGTAAGCGTTAATATTGAGATGAATGAAAATTTATATTGAATTAATAGTATATTTGAATTGAATTTCAATGATTTGTGATCAAAATTGAAAGTGAAAGTGAAATTGGAATTGAAAGTGATATGAATTGTAAATTGAAAATCCCTATTAACTAGTCAGGCTGAGTCGGATATAGTTGGCATGCCATAAGATTGAAAGAGTATAGGGATACTTCGACCTTGAGTCGATGAGACACTGGGTGTCATTATTTTACTTCGGATATATTCGATGAGGTACTGGGTACCACTTTACTTCGGCTAGGTCGATGAGACACTAGCTGTCACTTTATTGCTTCGAACTATCCGATGAGGCACTGAGTGTCATTCTGGTGTGTTTGGTTGGATCCGTGTATCCGCCAAGGTTCGATTCTTGTTAATAGGGGTAAACAATGTGAAAAAGAAAAATTAAATAGAAATGAAAAATTGATGAAATTGAGAAATGAGAATGAAATTGATAAATCAAATATTTCAAAAGTTATTAGTACCTAATTGTTTATGGTATTTGGTTGTTAGTAGGTTAAATTGATTTGTTATTGATATGGAATGAAAGTGGTGTATAAATTAAGATAATATGTGTTCATGTATTATATAATTGATTATGTGAAATTTATTTGGTTATTTATAATTTGAATTATAGTAATACCACTGAGTATGAAATACTCAGCGTACGGTTGTTTCCGTGTGCAGGTTAGTAGAATTAAGGTCCTGGTTCAGCATCCAGATCGATTCCGACCTCAGTATAAATTCGATGATGTAATTTCCCCTTTTGGTAAAAGTGGCATGTACTAAGTGTTATATAAGTTACATGTATATGCTTGTAATGTTGGTTGTAAAAAAAATGAAAATGATACACAATATTTTGATATTATTTTAATAAAATGGTAAAGAGTATACTATAAAATTTGACATTAAGTTTGAATGAAAAATGAATAAAGTTATTAGTAAATTTTGAATAATATTAAGAATGTTTAATTATTAAATTAATATGTTAATAAATTGATTATGATCTAGGTGTAATTGAGTATAAATTGTTTTGGTTACGGGTTGAAATTGCAGGGAAGGTTAGATGTTTATAAAAAGGGTTATATTGAGTTCGAAAAAAATTTACGAAAATCTACGGAGCACCAGAACAAGTCCCAATTCTCTTCTAATACGTATTTTGAGCCTCGAGGGTCCAATTAAGGGACTTTATGATTATTTTATAGTATGTTCATTAATTAATTATTTATTATTTGTAAATTGTCTGATATGTCTGGTAATATCTCGTAACCCTGTTTCGATGACAGTTTATGGTTAAGAGGTGTTACAGTTATTGGTATCAGAGCTATCAGGTTTAGCCGATTCCCAAGCTAAATCGAGCTCGAAAATTGAGTTTAGAAGTACATGTCACTGTTGGGTCGAAACTAAGTCGGAATATTTGGATGCTAACTTATTTGTTTGTTTTTTTTTTTATAAATTAAAGATGTCAGATGAAAGAATAGATGATACTGACCAAGAAATATACATTGGAGACAAAGAGTCGTATTGGTTAGATGAAACGGAGTCAGTAACACCTAGTGTAAACCCAATAAGAAATTCACCTCTCAGAGTAGATAGAAGAAATGATAGAGATGATTTTGATATATTACGAGTAATTGCCAATGCATTACAAAGAGTAGTGGGGACTGCTCCTATTACGACTTCAGTACCAACTCAAAGATGAGCCCCGATAAAAGAATTGAGAAAATATGATGCCACTGAATTTATGGGTCTGAAAGGAGTTGATCCATCAATAGCTGAAAATTGGATGGAGTCAACAAAAAGAATTTTACAGTAATTGGAATGTACCCCCCAAGAATGCTTGATTTGTGTTATATCGTTGCTACAAGGGGAAGCTTATTTATGGTGGGAATCAGTGATTCGACATTTACCGGAGGATCAGATAACATGGGACCTATTTCAAAAAGAATTTCAAAAGAAATATATCAGAGAAATGTATATTGAAGACAAGAAGCAAGAGTTTTTAATGCTGCAATAGGGTGACATGTCAGTAATAGATTATGAGAGAGAATTCTTGAGACTCAACAGATACCCCTTAGAATTTATACCAACAGAAGTTTATAGTTGCAAAAGATTTTTACGGGGTTTGTGAGACGAGATCAAGGTACAGTTGGTATCTCACCGTATTATTGAGTTTGTAGATTTGATTGAACGGGCCAAAATGGTGGAGCAAGTTCTAGGCCTCGACAAAAAGACTAGAAGTGTTAGACCAACTGAGAAGCATACGGGAACTACCAGTTTGAATCCTCAGCCAAAAAGATCAAATGAATCTCAAGATGGATGAAGATCCAATTTTGGATCGGATAAAAGTGAAAGAAGCAGGGATAAACAGATGACGATATCTACTGGCAGTGTGAGAGGTTCATCTCGGGAAATAAAAATTTCAGACTGTTAGCATTGTGAGAAGAAACACAGAGGGGAATGTTGGAAATTAACTAGGGGCTGCTTTCAATGTGGTTCTACAGATAATTTCATTAGAGATTGCCCGATAATTGATAGTGCTGTACTAATAACATCACAAAGATCAGTATCTACATCTAGAGGTAGAGGATCTGGAAGAGGTGGTTCAGTTTTCAGAGGAGGAGGTGTTAGAAGAAGCAGTGATATTGTTACCCAATAGTCTGAAGCTAAAGTACCGGCCAAAGCCTATTTGGTCAGAACACAAGAAGAAGCTGATACCCACGATGTAGTAACAGGTATATTTTTATTGTATTTTGAGTCTGTTTATGCTTTGATTGATCCTGGATCTTCACATTCCTATATAAATTTAAAACTAACTGAGTTGGGGAAATTAAAGTTCGTGGTGTCTAGAGTGTCAACAGAGGTGTCGAGTCCATTGGGGCAAACAGTGTTAGTAAATAAAGTGTGTCCGAGATGCTCGTTGATTATATAGAATAAAACTTTTCCTGTCAATTTGTTGATCATGTCATTTGGGGACTTTGATATAATATTGGGAATGGATTGGTTATCTAAATATGAAGTGATTTTGGATTGCTATAAAAAGAAATTCAGTATTCAGATAAAAGATGGAGATCGAATTTAGGTAAATGGTATTCGTACTAATGGGCCAGCACATCTTATTTCAATAATAAAGGTTAATAAGTTACTCCAGTAGGGCTGTTTAGCATATTTGGCCTATGTCATTAATTCAGATTCAATTGGAAGCCAATGCAATAAAATCCGAACAGTTTGTGAGTTTCTTGATGTGTTTTTCGAAGAACTACTAAGTTTACCATCAGACAGAGAGGTTGAGTTTGCTATAAAGGTTTATCCGGGTATAGCTCCAATGTCAATACCCCCGTACCGAATGTCACCTACAGAGTTAAAAGAGCTAAAGATACAGTTGCAAGACTTATTAGATCATGGTTTTATTCAACCAAGCATATCACCGTGAGGAGCTCTAGTGTTATTTGTTAAGAAAAAAGATGGCTTGATGCGACTTTGTATTGACTATTGATAGTTGAATAAGGTAACAATCAAGAATAAGTATCTATTGCCTCGCATTGATGATTTATTTGATCAGTTGAGAGGAGCTTCTGTATTTTCGAAGATTGACTTAAGGTCAAGCTACTACCAGTTGAAAGTAAAAGAAAGTGATGTTCCGAAGACAGCTTTTCGTACGAGGTATGATCACTATGAGTTCTTAGTAATGTCATTCGGATTGACTAATGCCCCAGCTGCTTTTATGGATCTCATGAATTGTATCTTTCAGTCGTATTTAGACCAGTTTGTAGTGGTTTTTATCGATGATATACTGGTTTATTCAAAGTCAGAGCCAGAACATGATCTGCATCTCAAAATTGTATCACAGATATTACGAAAGAAGCAGTTGCATGGAAAGCTTAGCAAATGTGAGTTCTGGCTATCATAAGTTGTATTTTTAGGACATGTGGTATCGGTAGATGGAATCAGAGTTGATCCGAAAAAGATTGAAGCAATTGTTCAGTGGAAAGTACAGAAGAATGTATCTGAGGTACGAAAATTTCTTGGTTTAGCTGGGTATTATAGAAGATTTGTAAATGGATTTTCGAAGATAGCTTTGTCGATGACTAAATTACTACATAAGAATGTTCCTTTTATCTGGGATGATCAATGCCAAAGAAGTTTTGAAACGTTAAAGCAAATGTTAACAGAGGCACCAGTTCTAACATTACCAGAGTCGGGGAAAGATTTTGTAGTATACAGTGATGCTTTTTTAGTGCTCTGGGTTGTGTATTAATGCATGATGGAAAAGTAATAGCCTATGCATCTCGTCAATTGAAGCCACACGAACGTAACTATCCGACTCATGACTTGAAACTAGCAGCTGTGATTTTTGCTCTAAAGATTTGGAGACATTATTTGTACGATGAGAAACGCTACATCTATACCGATCATAAAAGTTTGAAATATCTTCTTTCTCAAAAAGAAATTGAACTTGAGAAAAAGATGGTGGATAGAGCTCCTAAAAGATTATGACTGTGTTATAGACTACCATCCGGGAAAAGTTAATGTTGTAGTTTATGCACTAAGTAAAAAAGCTGCAAATGAATTGAGAGCGATGTTTGCACGGCTCAGTATCAGTAATGATAGGAGTTTTTTGGCCGAGTTGAGAGTAAAGCCGATAATGTTTGATCAGATCAGATCAGCATAATTGAGAGATGATAAATTATTGAATAAAAGAGAGATGATACAGAATGGTATAGTAGAGAGTTTTAACATTGATGATTATGGATGTTTGAGATATCAAAATTGGATTTGTGTTCCAACTAATTTTGAGTCGAAGAAATCGATTCTTCGAGAAGCTCATGACAGTCCATTCGCTTTGTAACCTGGAGGTACGAAGATGTATCGAAATTTACGAGAACTATATTGGTGGCTAGGAATGAAAAGAGACATAGTTGAATTTGTGAGTAAATGTTTAACTTGTTAACGGGTAAAAGCAGAATATCAGGTTCCTACTGGACTACTTCAGTCTATTGATATTCCTGAGTGGAAATGGGATCGCATCACGATGGATTTTGTTGCAAGATTACCGTTGTCAGCAAGTAAAAAGAATGCCATTTGGGTGATAGTTGATAGACTTACCAAGTCAGCGCATTTCATAGCAGTCAGAACCGACTGGTCATTACAGAAGCTTGCTGAGGTTTATATCTGAGAAATTGTAAGATTACATGGTATTCCGGTATCAATAATTTTCGATCGGAATCCTCGATTTACTTCAAGATTTTGAAAGCAATTGCATGATTCTCTGGGTACTAAACTTAACTTTAGTACGACTTTTCATCCGCAAACAGATGGACAGTTCGAACGGGTAATTCAGATACTAGAAGATATGCTTCGGGCTTATATCATCGACTTTGAATCAGGTTGGGAACGTTATATGCCATTAGTTGAGTTTGTCTACAATAATAGTTTCCAATCTAGTATACAAATGGCCCCGTATGAAGCACTATATGGTCAAAGATGTAGATCACCAGCGTGTTGGAAAGAATTGAATGAAAAAAAGGTAATTGGGCCAGAATTAATTCAAGAGACATAAGAAACAGTTAAGAAGATTAAAGATAGATTAAAAGCAACCTTTGATAGATAAAAATCTTATGTCAATTTGAAGCGTCAGAACATTGAGTATTCAATCGGGGACAAAGTATTTCTCAAAGTCTCTCCTTGGAAGAAAGTGTTAAGATTTGGCCGAAAAGAAAAGTTAAGCTCTCGTTATATTGGGCCATATGAAATTGTAGAAAGAATCGGGCCAGTCGCTTATCGTTTAGTTTTACCTCTGAAATTGCAGAAGATTCACGATGTTTTTCATGTTTCTATGCTACGAAAATATAGATCAGATCCTTCTCATATCATTTCTACTGAAGACATTGAAGTTCGACCTGATTTGTCCTACAAAGAAGAGCCGGTTCAGATTTTAGCACAATAGGTAAAGGAATTAAGAAATAAACGAGTTTCCCTAGTAAAAGTCTTATGGAGAAGTCATAGTATGAAAGAAGCGTCTTGGGAACCTGAAGAAACTATGAGAGCACAGTACCCCCATTTATTTTCAGGTAAATTTTGAGGACGAAATTTATTAAGGTGGAGAAAAGTAATGACCTAAATTCACTGGCACCGAAAAAGTAAGTTATAGGGCCTCCGTCTTAGTAAACCAAGTTCGTAAATAATTATTAGGAGTAATTATGAGTCTAGTAGTGTGTTTAATTAGGCTTTGAGTAGGTGAATTTAGCTTAATTTAGAGTTATTAGTAAAAAGGACTTAATTGAATAAGGGGTGAAAGCCTAATTATAGATTAAAAGAAAGAAAGAGGGACTAAAATGGCAATTATGCTTATTTCATAATTTGAGGCAGCAAAACAATGAGAAAAATCTAAAGATTTTTAATAATTTAAGTTATTATTAATTAATATTAGAATATAATAGTATAAATTATTATTTAATTGATATTATCTTATTAGATTAATGAAATATATATATATAAATTAAAGCCAATTGTATGGTAATAAAATATACATGTGTAAAAATTATATTTGTACATTTGTAAAATAAATATTAATTTACTTATTATTTAAGCAAATAGATATTTATAATTTATTAATATTATTACTAACTAATATATATATATAAGACATAAAAGAATAAAGAAAAGAAAAAGAGACAAAAAAGGAATAGAAGAACATAAGCTTAAACGAAAAAGGAAGGAAGAAAAGGGAAGGAAAAATAAAAAGGGAAAACTAGAATTTTGAAGCTTTAGGCTTTAATTAGTAAGTCAATTAAGCCATTTTCTCTTAAATTAGATGTTTTAGAAGCTTTAGAGCAAAGTTTTGATGAAATTAAGTTGAGGTCTTGGAAGTTTTAAGGTTTTTGAACATAGTTCATGTTGAACAAAATAGTGAATTAAGGATTTAATTAAATGAATTTAAAGTTAGAATTGATAAAGAGATTAAATTGTAAAAGAAGCTATAAATTTTGTGATAGAGGGATTAAATTGAAAGAAATTTAAAATTAGGGTTTTATTATGAACATTAGATAGTTAAGTAGAAAATGGAAGGAAATTGAATAAAAATAAATTATGAATTGAGTTAGAAAAATAAATGAGTTAATTAGGATTAAATTGGAATTAGGGTATAAATTGGATAGAAATTCAATTATTATTATAAATTAGTGTTGTAATTAATAGCGTAAATTATTATTATTTTCGTAGCTAGAAAAGAACCCGAAGCATCGGTACAAAAAGGAAAGAAAAAAGTTATCGAGGAGTAATCGCGAAATCCGGGTTTGTATTACCATAATTTGAATTATTCATTATTTAATGTTTATTTCGATATTTATATTTAATAAGTGAATATGAGGTAAGCGTTAATATTGATATGAAAGAAAATTTATATTGAATTAATAGTATATTTGAATTAAATTTAAATGATTTGTGATCAAAATTGAAAGTGAAAGTGAAATTGGAATTGAAAGTGATATGAATTGTAAATTGAAAATCCCTATTAACTAGTCGGGCTGAGTCAGATATAGTTGCCATGCCATAGGATTGGAAGATTTCAGGGATACTTCGACCTTGAGTCGATGAGACATTGGGTGTCATTATTTTACTTCGGATAGATTCGATGAGGTACTGGGTACCACATTACTTCGGCTAGGCCGATGAGACACTGGGTGTCACTTTATTGCTTCGAACTATCCGATGAGGCACTGAGTGTCATTCTGGTGTGTTTGATTGGATCCGTGTATCTGCCAAGGTCCGAGTCTTGTTAATAGGGGTAAACAATGTGAAAAAGAAAAAATGAATAGAAATGAAAAATTGATGCATATAAAGTGATATGTGATGAAATTGAGAAATGAGAATGAAATGGATAAATCAAAGATTTCAAAAGTTATTAGTACCTAATTGTTTATGATATTTTGTTGTTATTTGGTTAAATTGATTTGTTATTGATATGGAATGAAAGAGGTGTATAAATTAAGATAATATGTGTTCATGTATTATATGATTGATTATGTGAAATTTATTTGGTTATTTATAATTTGAATTATAGTAATACCGCTGAGTATGAAATACTCAGCGTACGATTGTTTCCATGCGCAGGTTAGTAGAAATTAAGGTCCTGGTTCAGCATTCAAATCGATCCCGACCTCAGTATAAATTTGGTGATGTAATTTTCCCCTTTTGGTAAAAGTGGCATGTACTAAGTGTTGTATAAGTTAACTGTGTATGCTTGTAATGTTGGTTGTAAAAAAAATGAAAATGATACACTATATTTTGATATTAGTTTAATAAAATGGTAAAGAATATATTATAAAATTTGGCATTAAGTTTGAATGAAAAATGAATAAAGTTATTAGTAAATTTTGAGTAATATTAAGAATGTTTAATTATTAAATTAATATGTTAATGAATTGATTATGATCTAGGTGTAATTGAGTATAAATTGTTTTGGTTACGGGTTGAAATTGCAGGGAAGATTAGATGTTTATAAAAGGGGTTATATCGAGTTCGAAAAAAAAAATTTACGAAAAATCTGCGGAGCACCAGAACAAGTCCCAATTCCCTTTTAATACGTATTTTGAGCCTCGAGGGTCCAATTAAAGGACTTTATGATTATTTTATAGTATGTTCATTAATTAATTATTTATTATTTGTAAATTGTCTGATATGTCTGGTAATACCCTGTAACCTTATTCCGACGATGATTTAGGGGTTAAGAGGTGTTACATAACTTATTGGACCCGACTTCCTTTCTCGATTTTCAAAATGACGAGTCTTCCTCGCAAAGTTCGACTTCTGAAAATAATATTAAATTGGTTAATCATGCATCGAGGGTCATATTTTAATTTCTACTAGAGTTTTCAAATTTTCAACAATTGAGACCCCTAAAAATCGATTTGGTACCAATTTTGGTCGTGTTGAGGATGTTAATCCTTCCTCACACATAACTGACTCCTGAACTCATTTTCTGGATTTCGAAGGCCTATTTGTTTTACAAATAAAAATATTTTAAGATGTTTCAATCACACCAAATAAAAAATATTGGTGACGACTCTCATTTTTTATTTCAAAAATTAAAAAGTCGGGACGCATTTCAAAAAGTTTCAACAAATATTATAAAATATATGTGAAGATTACGTATTTAAAACATAACAATAAACAAAAACTAATAAAATATATAATTTAAAACTAACTAATAATATATGAAATATGTACTATACTAAAATGTGTGAGTTAATGTTCAGTTGATTCGCGATATTGATTTAGTCAGTTTTAAATAATAGTATAGATATAGAATTGAGTGAGGGAACAATGTGTGCATAATAAAATTAAATTGTATATAAAATATTAAAATAAAATTTTAGTTTAGTGGTAAATTTAAAATTTTATTAATGTAATTATCATGAGTTTAAATACTATTATATGTATAATTTTAATTGCTTTTTAAAAATAAAATACTAGAGTATCATCGAATAATATAATTTATTTTAAATATGAAAGAAAATCAAAGTAATTTTTTAACCAAGTTGATACCTACTTGACTCGTGACATTCACTTAATTAGGGGCTTAAATAATAGTATAGATAATTTACTTTGTATAAATAATGGCATGGTTGTTTGAAGCTAACCAAATCTGTCGATTGGACTGGAGATATTGATTTGATGAGAGGCACTAGATTAATTGACTTATGAATCGATACATATTGATTGATGCGGACTAAAACATCAGTTGAAATGGATTTTTTTATTTTATGAATTTTTTAATGATTTATTTAATTGAATTGTACGAACTGATGACTTGATTATTTCGATCACTAGTTCGATTCTAAAAACCTTGAATAATAATTTTTCAATTATTTCTCAATTAAATTAACTTCCGATTGGTTGAAGACACCAATTCAAAATTTTAAATTATAACTAATTTTCAACGTCATGTGGGATGCACGTGCATATACATGTTTATTGCTTCAAAATATAGAAATTAATAACAATAAAATGAAAATATATTTTGAGAACTAAAATAAGAGTTGGATTCTATTTTTATGTTTACACCAATGATAGACGTAATTATGATTTTAATGTATTTTATCAAATTAACTAATAATGTTTAGATTTAGTGTCAAAACGTTAATTTCAACTTTCAGTTTGATATTAACTTTTTTTCACCATTTTAAATTTTAAATATATTTTCTAATATAAAAAATTAATTAAAAATTAAAATAAAAATTTATCTAATATAACAAAATAAAAAAAAAATCATGTAAACATCTTAAAGATTAACTTAAAAATAAATGTTATTTTGAGAATTGATATTAGATAATTTGTACGTGTACATCATAGGTAAAATTAATCACGTTTTTAAAATATTAAAATTATCAAATTAACAAATGATTTTTAGATTTAATGTCAAAAAATTAATTTCATTTTTTAATATTGAAAACTTGGTACCGAACCAAAATTGAAAAGTATTTTTTTTAACATTTTATATTTAAATATATTTTTTAATTTAAAATCTTATAGAAATTTATAAACTAAAAAATAATTTTAAAATTTAACAAATGCAATGATATCAAAATTTATGAATCTTATTGAAAATTGACCTATCTGACTAGGATTATATTTTTCAATTTATAATAATTTATTTTGTAAGTGAAACAAATGTTAAGATAATGTCACCTAGTTGTAATATAAAAGAAAAAAAATTATAATAAATTAAAGACAAATTAAAAACCCTTGGCTTCCAAACGACAAGTAAAATAAAATTTAATTAAAAACTAAAAATGTTATAAAAATATCTAAATTTTATCTAAGTAGGATTATCTAAATTAAGTACTTCCAAAAGATCCATAGTTTTGATATCCACCAAACTGCACTGTCCAGCAATGAAAACAAAACAAACCAATATAATAGCTACACATACAGAATGATACGGGGGCCTCTCTATTATCATCAATAATAGAAATGTATATATAAAAGGAGGGGAAATTTTAATATTTGTCAATTTGATCTGGTTGCCCAACAATAAACATACGTGAACCATTTTAAGAAGGATCATAGCTTTTCATGAGTTTTCCCTTTTTTACTCAACGATAGAACTTTGCTTTTTTTTTTTTTCAAGGATCAAAGAATCAAATAATATTTTTTTCCAAAATTTGCATCTTTTTCTCCTTATAAACTGAACTTTTTTTCTTTCACCATCATGGTTTAGCTCTTATTATTACCAATGATGTAAGTCATATCCTAAATGTAAAAATAAAAGGGGGCATACTTCCTTCGCCATCGAGAGAGATGATATTATTTCAAATATAATGCATAATATAAGTAATTAACCAAATTTGCCTCTTCTTCTCCTTATGAGTCAAAATTTTCTTCACCATAATAGTTTAGTTCTTATTATTACCAATGATATATATAAGTCATATTTTAAATGTAGAAATGTAGAAATATAGAAGGGGGCATATTCTCTTTCTCCATCGAGAGAGATGATATTATCCTAAATACAATGTATAACATAAGGAATTAACCAAATTTGCTTGATGTAGCTTTTTTGCTGTCATTTTATTCGAATCGTTATTCTTAAGGTAAGAAAATTTTCTTTCTTTGCTTTATTTTTATTATTTGCTTTTTTACTACTTCGATTTTTCCAATGAACTTTAGTCTAATTCCTTGGAGCTTTTCGAGTCTCCAGTGACTGGGAATCACGGGGGTGAGACACGTTCCATTAGGGGTGGTGGTGGTAATCAGGAAGAAAGTTTTTCACAATCATCGCGAGATTGCTCATTTTATTTTTTAATTTTTAAAAATATTTATATTATTTTAATTTAATATTTAATAATTTTATATATTTTATTTGTTAATATTTTTTATATAATTATCTTAATATCATTTTATTATATATTTAGTATAGATTTTTTTTATTAAATAAATTACATAATATAAAATATTATAAAATTAAAAATGCGTCGAGCTCGGATTTAAACATATTTTAAATGGATTTATTTTTTTGCAAACCTATTTTTCAAGTCTAACATTTTATCTAAATCTTTCAAATTTTAAGCCTTGACGAATAGCTTAGCCCATGCTCATGAACAAATCTAACCAAAAGTAAACCACGGTTTAACTATGAACCGCAAATAGACAAACCGATTTTTCTACATTTAGGCCAAATTTCTTAACCCAAACCAAAAAAAAACTACAACAGCCCAAAATCCATAAACCCAATCTGAATCAACAAAAACAATTACAAAACTCAATCCAACCAAAATAAAACAAAACAAATAAAAAAAACCTAAAGATAAAATAATAGCCCTAAAAAGCGAAAATTAAATTATCATGACACTAAAAAATTAAACTATCATTTTATGTTTATATATTACATACATAAATAATATATTTATTTAATATAAAAATAAATTGATGTATTTATGTCTTTAAATGTGTATGATTAAATCAAAATTAAAGTTTCAAGTATACATCCGAACTATAATTAAAGTTTCACGAGCATAATTGTACCAAACTAAAGTTCATATATACAATTGCACATTAAATCAAAGTTCATGTATAAAAATAAATTGATGTATTTATGTCTTTAAATATGTATGATTAAATCAAAATTAAAGTTTCAAGTATACATTTGAGCCATAATTAAAGTTTCACGTGCATAATTGTTCCAAATTAAAGTTCATATATATACAATTACACATTAAATCAAAGTTGATATATAATTTTAATATTTATCCCCTAAAAAACCCTAAAAGTGTTGCTATCGTCTGCTCTGTTTAACCTTCTGTTCAATATACTCTTCTCTCAAAACTCAAGTTTTTAATCTACTTTTAGAACAATGGAAATAAAAAATTTAAATAAGAAAAAAATTGAAAAGTGAAGGCCAGAAGTGAAAGTGAAAGTGAAATTTTGAGAAGCAAGGTAAAACTGATTTTAGATGACAAAAACTGATTTTAGATGACATGTGATGAGGGATAGAGAGAGATGAAAAAAAAAGGAAATGTTTTTCGAAGGTGTTTATTACTTAAAATAAATAACAATAATAAAAATATTATTATATAGTTTAATCGATTTTTAACCGCTTGACCCAATCAAGTTGAAAAGATCTGACAAGTTCGACCAGTTATTCAATTTTAAAAACATTGAATTCAGACATCTAACAAACATATGATTAAAAATGTTAAAATTTTTTTGGTTTCAAATATTTGACCAATAATGATATTTAAATCGCATTCAGATAATAATATTCGGATAATTTAAATAATGATATTGATATCATAAAACGAATATAAAAGATATTTTCATTAATCCAAAAAATGATTTGATGATATAAATATTAAATAATATAAAATTAGATTAGAATGTCATGAATAACAAAATACAATGATAGGATATTGTAAAGTTGTAAATGAATTGAGTTTAAACAAACAAATTTTTGTTTATGTTTTGTTCGTGTTCGTTTGTTTATTATTGAAATTATTTATGTATTAAAAATTTTAAATTTTTTATTCATGTTCATTTATTTAAAATTATATATTTATGTTTATTTATTTAATGTTCACGAACATATTCATTTAATTTAGTCAAACATATTCACAAACATTAAACAAACATGTTCATAAACATATAATTAAAAATGTTCACGAACAATATTAATAAATAATAAACAAACAAACAATAAATAAACATATATACACAGATATTATTTTAATATTTTTATTAAATAAAATTATTAATAAATAAACGAATTTATAAACGAACTTATTCATGAAAATAAACGAACTGAACACGTATTTTTTCGTGTTCGTTCATTTATTAAACGAACATAAAATTTTTATTCATACTCGTCTATTCAATTTAATAAATGAACATAAACAAACAGTTCACAAATAGATCATTGATCGTTCTATTCATTTACACTTCAATTTACACCCCTAAGAATAAGGATACATCAATAAAAACATCTAAATCGGCCGTCCTCTCACACCTCACTTTGATTCACTTAGAAGTGTTATCTTCTGTCTCTTGCTCCCTTCTACTGTATACATTTCACTTGTACTGGAGCATGTCTACATACACACATATCAACTTGTTCAGTTTCAAATTGAACAAAACAACAGATGCTTCTTATAACATTAAGCTACATCACTCCAACCTGTTTTAAAAAATTGAACATAACCTTTTCGAATCTGAATAACATAGATATAAAACTTAGGGTGAATTCTTACCTCATCTAGTGCTGTCCCCGCCATGCGTTGCTCTACTTCCTCCTGTGGAAGTTTCAAAGCACTTGTGAGTTGTTGATATATAGCCAGCATACTTCTCTTTGATTGCCCCAAATCCTTGGTAATATTTACTAGGAAAGTTTCAAGTTCCCCAACTTGATGGAGCATTTGCTCGAAAAGAGAAGCCACTTGAGGGAACCATTGAAGATAATCGCTACCAACTTCCTCCAAATTGTTTTGGATGGTTGGCTCCTGCTGATTGCAGTTCAACTCCATTCCTGTAACTCTTGATATATACCGAATAGATTTTGTCACCTGCTCGGCAAAAGCCAAACCATCTTTTGCTGCCTCCATTGACAACAAAAGACTGCAGTCTTTCTACAGATTCTTTCCTATTATTTTCATCATCATATTTGCTACACCTTGCATAGAAGTGAACGATCTTTTCCGGAATGAAGTCCCCGAAGGAACAGCCAACAGTTGAGTATCATTCCTTAGTGCATTTTGTGATTCTTCATCAACTTCACCATTTGAATAAGCCCGAGGCATTGTACTTGAACTTCCACGAATAGAGATATCCGCATATTGAGAAACTAATATTGGATCAAACAAAGGAAACACGTAACTGTTGAAGAAAGTAAAAGGCTAGAGATTTGGAGCAAACAAAGAATTCATGTTTATAACCATGCTTACAGCAAAAGAAATTCCCAACAGGAAGATCTGCTAAGATCCGAGGAGGAGAAAAGCAAGCCTTCCAACCCAACCATGGACACGAAGGCCCATAATTTGAAGAGCTTTTATTGAAAACAACGATGAAGAACAAAAAGCTGTAATGTATAACATTATAAAAGAAGGACTAGAAGAAAGAAAAGATACTGGCAATGTTACCTACATCCATTTCGTAAATTCCCAGCAGCAGATATCTGATTCTGGAACTCTATTTGATGGGAATGGACATCAGACAAAGACATTAGACGGGAAACACGGTTCCCTTTCCCTACAACGAAATCGCTTGTCTCGGCTTCGTGAACAAGAATGTTTGTGTTAGAGAAACAGGGTATGGAACATTCATCCTCGTGACTCATCATATCTGGTGGCTCACCGTGCTGTGAACTCGATATTGATCGTCGAGAACTTGGCATGAATTTGGAGGACTGTCGAACAGCAAGAAACCACAAGATCCTTGTCCCTATCAAATAATCACTATCAGACTCCAGTGACCAACACTTCCAGCAATAATCATCTAGAAATGCAAAATGATAAGATAAATAGATTTCTTATATTCCAATGTGCTGAAGAAAAAAGGAACAAAAAATGTCATGGGATTGTATATTTGTACATCTTTGCTCATTAAATGCATGATCTGACATGGAGTAATTCTCAATTTTTCTTCATATATTTTGGAGGATCATATATATAAACTCAATTGACATTAGAAAGCTTCGAAACAGAAATATGGTTCTTCAAAAAGGGTGAATTTTTTAACAAAATCAAAGCCACCCAGTCTCCAGAATAGAAAGAAAAAAGGAAAAAAAAAATGACGAACATACCGTTCTGATACGGCAAGTATAGTACTTAACATAGTTGCCATGGGTGTCTTTGTAAAATTTGATAGTGCAGGCTCCGGTGCCGCACTTGCACATAGGTGCCTCGACATCCTCGCACCATTTGTAAAAATTCTTTCCTGGCCCATTACCGCAGTTGCAGTTGCGAGCATAATATCTTCTGCCATAATGGATCTCACTACCGGAAACACGAAGGGTGCAAGCGACGCCGCAAGGGCAATGCAGAACAGGGAAGTGATGGAGGTCCGGCAAAGAAGAGGCGTTTCTCGTTGGGGTAGCAAAAGAGCAATCTTGTGTCCAGTGACCCTTCATTTGACACCTAAAGCATGTGTATTTGAGCTTTCTATCAGACAGGGTTGGGAGGGGAAGTGATTGTGTAGGCGTGGATACTGTTACAACAGAGCTTGAGCCTTGAACTTCTTCGCCATTTCTCCCAGACATTTTCAGTTTTGGATCTTCTTCAAAAAAACCCACTTCTCTCTCAATGCCTGAAAAGTTGAAGGTTTGAAAAAGCTTTGGCTTTGCTTTTTAAAACACAAAAACACAGGCGGAAAGCTTATTTGAGAAAGAGACTACTCTGACACTGTCGTTAGCTTCTTCATTACGCTGTCTATTTGCTTTATTATTTTTTTTTTTGATAGATATTAAAATTATGCTTGAATCTATAGTTTAATAATTGTAATTATTAATTTTAATTTTGTGTAATTTTATAAATAAAATTTTGATTTGATTTAATTTTTATAAATTATTAATACAATTATTTATAAAATATTTTATTTTTATATATTATATTCATAAATAATTATATTTATTTATTATAAAATTAAATTAATGTATTTATTTTTTAAAATATGTATGATTAATAAAAATTAGAATAAATTATAAAAAATAATCACTTTTGTTTATATCAAGTTACATTTTAGTCACTTATGTTATCGTTTTTTTACGAAATGGTCACTCTACCGTTAAGTTCATTACCTCCTTAATAGCAATTTTATGTGCAGTCCAAATGAGTTTTAAATGCTAATTTAGATGTCCAACTGAGTTTTTCTTTTTCTGTTGTAATTAATTTAAAATTTTCAATTAATTAAATTTATTTAATTAAAAGTTTATTCTCATCTCAGCTGGATATTTAAGTTGTCATTTAAATCTAATTTGGACTGTCACATAAGATTGCCATTAGGAAGGTAATAGAGCTTAATAGCAAAGTAATCACTTCGTAACAAAACGACAACGTAAGTGACTAAAATATAAATATAACATTTCAAATATAAGTGACTAAAATGTAATCTAAGACAAATAAAATTGATTATTTTTATAATTTACCTTATTTTTATTAATCATATATATTTAAAAAATAAATGCATTAATTTAATTTATAAAAAAATGATGTTATATAAATAATTGTATTAATAATTTAAAATAATTAAATTAAATCAAAACCTTATTTATAAAATTACACAAAATTAAAATTAATGTTTACAATTATTAAATTATAATTTATGTATAATTTTAATATTTATAAAAAAAAAAAACTAAAGCAAGAAGTCCGCGTAATGAAGAAGCTAACGACAGAGTCAGAGTAGTCTCTTTGTCAAATAAGCTTTCCGCCTGTGTTTTTGTGTTTTAAAAAGCAAAGCCAAAGCTTTCAAACCTTCAACTTTTCAGGCATTGAGAGAGTAGTGGGTTTGTTCGAAGAAGATCCAAAACTGAAAATGTCTGGGAGAAATGGCGAAGAAGAAGTTCAAGGCTCAAGCTCTGTTGTAACAGTATCCACGCCTACACAATCACTTCCCCTCCCAACCCTGTCTGATAGAAAGCTCAAAGGCACATGCTTTAGGTGTCGAATGAAGGGTCACTAGGCACAAGATTGCCCTTTTGCTACCGCAACGAGAAACGCCTCTTCTCTGCCGGACCACCATCACTTCCCTGTTCTGCGTTTCCCTTGCGGCATCGCTTACACCCTTCGTGTTTCTTGTAGTAACTAAAATATAATACGAGACAAATAAAAATAATTATTTTTGTAATTTATTTTAAAAAATTAAAGTTTTAAGTATATATTTGAATTAAAATTAGAGTTTTCACGTGTATGATTGCATTAAATTAAAATTCATATATATAATTATAAATTAAATTAAAATTTATGTATATTTTTAAGATTTATCTTTTTCTTTTTGAAATATTGTTGGCAAGAATATGTTGACTTCTTGCTAAAGTTATATAAGGTTTTTTTTTTTTTTACCTAAGTACTATATAATAAAATATTAAAATCGAAAATGGTATCTCAACCTAATTATTTATGAAAATGGGACATTTGGGGTGGAGGGTGGTGCAAAGGCGACCACCATATTTTTTTTATCTAATAATAATAGTTGTCGAAATTATTTTTTTTGAAAATATCTCGATTTATATTTTAAAAATTAAAAATAAAGTCGTCATCAATTTTTTTTTAAAATAATTGTAATTAGATCATCTTGTAAAATTTTTAAAATCATTAAAACAATAATTTTGGTTTTTGAAATCATAAAACGAGTTCGGGAGTCGATTACGCATAAGGAAAAATTAGCATCCTACACGTCCAAATTTTGCACCTAATCGATTATTTAATATCTTTATTTTTGAAAATAAAAAAAACTCGAGAAAAATTTAAATTGCGATCCTTAAATGCATGAATGACATATTTCAATATTGTTTAAAAAATAAATTTTGCGAAAAATACTCGTTATTTTGAGTTAATCGAGAAGAAAAGTCATGTCCAGTGAATTAGGGCACAACTCCTTGAATCATCGAGAATAACAAAGATTTCTAATTATTATCTCAAATATCGTATATTTTAATTTTAAAATAAGATATTCGATTATCTTGATTCAAAGAGAAAACTAAACCCAGTAAGTTAGGGCATAATCTTTTTTAATTTTCGAAATAAAGAATATTGCTTCGATTTTTTTTTAAACAGTTTATGTATTTTTTTAAAACAGAATTAATATGTCATGCAAAAAAACTGTACGAGTAAGTACAATTCAGTAATGACAAAAATATATAAAAAAGACATACATAAGTAATATAGAATAAATAAATAAAATAAAAATAACACAAATAAAAATAATAATAATGGTAGCAAATAAAATAACAATGATTATGATAATAAGAATTAATTAATAACAAAAATAATAATAAACATGTAAAATATAAAAAAAATAATTGAATAACAATATAATTTTGTACAAGGCGAAAATAAAACAATAATGAAAGGGCATGAAATTAAGTAAAAAAATAAATAAATAATAAAGCAATAAATAATGCAAATTAAATAAAAGGCAAAAAAATAAAAAAAATGGCATATAATAACAACTTATAAAAAATATCAATGAATGAAATTAAATAAGACTAAAATATAACTAGCATAAAAAATAAATAAAATACATACAAATAATATAAAATTATATAAGAGCAAAAATACATAACAAATAAATAAAATATAAATAAAAGAAATAGATAAAAATTAAATACTAAATAATGCAAATAATGTAAAAATATAAATGAGAACAAGTTAAATAAAAATTAGTAGAGGTCTAAAATAAAATAAAATAAAGGAAATAAATGGGAAAAATTAAATAAATGATTAAATTGTAAATGAAAATAAATTAATGATGCGAATTAAAAATAGAAAGAAAATAAAATTAATTAAATTGAACTTGTAATACCCCAATTTCATCAGGTCCAACAAAATCCAAACAAACAAAATAAAATAAAAACACAAAAATATCCATTTTATTAAAATGTCCATGTTCATTTACAAAAATTAAATTACAACACCTAACCCATTACCCAAACTACCCAAACCCACTAAATCCTAAACCCATCAAACCCAAACCTTAAAACAATCCTAAGCCACCAGAAATCCTAAACCCCTCAACGGCCGCCACCCTTGCCACGACAGCAACATGCTTATCGAGGCTTTGAGGTCACCCACCCCTGAGATGCCTCTTTTGCCACCTTTGCACCCAAATGGCAAAGCGTATTCCCCACCATTGCTATGGACTTGAGACCATTGCTATGGACTTGAGTAGGTTACCATTTTCATGAAATATTTACAAAAGACAAGGAAAAGCATAAAAACAAAACAAAAAAAAATAAAGAAATATATGTATTTCAATCGTCTATAAAAGCCACAACAGATCTATTGTAATTGGTGGACACACGAAATAGAATTAAAAAAAAAGAAAGAAACCAAAAGAAATTTCAAAGGTATCTTGTGGTATTTTTAGTTATTTATCAATTTATTTTATTTTTTCTTTTTATTTTCAAAAACAAAATAAAAAAATAAAAAGAAGAGGATTAGGGTTACATGGAAGTTGTAGTCGTTGTCCGTGGCCGAGGCCATCACCTCCAATGAAAGGTGGTCTGTAACAGCTTGTTTTCAGTGGTGTTGGAAACAGTGATTACGGGATCACAAATTCGGCGAGAAATTTTTATAATGAGTGATTAAATAAAATTAGTCAAAAATAATTTTATTTGGAATTTTGAATTGAATGATTTTAATTATTAAATTAAAATTTTGTATAAGTGGTTCGATTCAAAGGTTAAATGGCTTTAGAAAATGAGGTATCGGGCTCATTTATGATGTTAAGGGCCATAAATATTTTTATTAAATATTTATAGAATCTTATTATATGTGAATTGAAGTTTAGCTGGGTAATTTTGATGATTAATTGTTTAATTAAAGAAAAAGGAGTAAATTGTAAAAGAGGTAAAAGTTAATTGCTATTGAATAATATAAAAGGGACCAAAGTGGTAATTATATCATGGTCAAAAAGTCCAAGCAATGGGGGATATGATTATCTTCCACTAACTTTTGGGTTATTTATTTATTTAGTCCTTTTTAATTTAAGGCTAATTTGTAAATAAGTGGGTTTAATTGGAATTCAATTATAATTGAAGGATCAAATAGATAAATTAACCTATGGTATTTTAGTGGATGGGTTATTGTGAGTTAAATTGATAATGAGCATAATTAATTAAGGCTAAATAAGTGATTAATTAAACTCATCATGAAAGACCGAGTATTTACAAAATTGCCATTAGGTATAAAAATGAAATTAAAGAAAAAAAATCACATTTTTCTTCCAATTCCTTCTTCTTCTTCACGGCTAAGACAAGAAAACCTAGGGTTTACCATTTATGAACTTTGAGCTTTTATTTGGGTAAGCAAACCTTGACCATTTTTTTAGTAATTTTCATGTTTTTGAGTCCGTGTTAGCTTGATCTAGCTAATTTAGAGACTAATTTGCGAATCTGTCAAATGTTGTAGATCTTACCATTTTTGAATATGCTTGTCTTTGAAAGTTTTTAATAGCTTTGGATGCTTGATGATTAGGTTGGATCTTTTTGTAAAGTGATTTTTGATGAAATTAAGGTTTAAGGACTAAAATGCTAAAAGATGAAATTAGGTGTACTTTAGGTGAAATAAATGGATTGTTGGGACTTGTATGAGATCATGGTATATTCGACTGGTATGAGTTGAGGAGGAAATGAGTATTTTGCATGTTTTGTGTTAAAAAGGGCTAGATTGAATAAAAGGAAAGTATTAGAGGTAAAATCGTAATTTTCCTGAAAAGGACCAAATTATGTTAAATTATGTGTTTTTAATGTGAAATTTGAATGAATTGTTGATTTAGATTACAATCGTACCACGGATCGTGGAAAGGAGAAATTAGCGGAATAGTCCTTGAAGTTTAGCCAAACTGTAATTTCATTCGGTAAGTTCGTAGTGTTTGTTATATATACATTGTTTATTTCTTGTGTTTCACTATTGTTACAGCAAATGGAGAAAGGTTAAACATTCGTGATAATGGAAAGGCAAAGAAAGGAACGAAATGTCAGGCTTTGGATCGGTTATTTGAATTGAAGCGATGGTTAGGATCCTGCATAAGTTGTAGTATCCTAACAGCTTATGTGAGCAGCATCGCAAGTTAACAGATTCTGAATGAATAATGAATTATGGATTCCTCCGATGGCTGAGTCTTCGCATATGTTGTGGATTCTCATTAGCTTGTGTGAGTAGCATCAGGAGTGAGAAATTCTAGACCGTATCGATGGCTGAGTCTTCACATATGTTGCAGGTTCTCAGCAGCTTGTGTGAGTAGCATCGTATACTGGTTAAACTCTATCTGGGCTCGTAAGAGCTAATCATTTTGGGCTCGTGTTGGCTAAATGTCGTCTGTGCTCGTAATGAGTTAAAGTCTATAGGATTAAAGAGATTTAGTTTCGTTATTATACACATGATTTCAAATGCATACTTGTTATCATCTTTTAACTGATCTGTTTATTCCGTGAGAAAAATGATAATCACGAACTTACTAAGCTTAATAAGCTTACTCGTGAATCTGTTGTTGTTTTGTAGATACGTTTTGCTATTTAAGGATGGGATCATCTCGAGGAAATCACACTATTGCAAAGCTTGTATGGTAGATCTTACATCACTTGGTCTTATGGCATGTACTAGGATGATATTAACTTGAGAATTAACTAAAAGATGTTGAAATCCTTCTATTTTGATTGTGTAAATGGCATGAAGTATGACTTAGATGCTCACGCTTATAATGCATACTTGTTTCGGTAGAACTCATGTATGTTTCGGTAGAAGTACAAGGTAGGAGAGAAGTTGCTCACTGACTTGCGTTGTATCGGTAGTTGAATTGTGAGTACCAGTAGTTATGTGTGTAGATGTATCGGTAGTTCGCATACTTGTATCGGTAGAAGTTCCAAGGTGAGAATCATAGCTCTCTGGAGTTTTTAGAATCGGTAGAAGTATGAATTGTTTCGGTAGTTGTATTACATGTATCGATAGAATCATCTTGGGTATCGGTAGAACTCTGCAATATTTTTGAATTGTTTTTTGACTTGACAACTACCGATACCTGACCATCAAGTACCGGTAGAAATGTCCAAAAATCATGGAAATGACCTTTTTACCCTTTTTGAGTTGTGATTATAATCGATTGATGATTTATGATATGTTAAGTGCACCTCTTTATTAAAGTAAGATTGATTGAAATGAAAATAAAAGACGAACAATGATAAATGAATAGTGATATATGAACAGTAAGACATGAAATCCTGACCAACGATGGTTTCGGGTTTTGGGTGTTACATGGCCGGCCCTTCTTTCGAACCTCTCATGTTCGTAAAAGAGGGGGCTATTTAAAAAAAAAAAGTTTCCGTTTGAAAACCCTAGGAAACCGAATGGTTTCGAGCTTTTTGGGGTTTTTAAGGACCTATTTAGAAAGATCTAGTCCTAGATCTGACCTACGGATGAAAAAAGGGAGCAAATACCCTGTTTTGGAATTCTCCGAACACTGGGGACTGTGGTTGCCATTGCCGACAACCGATGGCCACGGCAGACGGATGACAGCTTGGTTGGCCTTGAGAGCTTAAGAGAGAAAAAAGAAAGGTTTTTAGATTTTTTTTAGAGAGGATGGAAGAAATGCAGTTTTTTTTAAAAAAATTGGTTTAAATAATAAGAGCATGCGACGTCGTTTTGGTGCTTAACTCGAACCAGACCCGACCCATTAAAGGGGATCTGCATTTTCTTTAAATGGCTTAATTACTTGCGTAGTCCTTCCATTTTTTCCTCATGCTTCAATTTCGTCCTCTTGTGTATTTTCAATTTATTTCAATTCTGCCCATAAATTTCATTTTGTTTGCAACTTAGTCCTCTGACTATTAGGCTTTATTAATGACGTGTACATTCTAGGGATAATTTCCTAGTTAGTCCTTGTACTTTCCAAAGTTTATGATTTGAGCCTTGTACTTTCTATTTTCATTATCTTTGGCTTCAAATTTTGTTTTAATTTTAATTTAACCACATACTGTTTTGCCTTTTTAAAATTATTTTATTTTTTCAATATTAATCATTTTTATTTATTTACATTATTTTATTCATTTTAATAATTAATTTTCATTTACCATTTTTTATGATTGTTATTTTATTATTTAATTTATTTCTTGTTAGTCATATTTAATTGCATTTTAACTATTTATTTAATTCGGGTATGCATGTTTGATTTTGTCATTATTAAATTAAATTATGTGCATCATCATTTATATTTTGTAAAAGATTTTAACAAAATTAATTGTGTATCGTTTTCTTAAAAAATAAATAAATTGTTTTAAAAATCAAGGTAATATTCTTTTATTTTAGGGAATTCGAAAAATTGTATCCTAACGTGTTGGATACGATTTTTCTTTGAACCTAAATGATCGACTATGCTATTTAAAATCGATAATTGATGTTTATATTTGCAAATTACATGAACTTTTCTCTGTTTTGTAAAACATTTTAACAAAATAAATTGTCTTGTTTTTTAAAATTCATAAATTGTTTAAAAAATCAAGGCAATGTTATTTTATTTTAGGGAATCCGAGAAATTGTGCCCTAATGTGTTGGGTATGGTTTTTTCTTTGAACCTAAATAATTGAGTATCCTATTTAAAAATTGATAATTGCTCAATGATTTGTTATTTTAGATGACTCGAAAAATTGTGTCCTAACGTGTCAAGTATGATATTTCCTTGAACCTAAGTAATCAAATATCTCATTTAAACATCTCATTCGCGTACTTGTAGATCGCATTTTAGATATTACTCGAGTTTTTAATTTTCAACAATTAAGAACTTAAATATTCGACTAGGTACCAATTTTGGGCGTGTGAGGGTGCTAACCCTTCTTCACACGTAACCGATTCCCGAACTTATTGTTTTTGGATTTTGAAGACCAAACGTTTTTTAGATAAACTTAAATGTTTTTAAGGTTCTCCAATCACACCAAATAAAAAAAGATTGGTGGCGACTCTATTTTCGATTTTAAAAAATATAAGTCGGGACTTTTTTCAAAAAAATGGTTTCGACAAAACTAAAATAAAAATTACAGGGACCAAAGGGATAAATATCCCATCCTCTGTACACGTGTCCTTCCCTAAAAGGGTCCATTATTGGTCAAAGGACCAAACTGTAAAGCAATTAAAATTAAAGGCTAAATTAAAATAAATAAAATAAATAAAAAATGAAAAAGGACTAAATTAAAATCCCTTAAAAATGCAGAAGGGCCAAATGGGCAATTAGCCCATCCTTTAAAAACACACGGACCCTAAGGTATGAATTGAAAGAAACGAGTTAGGTTTGGTCAAAACGATGTCGTTTAGGGCTATTTGGGCAGAGCCCAAAACGACGTCGTTTTAAGGGCTTATATAAGTCACTTTTTTTGAGAAAATTCATTTCCTTCACTTTTTTTTTTTTTAAAAAAAGCCTCCTCTCTTTTGCCTTTTTGCTCTCAAAAAGAGTTCAAGGCCGGCCATGAGTCCAACGACCCTCTGCCATTGCTTGGCCACCGATCATCGACGGCAACGATCGTCGCCTACGATGGTTGGAGAAAGGGAGAAAACCATTTTTCGAGTCCCTTCAATGCCCCAAACTTGGATCTCAAGCCGAAATCACTCAAATCCTCACCAAAAAACCACAAGCAACCAAGAACTTTTTAGTTCTTGATATTTTATTTTTAAAAAAATTAAAAATTTTCTCGTTCTCTCTCGTATTCCATGAACCCAAAGAGGTTTTAAGAATCTCGGGTCCTTGAACAAATGCTCCTGGAGGCGGCTAAGGACTAATCAACACCAAAGGGTAAAAAAAAAAACTAGATCTATATTTCTTTTTTAGTTTCGAAAGAAGAAAAAAAAAAAGAAATAAAGATACAAATTGATACCTCAATATTTACTTCCAATTTTTTTTTAATGTGTGTTTGATTATTATTAAAAAATTCATTTTTTTACATTTAATTTTGTGTTTTTATAACACGAATTTTATAATGTTTTCATTTGATTTTCTTTTCCTTTTTACGAATATTGGAAATCTTTAAGCAGGCAGGGCAACGATAACAGTGGTCGTCCATAGGCAGAGGCGACAGCTAGGGTTTTTTTATCTAGGGTTTTGTTTATTTTTTAATTTTGGGCTTGTATTCTTTTTGGGCTTGAGTATTTGCAATTGGACTTTTTTAAAAGTGAATGGGTTTATTTTTTTTTTTTTTTTTTTTAATTTTGGGTTTAAAATAAATAATAATAGGAGCTTGGAAAAAATGAGCTCTTACAACTGCCCTTCTTTGCTCATTATCGTGTAAGGGGAATGGAGCAAAGACTCAAAGGAAGACCAATTTTGTCCGTTCTTTCGGCCACCAGTGCTTCTTTGTTCTTTTGTCTCGTTGGTTATTCTACTCCACTGTATTTGCTTCCTACCATTTTAGGAAGACAGGATCTAGTGATATAGTTTCAACTTGCCCTATTACAACTTCAAGAAGATAAGGCTTGCTGTTGTAGTTTCATTCTAAACAGCTGAAACTTTAGAGTGATTACTGTCTGATCCACTTCACTACAACTTCAAGAAGATAAGATTTGCTTTTGTAAATTCAATCCGACCCACTATAACTTCAGGGGTAGGAGATTTGGTGTGGTAACTTTATCTTGCTCTACTGCAACTTCAGAGAGATAAAGATTTGCTACTGTATCTCTAATCTGATCCTTGCAACTTAAAGGATATAAGATTTAGGCTTGTAACTTCACTCCATTCCACTGCAACTTTAGTGGAAATTGAGGTTTGCTATTATGAGTTTTAATTTGACCCATCGTAACTTTAGGGATATAGGATTTGGGGTGGCTTCACTCTATTCCACTGCAATTTCAGTGGAAATTGTGCTACTTGTTTTACTCCGCCCCTCTTCAATCTTAGGGGTATAAGAGTTGTTGTTCTATCACTCCATTCTCTAGGGATATGACTTGTAGAATCTGTTTTATGGGCCTCTATCTAGGTCATGCGGCTAGGATGCCATGATTTGAATGATTCAAATGCTCTTAACTAGATGCATATAAATGATGTTGATATGATTGAAAAAATGTCATATTTTTAACTGATTTTGTGTTTTGGTCCTTAGGTCAAAATCGTTCATCGTTCGCCTAAGTTCCATCACTGATGTGTCATCATGTCTTCTTTTCAAGGATTGTGTACTCAATATGAAATCTAAAAGGCAGTCATACTCTGAGCTACTTGTTTCAAGATCCTTTCGATCCTCGGATTTGGTTATTACCAACTAGTAGTCTTGTTTTAGGTCCCTATGCTTTTTAGAACTTTTCTAGAGCAATATGCATAAATCCTTTTGTACCTTATATCGTCAAGTCCAACTAACCGTTATTTCAATGCAAAGAATGCCTTGAATAGAGTCATGAAAAAAATGAATAAAATTGAAATTATTGGAGAAAAGGCTTAAATGAGAATGAATGATAGCAAACATTGGTCAAGAATATCAACATCGATAAAAAAAGTGGCAAAAATTAAATAATGGCCAAAGATTACAAACATTGGTCAAAAATAGCAAATGTTGGTCAAAAGTAGCAAACATTAATCAAAAGTTGCTAAAGTGAACAAAAAGGAATACAATCAGATGCCCCATATATCAACGTATGAGTTTCTTTGAGCAAACTTTATGAGGACCATTTTGAGCCTGATATGTACTCCTAAAAACTGTTGTACTTCTTCCATGCCCAAAATGTAACGTCTCTCCATCCTTTTACTTTTGAGAGAGAAGACCATTTCATGTCTATTCTTTGATCCAAATCTGAGCCGCCCTTTGTGGGTTTTCGACTCAAATCTTCTTAAGCTTCGAGACGCCTTTTGCTAGTTTTCATCTAGGCCTCTTTTTTTTCGAGTTTGAGCCACCCTTTTAGGTTTTCAACTTAAACTTTTGGGTTTTGAGGCGCCCTTTATGGGTTTTCATTTTTTTAGGGGAATTATTTCTTCACTGAATTTGAGTTCATGGGGTTTGACAAATCCTTGCCATCTATCTCAGCTAGAATTAAAGCTCTTCCAGAAAAGACTTTCTTAACCACATATGAGTCTTCCCAATTTGGAATCCATTTCCCTTGGAAGTCCTTTTGTATAGGAAGAATCTTTTCAAAACTAGATCTCCCTCATGGAATTCCCTAGGGTGAATTTTTTTCTCATAAGCCAGCATCATTCATTTTTGGTACATCTTACCATGCCGGATAGCTTTCAACCTCTTTTCTTCAATCAGGTTTAACTGGTCATATCTTGACTATATCCATTCTGCCTCATCTAACTTTACTTTTGATAAAATTCGAAGGGAAGGAATCTCGACTTCAAAAGGCAAAACTGCCTCCATTCCATATACCAATGAAAAAGGTGTTTCCCCAATGAAGTTTTGATAGATGATTGATAGGCATAGAGAGCAAATGGTAACTTCTCATGCCAATCTTTGTAAGTCTTTGTCATTTTCCCAACGATCTTCTTAATGTTCTTATTAGCTATCTTCACTGCCCCATTCATTTTCGGACGATAAGGTGATGAATTATGATACTTTATCTTGAACTGACTGCAGACCTCTGCTATCTTGCTGTTGTTCAAGTTCAAAGCATTGTCAGATATGATCTTTTTTGGCATTTCATACCGACATATGATTTCTTTCTTTAAGAATTTACTGACCGTTGATTTCACAACATTAGCATAGGAAGACCCACATTGTGTAGTAATTGATGATCATAAAAATGAATCTATGTCCATTAGAAGGCTTTGGCGAGATTGGTCCAATGACGTCCATGTCCTCCATAGAAAAATGTCATGGGGGAAGTCATAACATGAAGAGGTGAAAGAGGTACATGAATTTTATCCTTATAGATTTGACATTTGTGACATCTCTTAGCATATCTAATGTAATCCCCTTCCACGGTTGACCAATAATATCTGAATCTCATGATCTGCCTGGCCATTGTAAAACCATTGGCATGTGTTCCACAAATGCCTTCATAGACTTCTTCTAGAATTTTTTTGGGCCTCAATAGCGTCGACACACCTCAACAAAACCTAATCTTTCCTCTTTTTGTACAGAATATCCCCATCAAGGACATAATCAATTGCGATCCTTCTCAATGTCCTTTTATCATTCTTAGTGGCTTGCTAAGGGTATTTTCGATCTTTTACGTATTGAAATATTTTCTGGTACCAAGGATGATTATCCCTTTCTTCCCCTTCAATGTTGTAGCAATGAGCTGGAACCTCATAGATGCTCATCTGAATGAGCTTTACATATTCTTGCTTATTAACCTTAATCATGAAGGCAAGGGTAGCAAAAGCGTCAACCATCTGATTTTCGTCTCGTGGGAGGTAATGAAATCCTCAAATTCTTTAATTAACTTGAGAACCAACTTTTGATAATCAATCAACTTGGAGTCTCTCGTCTCCCATTCACCCTCGAGTTGATAAATTACCAATATAGTATCTCTATACACTTCTAAAACCTTGATCTTGCGCTCTATAGTTGCATGGATACCCATGATACATGTTTCATATTTCGCCATATTATTTGTGCAATCGAAGTCAAGTTTACTTGTGAGAGGATAGTGGTCTCCTTTTGGGGATACTAAAACTGGTCCACTTCTTTTACCAATGGCATTTGAAGATTCATTTTCCAAGGGTATTCTTCTGGAGTTCCTTTTTCTATGGCAGCAACGCACATTAGATCTATATTCGAAAATCGAAACTTAATGGCTTATAATCTTCGAGAGCTCTACTAACCAAATAGTATGTTATTGTACTTCCTTTTATCGCCTTCTGATTCACATAGACTATGTTGAATTCAGAGAGTAGAATTTGCCATCTAGCCATTCTTCTATTCAATGCAGTCGACCCCATCTTGAATTTAAGAGGATCTAATTTTGAAATCAGTCAAGTTGTATGGTATAACATGTACTACCTTAACCTTCGAGTAGTCTAGACCAAAGCGCAACACATATTCTCTATTGGCAAATATCTTAACTGCATTAAGTGAACTTTTTGTTGAGATAATAGATTGCTCTCTCTTTCTTTTATATCATGTTGGCTTAGTATGCATCCCATAGTGTTTTAAAAAATAAAGCCAAGTACAAGATTAAAGGTTTATTTGGATTCGAAGGCATCAAAACTGGAGCATTGGGCAAGTAATGTTTAACTTTGTCGAAAGTCTTTTGGCATTCATCATCCCACAGTCCTGGGTTATGATTCTCAAGAAGATGGAAGATAGGATCACATTTCTTAGTTAGTTATGAGATGAATCGAGTGATGTAATTCAATCTCCCCAGGAACCCTTGAACCTCATTTTGAGTACGTGGTGGTTCTAACTCCTGTATACCTCTGACTTTATCAGAATCAATCTTAATTCCCTTTTTATTGACCGTAAAGCCTAACAACTTGCCTGAAGTAGCCCCGAAAGTACATTTGCTTGGGTTTAACTTCAACTGGGATTTCCTCAATCTCAAGAATAATTTTCTCAAAACCTTTACATGTTCTTCTCCTATTCGAGACTTTGTGATCATATCGTCAACATAGACCTCATTCTTCTTGTGCATCATATCATGGAACAGAGTCACCATATCCTTTTGATATGTCACCCCTGCATTCTTTAGTCTAAATGACATAACTTTGTAGCAAAAGGTTCCCTACGTGGTAACGAAGGTGATTTTATCCATATCTTTAGGATGCATCTTTATCTAACTATATCAAGAAAAACCATCCATAAAGTAGAATAAAGAATGACTTGTTGTATTGTCCACCAAGGTGTCAATATGAGGTAGAGGGAAATTTTCCTTCGGGCTACTTTTGTTTAAGTCCTGATAATCCACACATATTCGCACCTTCCCATCTTTCTTAGGAACTGTAACTATGTTAGCTACCCACTCTGATTACTTGACCACTTGTAAGAAACTAGCATTGAACAGTTTTTTTACTTCCTCTTTTATCTTTAACAGCATATCAGGCCTAATTCTTTGAAGCTTTTGCTGGATCGATTTACATTCTTCTCTTATGGGGAGCTTGTGCACCACAATATAAATACTTAGACCAGACATGTCTTGGTAGGACCATGCAAATACATCATTGAACTCTTAAAGCAATTCAATAAAATCTCGCCTTGTTTTTGCAGAGATACAGGTTTCAATCTTCACCTCTCTTTTTTCAATTTCGTCCCCTGAACTCACAACTTCTATTGATTCTTTGTGGGGTAGGATCTATTTCTCGTATTGTTCAACCATACGTAGCAGATTTGAAGATAAATTACAATCTTGAGCATCTTCAAAATCCTAAGCTTCTTCTGAACACAAATCCTACTCCAAATAATGCTCTAGGTTAGCAACAATGTTACTCATATCATTGATATCAAGGGACTTGACATATGGACAAAAGGGATCCAAAGAATAAATGAATTTAAGAATGATTTATTGCGGTATAAAACAAATGAAAAGAATAACAAGAATGTTTGCCAATTGGGATAAAAAATGCATCATTTTTATTGAAATAAAATGTAGCGGTCATGTGCCATTTACAAAAAGATCTCTATTACTCTCGGGCTTAGAGCAACAAGGGTGTTTTGAACATTACATTGGAAAAGTCCTAAAAACTATAGGGAGCTCTTCCACAGTCTTGTTATCCTAAACACTTCCGAAGGCGTAAGGATGAATTACTGATAAGTTCCTTTCTTCACTTTTCTCCTCGAAAATAGCATTGATGCTCAGACTTTCCATCATTCCCACCATCTTATTCTTTGTTAACTTTCGTTTAGGGTTAATAATACCCCCGACACAAATGTTTCTAATATGTGAGGAAAGACCATTGGATCCCATTTGATCTCTTCCCAACTTTTTCGTGCTCTTCTTTTTTTCTGCCTTTTTCCAATTCTTTTCTTCTTCGTCTCGCATCTGGCTCAAATCCCAAGCCAAAATGTGTAACACCCTAATTTTATTAGAGGATTTAATTGGGATTTTTTGAAAATTTAAGGGCTTTGTCATAATTTTTAGAAGTTACAAGGACTTAGTTAGACATTAAATTATATGTTGAGGATAAATTGGTATTTTGGGATTTATTTGTAGTGTGTGTAAAGGTTTGGGGTCAATCTAGAAACCCTAGTGTTATCTAGGGACCTCCGAGTAAATACTTCAATTTTATTGAGTATAAAACCCATCTTTTCACCCTAACTGACCATTCTTCTCCTTTTATTTTGGTTGCTGCATTTTTTTTCCAAGACTACTCCCTTTCATTTTTTTTTTCAAAATCAATCACCCTCCGTTCAAGGTTGTTTCGCCGTCAATGCTACTCACCGCCACCACCAATCTTCTCCTCACACTCATGCAAACTAAACCCCTCAAACTCAAACCTCCTAAGTCGCCACCGTTCGTGTGTGTTGACAAGGGGGACTTTCAGCCTTAACACTTCCTTTTGCTTCATTGTTTGGTTGTTTTTGAAGTTGGTGATCACGACTCTGAGACGGACGATCTACCACCTCCTCCACCTATGCAACCTACTCCTGCACCGGTTCTGAGAGCTACTCAATCTAATCCCATAAGATCAAGTACTCGATCAATATGTGGTGGATGACCTCCTCGATGTTAAAGTTCTGTTTGCTAGAAGTGTGTTTCTAACTGTAACATACCTTAATGATTGAGATATTGTTGTGATTATGTGATTTCATGCTGTGTTGGGGTATGTTGATATTGATATGATTGTGTTGTGATGAAAAGATGGTATGATTGAAATTGAGCTGTGTAATGTACGTTGATAATGTCATGAATATATATATATATCGAGCATGTGGCGAGCATGTGGCAGATAATTATTGTGATTATTCTACTATGATTGTGACATATGAGAAATCCAATGAGATTGAGATTGGGATTAATCGTGATAATCATGTAATCATACCATTGTGTGTTCATGGGGTGGGATTGTAAGGTGGAAGAAGTAGTTATCATTCCTTTTAAGGTTGATACTAATACCACACTGCAATTGGTGACGGTTGGTTGGGAGAGGGTTTTGGGGAACCTTTTCACTGTGTTAGTGTGTTAAAGTATGGGTACATTGCATTGTGCTTGTGATTGAATCATGATTTGTGGTTACCTTTTTGTGTTATAAAGCCCAGTGTGTCTCTATAGTACATACATATATATATGTTAAGTTTTATGTACTATAAAGACACACTGGGCTTTATAGCTCATATCCCTACAGTTCCTTATAGGTATTCAACATTTAGGTGACTTGGTACCCGGAGGCTTATTTCATAAACTTAATATATTTTATTTTATTATTATTTCGATTTTGGGGTTTTTATTATACCTTGTCATTTGTTATTATTTTTGGGTTGTAAGTACCCTTTATTTTGGGATTTGTGGTATTTTATTTTGGAAGATTAATTATGTTATTTTATTTTTTTTATATACTTTAAATTTATATTTATATTTATATTTATGAATGATTTTGGACTATTGGGTTGTGTGTGAGAGTGAAAATTTCTTAAATAACCTTCTAGATCTGGTCGAATACTTTGGATCGGGTAAAGGGGGTTACATTTGGTGGTATCAGAGTCGAGTTCAACCCATAAACTGTGAGGCTCTCTAGACGTGGTTTTTAAAGAAATTGGGGTTAATTGGGAATTTTAAATAAACTATTAAGTTATAGATAATTTTTTTTGTTATGCCTATATAAAAGTTGTGTTTATTCTAAAATCTTCGGTACCAATTCTTACTTTAGTACTTTTTACTAATGTAGATAGATAGAATGCCACCACGTAGGAGTGCTAGACTTATGACTGGTCGCGGCCAAGGTCGAGGTTGAGGCCATACTGCAAGGGCCATAGTGATCCTACACCTGTGTTTGAGCTTGAGGTAAATGTGGATTAGTTGCCTCATGTTGATGAGGATGGTTGCCCATAGGTGTTGAGGGTTAGACAACTGTGGGGGAAAATTTGCCTGCTGGGGAAGCTCCTGATGAGGATGTGCTTGATACTTGGGATAGTGAGATTGTGGAGTTGGACAGTGTCACAGTTAATCGAGAGTTATTGAGATTACTTCGTATATCCACTGGAGGTCAGTCTGAGGGTCCGAGGAGGCCCATTTCTACTGATTTTATAGCTGCTGGGATGAAGGTGTTTGAAGGTAGGACTGGTACAGATCCTTCAATTGCTGAGTACTGGCTAAAGGATTTTGCAGAGATTGTTTATGGAGATGAACTACCCTACTGGTCAGAAGGTTAGAGTTGCTATTTCTTTATTGAGGGGTGAGGCCCAAAATTGGTGAGACACTGTGGAAGAGTCTGCTCCTACTGGACAGATTTCATGGGATTATTTTAGGGAGGCCTTTCAGGATCGTTATGTGGGTGAGGAGTTTCTCGATAAGTGTAGGGATGACTTTATGAACTTTAGATAGGGGGACATGTCTATTAATCATTATAAGATAGAGTTCCTGAGGTTGATTCGTTATGCATCTGGGCTGGTGAGAAATGAGAAAGAGAAATGCAACTAGTTTAGGAAAGGACTTCAACTTTCACTTCAGGCTGAGGTCAACATGCATCATGATAGGGTATTCAGTAACCTGATTAGTCGAGCTAGATCAGCTGAGAGTTTGGAGGCTCATACTAAGACTTAGAGAGTTTAGGATAAGGAGCGTAGTAAGAAGCCAATAGGCACATCAGTTCAGCCTGTTTCGGGTGGTCTTTTTGTTAAGAGGCATAGAGAGGAGTTTGCTCAGCCTAGTTATCCGAAGGTGAGGCCTGCATTTTTGGTAGCTGCAGTGGGTAGTGTTTGTGGTTCGATTGGACTCGTTTTATGCAGCTTTGCTCTTACTGTAATAAAAGGCATGGGGGCAAGTGTTGGAGAAAGATCGACGCTTGTTTTAGGTGCGGTTCTCAAGAGCATTTCTTTAGATATTATCCACATCCTTCTACGAGACCATTTGTACAGAGTCAGTCTTAGGCTTCGATTCAGGTGTCGACTAGGGATAGAGCGTAGGTTAGACAGGTTGCTTCGGGTTAAGCTACTAGAGGTAGACCGGTTTAGAGTGGTGGAGCCATTAGGTTTGGGGTGAGATAGCTTGGGTTGGTATATGCGACTAGAAGGCATGAGGATCGTGATGAGCCTGACATCATAGCAGGTACTTTCTCTATTCATTCTATCCCTTATTTCACTTTGCTTGATAATGGTTCGATGCATTCCTATGTGGCGAGTGCTGTGTCTTGGGTTCTTAGGATTGCTTGCTAAAAATATTGAGCCTGCGGTAACTGTTAAAGTCTTGTGGGTATCTTTGTGGAGGTTAGTAAGGTGTATTGTAACTGTCCTTTAAAGGTTCAAGGGGAAATCTTTCCTGTTGATTTATTGGAGTTAGTATTTAGTGAGTTTGATCTTATACTTGGTATGGATTGGCTTTTTGAGCACTGAGTTAATTTGGATTGTGAGAAGAAGAGAGCAACTTTGAGAACTTTTGATGACCGACAGATAACCCTAGTTGGTGAACGTAGAGGGTTTCTGTCTAATGTGATCTTAGCCCTTAAAGCCAAAAAGTTGATTAGGAAAGGGTCCATGGCTTATTTGGCTTACATCTTGGATCCAAGGCAGTCTGATTCAAGGATGAAAATGATTCGAGTGGTAAAAGACTTCCCTGATATATTTCCAGAGGAGTTACCTGGTGTGTCACCTAAGCGAGATGAGGTGGAGTTTGGCATTGAGGTCTATCCTAGTACGACTCCTATATCTATGGCACCTTATTGAATGGCACCTAAGGAACTCAAGGAATTGAAGATACATTTACAAGAGCTGTTGGATAGGGGCTTTATTCGACCAAGTGTTTCACCTTGGGGAGCGTCAATTCTGTTTGTAAAGAAGGATGAAACACTTCGATTGTGCATTGACTGTTAAAAGCTGAACAAGCTGACAATTAAGAATAAGTACCCTTTGTCTCGTATTGATGACCTATTTGATCAGTTTCGGAGAGCTACTATGTTTTCTAAGATTGACTTGAGGTATGGATTTATTAGCTTAGGGTGAAAGATTTTGATGTGTTCAAGATAGCTTTTCGAACTCGTTATGGACTAACGCCCTTACTGCTTTTATGGACTTGATGAATAGGGTGTTTCAACCCTATTTGGATCAATTTGTGTTGGTGTTTATAGATGACATCCTGGTATACTCTAAGTCGAAGGCTGAGCATGAGGAGCATCTGAGAGTGGTTCTGCAAACCTTGAGAGAGAAGCAGCTATATGCTAAGTTCAGCAAGTGTGAATTTTGGCTTGTCGAGGTGATGTTTTTGGGTCATATAGTTTCTACTGAGGATATTCGTGTGCACCACAAAAAGATTAAGGTTGTTATGGGCTGGAAGCAACTAAAGAATGTTTCTGAGATTCGTAGTTTCTTGGGTTTAGCTGGCTATTATCGAAGACTTGTCGAGGTTTTTTCCATTATTACGATACTTTGACTAAGCTTTTGAGGAAGAGCGTTCCATTTGTTTGGACCGAGGCTTAGGAAGCTAGTTTTGAAAAGTTAAAGTCGATGTTGACTTAAGCACCGATTCTGATCCAACTTGAGCTTAGGAAAGCTTATACTGTCTACAGTTATACTTCTCACACTGGATTGGGATGTGTGCTAATGCAAGAGGGAAAGGTTGTGGCTTATGCGTATCAGTAATTGAAACCGCATGAGAATAATTATCCTACTCATGATCTTGAGCTTGCTGCGGTAATCTTTACTCTTAAAATTTGGAGACATTATCTTTATGGGGAGAAGTGCCATATCTTCACTGATCATAAGAGCTTGAAGTATTTGCTTACTCAAAAGGAGCTTAATTTGAGGCAACGTCATTGGTTAGAACTCCTTAAGGACTACGATTGTGAGATTGAATATCACCCTAGTAAGGATAATGTGGTTACTGACGCCTTAAGTCGAAGTGCGATAATTGAGTTGAGGGTATTGTTTGCCAGGATGAGTTTGTTTGAGGATGGTAATCTTTTAGCTAAACTCCGAGTTATTTCCACTTTACTCTCAGAGATTAAGGTTGACTAATCTAATGATCCGTATCTTAGACATTATAGGAGAGAGGTGGAGGAAGGTATGTCTGTGGACTTTTCGATGGATCAGAATGGTATACTGTGCTTCTGAGGTCGATATTGTGTTCCGAAAGATTCTGGGATTAAATAGACTATACTCTGGGAGGCACATGATAGCCCTTATTCCATGCATCCTGGTGGTGATAAGATGTATAAGAATCTTCGTGAAAGGTATTGGTGGAAGGGTTTAAAGAGAGATGTTGTAGATTTTGTGTCGAAATGTTTGAATTGTTAGAAAGTCAAGGCTGAACATCAGTGTCCTTCTGGGTTACTTTAACCCATTGAGATTCCTCAGTGGAAATGGGAAAGGGTGACTCTGGACTTTGTAGGTGGTCTTCCCTTAACTCCATCTAAGAAGCATTCAGTTTGGGTGATTGTTGATCGACTTACTAAATCCGCGCATTTCATTCCAGTAAGGGTCGACTATCCTTTGAGCAAGTTAGCTCAACTCTATATTTCTGAGATAGTTCACCTTCATGGAGTTCCTTTATCTATCATCTCTGATCGAGATTTGAGGTTTACTTCGAGATTTTAGGAGTCCTTACATCGTGCTTTGGGTAATCGGATGAACTTCAGTATTGCTTACCATCCGCAAACTGATGGTCAGTCCGAGCGGGTGATTCAGATTTTGGAAGATATGTTGAGGGGTTGTGTGATTGAGTATCAAGGTAGTTGGGAAGATTTCTTACATTTGGCTGAGTTCGCTTACAACAACAGTTACCAAGCCAGTATTAAGATGGCTCCTTATGAGGGTTTGTATGGGCGCAAGTGTCGTACTCCTATCGGTTGGACCAGATATTGTTCATGAGTCTGAGGAGACTGTTAGAGTGATTCGTGAGAGGCTTAAGGTTGTTTTCGACAGATAAATGTCTTATGTTGATTTGAAGCGTCGAGATATTGAGTTTAGTGTGGGTGATGAGGTTTTCTTAAAAGTATCTCTGTGGAAGAAGGTGCTTAGATTTGGATGAAAAGGCAAGTTGAGTCCTCGTTTCATTAGTCCTTATCGAGTACTTCGTCGAGTGGGACCAGTTGCTTATCAACTTGAGTTACCACCTGAGCTTAAGCGGATTCATGATGTCTTCCATGTCTCCATGTTGAGGCGTTATCGATCGAACCTGTCTCTCATTGTGCCTATTGAGGAGATTGAGGTTCGTCCAGACTTAAGCTTTGAGGAGGAACCAATTAAAATTATTACTGAGGATGAGAAGGTTCTTAAGAGGAAGACTATTAAGATGGTTAAGGTCTTGTGGTGCAATCATGGTTATGAGGAGGCTACTTGGGAGCCCAAGGCTGTCATCAAGGCTCAGTATCCACATATTTTTGGTCCAGGTAATTTTGAGGACAAAATTTCTTTTAAGGTGGGAGAGTTGTAACACCCTGATTTTATTAAAGGACTTAATTGAGAATTTTTGAAAATTTAGGTGTCATAATTTTTAGAAGTTACAAGGACTTAGTTAGGCATTAAATTATATTTGAGGACAATTTCGTATTTTGGGATTTATTTGTAGTGTGTGTAAAGGTTTGGAGTCAATCTAGAAACCCTAGTGTTGTCTATGGACCTTCGTGTAAATACTCTAATTTTATTGAGTATAAAACCCATCTTTTCACCCTGACTAACCCTTATTCTCCTTTTATTTTGGTTACTGCATTTTTTTTCCAAGACTACTCGCTTTCCTTTTATTTTTTTCAAAACCAATCACCTTCTGTTTAAGGTCGTTTCGCCGTCTGTGCTGGTCACCACCACCACCAATCTTCTCCTCACACTCGTGCAAACTAAACCCCTCAAACTCAAACCTCCTAAGCCGCCACCGTTCGCGTGTGTTGACAAGAGGGACTTTCGGCCTTGACATTTCCTTTTGCTTCATTGTTTGGTTGTTTTTGAAGTTGGTGATCACGACTCTGAGACGGACGATCTACCACCTCCTTAACCTATGAAACCTACTCCTGCACCGGTTCTGAGAGCTACTCGATCTAATCCTGTGAGACCGAGTACTCGATCAGTATATGGTGGATGACCTCCTCGACGTTAGAGTTCTGTTTTCTAGAGGTGTGTTTCTAATTGTAACATACCTTAATGTATGAGATGTTATTGTGATTTCATGCTGTGTTGAGGTATGATGATATTGAGATGATTGTGTCGTGATGAAAGGATGGTATGTTTAAAACTGAGCTGTGTAATGTACGTTGATAATGTCATGCATATATATATATATACATCGAGCATGTGGCGGATAATTATTGTGATTATTCTACTATGATTGTGACATATGAGAAATTTAATGAGATTGAGATTGGGACTAATTATGATAATCATGTTATCATACCATTGTGTGTTCATGGGGTGAGATTGTAAGGTGGAAGAAGTGGTTATCATTCCTTTTAAGGTTGATACTAATACCACACTACGATTGGTGACGATTGGTTGGGAAAGGTTCTGGGGAACCATTTCACTGTGTTGGTGTGTTGGAGTATGGGTGCATTGCGTTGTGTTTGTGATTGAATCATGATTTGTGGTTACCTTTTTGTGCTATAAATTATTACGTTAATATATATATATTAGGTTGTATGTATTTTAAAGACACACTGGGCTTTATAGCTCATATCCCTACAATCCCTTACAGGTATTCAGGATTTAGGTGACTTGTTACTCGGAGGCTTATTTCATAAACTTAATATATTTTATTTTATTATTATTTCGATTTTGGGGTTTTTATTATACTTTGTCATTTGTTATTATTTTTGGGTTGTAAGTACACTTTATTTTGAGATTTGTGGTATTTTATTTTGAAAGATTAGTTATGTTATTTTATTTTGTTTGTAGACTTTTTTATATTTGTTTTTATGAATGATTTTGGACTATCAGGTTGTGTGTGAGTGAAAATTTCTTAAATAACCTTTTGGATCCGGTCGAATACTCTGGATCAGGTAAAGGGGGTTTCAAAATGGTCATGTTTTTATGCCAATACCGACACACTAACCCTTCCCTGGAGATATTTTTCCAATCCTCTTCCAGGGAAAGCTCCTCTTCCAACTTTCATTTTTAAACTCATATTGGTAGTTGCAGACATCTTTGGCGTGGGGGTCTTATTTCCTTCAACAATGAAAGTGGCATTTACAAATTCCATAGATCTGAAAGAGCATTTCATGGCTTCCTCATCAGTCCCAATCAAAGGTGCATCATTGGTTATTGATGCAATGATGTCCTCAGTATTTATTATGATTAATCAGCCCTCTATCACCAATTTTAGCTTCTGATGCAATGATGATAGCGCTGCCCTTGCCGAATGGATCTACGACCTTCCAAATAGACAATTATAATTGGCCTTGATGTCTATTACCAAAAAGTCCACTTCATATGTGTTCGGCCCAATTTGGAATGGTATCTCAATTCTCCCCATCACTCCTCTTTTGGTTCCATCAAATACCCTCACTATGTTGTGGAATTCTTCATGTGGGAACTGTCGATTGGCAACCTGTTTAATATCGTCAATGACAGCACATTCAAGGTAAAGCCATTGTCTATCAATACTCCCAGTAACGTATATCCTTTGCACCGGGTCGTGATGTGTAGAGCTTTTGTTGAGCCCATGCCTCCCATAGGTATTTCATCATTGTTGGAGCCCAATTTGTCCGTGCCCAACCAAATATAAAAACCCAAATAAAAATATAATAAATTATTAAATTAAATTAATTAATTTAAAATGTTTTTTTTTACAAAAAAACCAATAAAGACCAAATTACAATCAAACCCAATACCTTAAAAAACTACCCAAACCCTAAAACCTAACATAATACCTAAACAAGCCCAACTTCACAAACCCTAAAAAAACTAAACAAACCCTAACCTTCTCTATTCTCCAGCCGTCGCCACCAGTTCACCCGTGCTCGTTCTGCCGCCGTCGTTGTCGATTCCTTCAAATTCGGAGTCCACCACGAGCACGTTGTTGGATATCAGCACGAAAAGTCCAGAATTTTGATTGTACAAATGTATTATAAAAAGAGAAAAATTGGGATGTGAAAAGGGGGAGAGATACAAAATTAGAGAGAAAAATACACAAAAATTGATATAGGAAATTTATAACATTTGGAATACAGAATCAGTTTTTTACTCAAGGTATTGTTGTTTTATACTTTATGTAATTTATATTTTTCTATTTATTTCGAAAAGAAATAAAATAAAAAAACAAAAGGTTGAGGGTTTACCTTTAGTCATTAACCACCGCCGTAGAGGGTCTCTCCATGCCGTCCATATCCGTTCGAGTGCTCAAAAAAATATTCTTTCAAAAATCCACAAACATATTTGAAGAACTCATAAAAATCGGGTTTTTTTTCCTTTTTTTTTTTCAAAAAAAAAAATTTGATTTTAGTAGATCTAGTCCAAGATCTACATTATTTGAAAATAAATTTTTTAAAAAAAATTTTGAAAATCCGACCATCGCGGATGGCGGTTGTCAGCATCGATGATCGGCGGTTGGAGACCAAGCCAAGAGGCTGGATGTAAGATAGCAAAAAAAAAAAACAGAGAACTTGATTCTTTTTGTAGAAAATGAAAGGGAAATGAAATTAAAAAAAAAGGGGGGTGGCTTTATACATACAGTAAATGGTGCATTTGAGGGAAAAAAATTTTGGTTACTTTTTAAAATTGGGCGAATTTCTCACCAAGTCCTTTCTTTTAAGCAATTGTTTTAATCAGGTCCTCTTGCTCTTTTTTTGTTATTTTTTAAATTCGATCCAATAATTTCACTTGCTTTTCAATTTGGTCCTTGACCCAAAAGTGTCCCAAAGGTTGCCACGTGTCAAGTTTTTTGGTTTATTATCCATGGAGCCTCTGATTTATTTTTAAATTATTTTTTGACTGTCAAATTTTCCAAAAAATGAAATTTGACCCTCAAATTTTCTAAAATTTTGAATTTGACCCCCTAAATTTTCTAAAATACGAATTTGACCCCAAATTTTCCAAAAAATCAAATTTGATCTCCGAATTTTCCAAAAATTCAAATTTGACCCCTAAAGTTTTCAAAAATTCCAATTTGACTCGATTTTAATGTAATTTTCTTTTATTTAATTCGTTTTATATATGCATAGGTCTATTATTTTATTTTATTGTATTTTATGAATGTATTATTTTTATTATGTATACTTGTGTATATGTTTTGCATAACATGAAAATTTGTTTAAAAAAAAAACTCAAATTGTTTTAATAAATCAAGGCAATGTCCCTTATCTCGAGAATTTGAAAAATCATGAGTTTTTTTTTGAACCGAGATAATTAAATATCTTTTTAAAATTTAAATACGAGTTTTTCTGAAAAGCTCGTCATTTTCGAATATTCAAATTATTATGTCCTAACTTACTGGATGTGATTTTTTTTTCGATTAATTTGAAATAACGAGCTTTCTCCGAAAGTAAAATTTGTTTTCAAAATAGAATAAATTTGACATTCATACATTTAAGGATCACGATTTAAATTTCGCTCGAATTTTTAATTTTCAACAAATAAGAGTTTGAATAATCGATTAGGTACCAATTCTGGACGTTTGAGGGTGCTAACCCTTCCTTATGCGTAACCGACTCCTGAACTCGTTTTATGGTTTTAAAGACCAAAATTATTTTAATGATTTTTTTTAAAATCTTGAAAGGTGTCCTAATTACACCTATTTGTTAAAAATTATTGGTGGCAACTCTATTTTCATTTTTTAAAATATAAATCGAGACTTATTTTTGTTTTTTCCAAAAATTGTTTCGACACTTGACGACTCCACTGGGGCCAATAAAAGAGTCAATCCTTAAGTCGATTATTTTTTATCTTTTTTGTTGAAAATTTCATATTCGATTTAATTTAATTTGCGATCCTTTGCATTTCATTTTTGTGATTTATATGTTTGTTGTGATAATAGCATGTTGATATTATATGTTTATTTTTTTGCATACATGCATTTGTTACTACACTGCTTAAGTGGAAGTAAGAAGCTACTCTTTCGTGAGGTTTTCACCTCCGTGCAGGATAGTGAATTGCTTTCGGGATACATCCATACCTATGTTTTCGTGAAGTTTTCACTTTTGTGCAAACATACGAGAAATGTATCCCCCTGAACTGAACTCGTTCGTATGAATCTATAATGGGTGAGGGCTGAGGGAATCTGCTGTTTTGGATACCGTTACTTTAGAACAAAAGCCACATGTAATGAGCCTTAAGTGCCCACCCTAGGCAGAACTATATCGAACCTTTAGAGACAACCTAGTACATGTGTAGGTTCTTTGTTTTATATTTGTTGATACAATTTATGACTGTGGGTACTAACTTGTTTTTTTTTGCTTATTTTGCATTGCATCCTCATATTAGAAAAGATATTTGACTTGATTTCGATTATTAGTAGAGATTTGGTCATAGAAAAAGGATATCTTGATGAGGTAGAAGACAATGTGGCCATGCGTATGTGGTCAGAGGATAGATAACGTGAGAAGGGTGATAGTCTAGCTGAAGGCAGTGTATCAAATTACTGGGACTTCACTCGGATTAATGTGACTCAGAATAGCTTGCAGAAGTTGAAAGGAATTTAGGATCAGTGGGATGATGGAATAAAGCAAATTTTCTACCGAGAGTATAGGGATCTACCATACTTACTAGAAGTTAAGGTGGATAAGCATCTCTTCCGAGCCCTTGCACAATACTGGAACCCGGCTTATAGCTATTTCACTTTTAGGAACATGGATATGGTGCCCACCATTGAGGAATACACTGCTCTGTTTCGGTGCCCAAAAATTCAAGAAAAAAAGGTCTATTCGAGACCCGCTAATGTGCCAACTTTTCTTAGGAAGTTGATGAACATTACGGGAATGAGTAAGCAATGGGTTACAGCTCGAATTAAGGTGAAGGGCGACAACAAATGTGTCACTTGGAAAAGTTTGCGAGATTTGATTTTACCTCATCCAAAAGCAAGGAAAAAGGTTGATATATTTGCTCTCAGTTTGTACAGACAAGTTATATTTCTCAAGGCGTTGGGCACATAGATGAGGCGGTCACTGATGTATTCGATCGGCTCGATAAGGGGGTTACACCTATTCCAATAATTTTGGGAAACTTTTAGTTCATTAAATGCATGCCGAAGAGAGGGAGAAGGGAGATTTATTGGATGCACACCACTACTGATGGTATGGTTTCATAGTCACTTTTGGAAAGTGGAAAAAGTTCCTGGCCGATTATTTTCTGTGAGTTATTCTCCTTTGAGGGAATTTGATGCTATGCAAAGACGAGAGGATATCTTTGAGGAAAAGTGTATAGCAATACTCCATAGTCTCCGAGACAAAGACATAGAATGACGAGCACCGTGGTTCATTCTTGGCGAAGTTATTTATCGATGCAGTGATTTCGATTAGGTTTCATTACTAGGGATATGGGGAGCTGTGGGATATGCTCTTTTGTTAGTAATGAGACAGTATCTATCAAGATAGTTCATCCTAGCAACTCAAGGTTTGGCTCAGTGTCAGTTTGTATACAAAGGCGAGAACAACAAGAAAAGAGTTTGGGAGATATCAAATGCTTGGAATCAAGCTTATAAAGTGAAGCCATTTGAAGCAAATCCTATGAAAACCCAAGAGTATGACGATTAAAGGAGTAGGAGAGTCAATGATAACATCCCCGTGCCAAAGCCCGATAATGTCCACCTAATTGAGGAGTATTTGCAAGTAGTCCCATTGGAATTAGAGCTTATCAAGCAAGACTTTGAGAAGAAAAGTTCTGAATTGGGGAAAAAGATAAAAGCACTAGAAGAGGAAAAGATGCAGTTGGGTTTGGATGTTGACGTCCAAAAGTTAGAAGACGATAAGCTAAGGAAAGGGAAGAGAGAGGTTGAGGAAGATTTGGATGATTTGAAGAAGGATTACAAGAAGCTTCGTCAGTTAATAAAAACTGCTGGGTTAGGCAAAACATCAAAACAGAGGCAGCAAGAAATTCAAGAGGAAAAGGTTCGAGTAGATCCGTGGAAGAGAAAATTTTAGGATGCTCAAGTCCAAGGAGATTCTATAAAGAGCGAGTTGTTAGAGAGTCAAGTCGAGAAAGCTGAGATGAAGGCCTGAATAATCGAGTTAGAAGAGTCTTTGCATATGGACCGCAGTCACAACTCTGTGACAGAATTAAAGGCAAGCCAGATTGAGAATAAAGGATTAAGGAGAAGGGTTGGAGAACTTGAAGCTTCATTGCAGAACTGTAAGATTCGGATCGAGTTCCTTAAAAGAACTGTAGAGACAAGTAATAGGCAACTTTAACACTCTCAAAGACAGATCAAAGATCGAGACCATGTCATGAGGGAAGCATTAACACAAATGAGAGAGGTGGCAGAATACTTGCAGAAGTTAGCTATCCAGGCAGATGCTTTGAGCATAGAGTATGAGTCAGTGTCTGATAAAGGCCAAAAGTTAACATGTTTCCTTCAAAAGATTAAGACTTTGAGCATTAGGGCAAGACCTTATTTGTAAATATCTTATGTAAAGACAATCGTTTTCTAGTAAGGTTATTCTATCAGAAGTCGATTGAGAGTCAATACCTTTCTTGCATTTGCATTCATGGATTCATTGCATTTTCATACGTTAAAAAATTTTCAAGAAAAATATTACTAATTAATTAACATTTTTGTTTGAAGTTACTCTAGAAAAACCACTCTGTTACTACACTCGTGCCAAGACAAGAGCGATGGATCAGCGATTGGAAAGGTTGGAGCAAATGCAAAAGGAAATGCAGGATCAACTGCATGAGCAATTAGCAAAGGTGCAGCAAGATATGAAGGACCAGATTAGTGAGTCTCAGAATGAACTTGTCAATAACACTCAATTATTGGCTGAGAAAGCTGAAAGGGGAAAGTGTATTGTAATGGACCCAAAGGAAGGGAGTGATGGTCCTCTTTGTCTTCCAAATGTTACCCCCACGTCGACTCAGGTTTCACAAGAAATGGTTGGTTGAAGAGCATCTGTCACAATTAACCCGCAATCATACTTGTTTGGCACACCAAAACTGGTAAACTACTAAACGGGTTCTAGTTCTAACCGAAAAAATAACCCGGTCGACTTTATCATACCAGACTTAAATGAGATGATGGAAACAGAAAAAAGCAAGAGTCGAACTTCCTAACCAGTTGAAGGAGCGATGTAAACAGCTAGAGGAAAGGTTCAGAGCTTTAGAAGGAGAAGGGTGTTGTGGAATTGATGCTAAAGAGCTGAGTTTGGTCTCCAATTTGGTATTGCCCCAGAGTTTAAAGTTTCGGAGTTTGAGAAATATAACGGGACAAGCTGCTCGGAGGCACATATCACCATGTTCTTCAAAAAGATGATCGGGTATGTCCATAATGATCAGCTGCTAATTCACTGTTTCCAGAACAGTTTGACGGGATTAGCTTCAAGGTGGTATAATCAATTGAGTCATGCCAAGATCAGTTCTTCGAAGGATTTGGCACAGGCTTTCATGAGACAATATGGTCATGTCACCGACATAGCTCCTGACAGGATCAAAATTACAAAATGCTGAGAAAAGGTCGGGTGAAAGCTTCAAGTAGTATGCTCAGAGGTGGAGAGATATGACCACCCAAGTACAGTCACCGCTTTCTGAGAAAGAGACAATCATGCTCTTTTTCAGTACTTTGAAAGCACCATATATCAATCATCTGCTTGGAAACACTACTAAAAGTTTCTCTGACATGGTCATGTCGGGAGAAATGATTGAAAATGCAATTCAAAGTGGAATAATTGATGCTGGAGAAAGTAACAAAAGGTCCGCTCCTGAAAGGAAGGACAATGAGGTGACTAATATATACTTATACCAGACGAATGTTACAAAATTGGTCATGGTAACGCATTCTAAAGCCCAACCACCAATTTTCAAAGTAGACCAAGGCAAGAATCGGGCTCGAGGCTGAACACTGAAAGAATCGAATTCACTCCCATCCCGATGACCTACAAGGAGCCTTACAAGAGTTTGTATGATGCTTAGGTAGTGTCCCCCTATTATTTGAAATCAATGCAAACCTCATTCCTAGATTGGTATGACACAAACGCTCAATATGACTACCACGCAGGAATAGCGGGCCACTCCATCGAGAATTGCACTGCTATCAAGAAACTGGTTGAAAGATATATTAAGATGGGGATAATCAGGTTTGATAACTCTGTAGAACCTAGTGTGGCTGGGGATCCCTTGCCAAATCATCTCGATCAGGGGGTAAATGCAATAATGGAAGAAAGGAACAAGAGGATTAGGAATGATGTGGGGGAAGTCAAGTCTCCATTAAAGTGGGTTTGACAACAGATAGTCAACAGGGGTCTGATCATGCAAAAAAGTAAGGACATGATGGCAACAACTGAAGATTACTACGAGTTCCACGCAGTGGAGGGGCATAAAATCTAAGGGTGTGTTGAATTTCGAACCTTGGTACAAAAATTGATGAATAATAAAGAGTTGGAATTCTTTGAAGAGAAGGAAGATGAAGGAACGGATAATGTTTGTGCTTTTGAGGAATGGGCACTAGGAAAGACTTATGAGGCCAACTTACTAGTGGTAATTATATCTAGGCCAAAGGGGGAGGTTGGAGGTCAAATGACACCACGGGTCATCATTCAGAAACTTGTGGCATTTCCTTACAAGGAAAATAAAAGGGTATCAGGGAGCTATGACTATAGCGTAACAATATCGAATGAAGGAAGATCAAATGAGGATCCAAATTTTACAGATCCAGAGAAGGAGGTTAATAACAAAGCCTTGATGGATGGGCTTGAGAAGAGAGAAAACAACAAACTCGGGATGCAACTAAATGAGTCGGTAACTGAAAAGAAGGTCAAGGAATTTTTGAAATCCCTAAAGCATAGCGAGTACAATGTGGTAGAACAGTTACATAAGCAATCTGATCGAGTATCAGTTTTAGCCCTACTATCAGGTTCAAAGGCTCACCGTAACGTGTTATTGAAAGTGCTGAATGAAACATACGTGGCGGAGGATATCTCAGTAAACAAGTTGGATCGGTTGGTAAGTAAGCTAAGTGAGGATAATTTCATTTTTTTCAATGATGATGAAATACCTCTACGGGGCATGTGCTTAACAAAAGCTCTTCACATTACAGCCCGATGCAAAGGGTACACTTTACCAGGTGTATTGATTGATAATGGCTTAGCCTTGAATGTGCTATCGCTGACAACACTAAATAGGTTGCCGATAGAAAGCTCTCACATGAAAGTATGCCACAATATAGTGAGGGCATTTAATGGAACAGAGAGACGAATGATAGGCAGAATTAAGATTCCGCTCTTGATTGGTGCAAACACGTATGAGATAGACTTTTTAGTGATAAACATTAGGCCCACCTACAATTGCGTGTTGAGAAGATAGTGGATTCATTCGGCAGGGTCAATACCGTCATCCTTGATCAAAAGTTAAAATTGGTGATAGAAGGTTGATTAATCACCATTAATGCTGAGGAGGAAATCATTGCATCAGTGACTAGCGATGCACCTTACATGAGTACAACTGAGGAGGCCATGAGTGCTCCTTTAGGTCGTTGGAGTTTGTGAATGCTACCTTCATGGCTGAAGGAAATAAGATCCTCACACCGAGGATATCGACGATCACCAAGATGGGGCTAAAAATGACAGTTGGAAAATGTGCTTCACTTGAAAGAGGATTGGGGAGGTATCTCCAAGGAAGGATTACAGTGCCAGTGCTGGCAGAGAAACGTGATCAGTTTGGTTTAGGATTTAAGCCAAATATGAAATAGAGAAAAGAAGAGCTACAGAAAAAACAAGACAAGAGAAGGGCAAGAATAAGTGGGAAGAGATCAAAAGAAGGCCAATGGTCTTTCCTCATATATCAAGATCATTCGTGTCGGGAGGTATTATTAACTCCGAGGAAAGGCCGACAGAAAATAAGTTGGTAGGAATAATGGGAAATCTGAACATCAGCGCTGTTTCTAAAGGAACGAGTGAGCAAAGAAATTTGGTAGGAATTCGCCCTTACGCCCTCGAAAGCGTTCTAGACAACTGGACTGCGGAAGAGCTCCCTGTAACTTTTAAGGCTTTTCCAGAGTAATGTTCAGAACACCCTTTCTGCTCTAAGCTCGAGAGTAATTGGGATCTTTTTTGTAAAGGACATATGTTCATTGATTTTTTATTTTTAATAAAAAAGATGCACTTTCTTTCACCCAAATTGACAAAAATTCTCATTATTCTTTTCATTCATCTTAGATCATAATAAACATTCTCAAATTTATTTATCTTTCTGATCTTTTTGGTCCGTATGATAGGTCTTTAAATATCAACGATATGAGTAACATCGTTGCCAACTTAGAGCCTCATTTTGAGCAAGATGTGTGTTTAGAGGAATCTTATGATTTTGAAGAAGCCCAAGATTGCAGTTTATCTCCTGATTTGTTACGAATGGTTGAGCAAGATGAAAAACAAATCCTACCTCACAAAGAATAGTAGAAGTTGTGAGTTTAAGGGATGAAGTTGACAAAAAGGAGGTGAAGATTAGAACCTGTATCTCTGCAGAAACGAGACGAGATCTCATTGATCTACTTCAAGAGTTCAATGATGTGTTTGCATGGTCGTATCAGGATATGCTCGATCTAAGCACCGATATTATGGTACACAAACTCCATATAAGAGAAGAATGTAAATCGGTCTAACAGAAGCTTCGAAGAATGAGACCAGATGTTCTCTTAAAGATAAAAGAAGAGGTCCGAAAACAGTTTGATGTCGACTTCTTACGAGTGGTGGAATTCTCAGAATGGGTGGCCAACATAGTTCCAGTTCCTAAAAAGGACGGGAAAGTACGCATGTGCGTGGACTATTGAGACTTAACCAAGGCTAGTCCAAAAGATAATTTCTCGTTACCTCATATCGACACCTTGGTGGACAATACAGCAGGTCATTCCTTATTCTCTTTTATGGATGGTTGTTTTGGGTATAACCAAATAAAGATGCATCCTGAGGATATGGATAAAACTACATTCATCATCATGTGGGGAACCTTTTGCTACAAGGTTATGCCATTTGGATTGAAGAATGCAGGGGTAACATATCAAAGGGCTATGGTGACTTTATTCTATGACATGATGCATAAGGAAATTGAGGTCTATGTTTACGATATGATCGCAAAGTCTCAAACAGAAGAAGAACATGTGAAAGTTTTAAGAAAGTTGTTCTTAAGATTGAGAAAGTTCCAGTTGAAGTTGAACCCAAACAAATGTACTTTTGGGGCTACATCAAGCAAGTTGCTAGGCTTTGTCGTCAGCGGAAGGGGAATTGAAATTGATCCCGATAAGGTCAAAGCTAAACAAGAGTTACCACCACCACGTACTCAAAAGGAAGTTCAAGGGTTCTTAGGGAGGTTGAATTACATCTCTCGGTTTATCTCACAACTAACCGAGAAATGTGATCCTATCTTCTGTCTTCTCAAAGCACAACCGGGAGTTTGGGATGATGAATGCCAAAAGACTTTTGACAAAGTCAAACAATATTTATCTAATACTTCAGTTTTGACGCCGCCAAATCTAGACAAACCTTTGATCCTGTACTTGGCTGTATTCGAGAACTCTATGGGATGTGTATTAGGCCAGCATGATGAGTCAAGAAAGAAAGAAAGAGCAATCTATTATCTTAATAAGAAATTCATGGAATGCAAGATAAGATATTCTCCAATTGGGAAATTATGTTGTGCTCTGGTTTGGACTACCCGAAGGTTGAGGCAATACATGTTATATCATACGACTTGGTTAATTTCAAAATTAGATCCTCTCAAGTTTATGATGAGGTCAGCTGCATTGAATGAAAGTATGGCTAGATGGCAAATGCTACTTTCTGAATTTGACATGATCTATGTGAATTAGAAGATGATAAAAAGGAGTGCAATAGCAAATTTTCTAGCCAGTAGAGCTCTTGAGGATTATGAGCCATTAGATTTTGATTTCCCAAACGAAGATCTAATGTATATTCAACCACAACAAAAGAAGTTTCAAAAGAGCAACCATGGAAAATGCATTTTGACAGTGCTTCAAATGCTACTGTCAAAGGGATTGGAGCTGTTCTGGTATCCCCGAAAGGAGATCATTATCCCCTCACAAGCAAGCTTGACTTCGATTGCACAAACAACATGGCAGAATATGAAGCATGTGTCATGGGTATTCGAGCAGCTATTGAACGCAAGATCAAGATTTTAGAAGTGTACGAGGATTTTGCATTGGTAATTTATCAACTCAACGGAGAATGGGAAGCGAGAGATTCTAAGTTGATGGATTATAGAAAATTAGTTCTCGAGCTAATTAAAGAGTTCGAGGACATCACCTTTTATTACCTCTTGCGAGAGGAAAATTAGATAGCCGATGCTTTGGCTACTCTTGCTTCCATTATTATGGTCAATAAGCAATAAGCTATGAAGCTCATTCAAATGAGTATTTATGAGGTTCCAACTCATTGCTTCAACGTTGAAGGAGAAGAAAAGGATGATCACTCGTTGTACTAAGAAATTTTACAATATGTAAAAGACCGTAAGTACCCTGAGCAAGCCACCGAAAATGGAAAAAGAACATTAAGAAGGTTTGCCATTGACTATGTCCTTGACGGGGATATTCTGTATAAAAAGAGAAAAGATCAAGTCCTGTTGAGGTGTGTTGATTCTATTGAGGCCAAGAAAATCTTAGAAGAAGTTCATGAAGGGATTTGTGGAACACATGCCAATTGTTTCACGATGACCAGACAAATTATGAGATTTGGGTATTACTGGTCAACCATGAAAGGAGATTGCATTAAATATGCTAAGAAATGTCACAAGTGTCAAATTTACAAAGATAAAATCCTTGTATCTCATTCACCTCTCCATATTTTGACTTCCGCCTGGCCTTTTTCTATGTGGGGCATGGATGTCATCGGACCAATCTTGCCAAAAGCTTCTAATGGGCGTAGGTTCATTTTTGTGCTCATCGATTACTTTACTAAGTGTGTGGAAGTTGTTTACTACACCAGTGTCACGAGATCAACGGTCAGCAAATTCTTGAAGAAAGAAATTATATGTTGGTATGGAATTCCAAAGAAGATCCTATCCGATAAGGCTTTGAACCTAAATAATAGCACAATAGCAGAAGTCTGTAGTTAGTTCAAGATCAAGCACCATAATTCAACACCGTATCGCCCGAAAATGAACAGATCAGTAGAGACAGCTAATAAAAACATCAAGAAAATCATTGGGAAAATGACAGAGACTTACAAAGATTGGCATGGGAAGTTACTATTTACTCTTTACGCTTATCGAACGTCTATCAGAACTTCTACCGGGGCAACACCTTTCTCTTTAGTATATGGAATGGAGGTAGTCTTACCCATTGAGGTCGAAATTCCTTCGACTTTCGACGAGAAGAGGTTGAAAGTTATCCAACATGGCCAGATGTACCAGAAACGGATGATGCGGGTCTATGATAAAAAAGTTTGCCCTAGAGAATTCCATGAGGGAGATCTGGTGTTAAGAAAGATCCTTCCTATGCTAAAAGACTTTTGAGGCAAATGGATGCCAAATTGGGAAGGCTCATATGTGGTAAAAAAAAACTTTCTCTAGAGGAGCTTTGATTCTAGCTGAGATGGATGACAAATATTTTTCAAACCCCATAAACTCATATTCAGTGAAGAAGTACTTCGCCTAAAAAAGAGTTTGAGCTGAAAATCCGAAAGGGCGGCTCAAAAAAAAGGTGGGGCTGAGATGAAAACCTGCAAAGGGCGTCTCGAAGCCTAAAGAGATTTGAGCCGAAAACCTAAAAGGGCGGTTCAGATTTGGATCAAGGATCGGGCATGAAATGAGCTTCTTTCTCAGAAGTAACAAGATGGAGAGACGCTACATCTTGGGCATCGATAGAGTGTAATAGTTTTCATGGGTACACATCAAGCTCAAAGTGGTCCTCATCAAGTTTACTCGAAGAAGTTCATACGTTGATATATAAGGCATCTGGTTTTATTTCTTGTTGCTCACTTTAGCAATTCTTGATCAATGTTTGCTAGTTTTTAACCAACATTTGTTATCTTGGCTGATGCGTTGAGTAATATTTGATGTTTTCTCATTTATCTCCATTCAAATGCTATCACCAATAAATTCAATCTTATCCATTTCTGTAACCTTGTTCAGAGCATTCTTTGCATTGAAATAACGGTTAATGGACTTGATGATTTAAGGTATAAAAAGATTTCTGCATATTACTTTAGAAAATTTTAAATAGTATAGGGACCTGAAACAAGACCGTTAGTTGGAAATAACCAAATATGAGGGTTGAAGGGATCCTGAAATGAATAAGTTCAGCTTACGATTATCTCTTCATATTTTGTATCAAGAACACCAGACTTGAAGGAAAGGCATGGTGACACATCGATGTTCGAACTTAGGCAAATGATCAGTGACGACCTAAGGACTAAAACAATAAAAAATAATTTTTAAATGACATCTTTGCATGCATATTAGCATCATTCATGCGCATTTAGATAGGATCATTTGATTCATTCAAATCATGGCATCCTAGTTACATGACCTAGATAGAGGCTCATAAAACAAGTTCTACACGTCATATCCTCAGAGGATGGTGATAGAATGACAAATATTTTACCCCTAAAGCTGTGGAGGTGCAGATTGAAACTGCAATGACAAATATCATACACCTAAAGCTGTAGAGGGGCAAAATGAAGTCGCAAAGGCCAATATCATTCACCTAAAGCTGTAAAGGGGTAGATTGAAGTCACAAGGACAAATCTTATACTCTTGAAGCTGAAATGAAGTGAAGTTACAGCCTCCAATCTCTTACCCTAACTAGAAGGCAGATTGAAGACCATCTGATCTCTTACCCTGATCATGGGCAGATTGAAAACTATCTAATCTTTTACCCTAATCAAAGGGTAACTTAAAGACCATCCAATGTTTTACCCTAATCAGAGGGCAGATTGAAGATCATTCAATCTCTTACCTCGATCATGGGGCAGATTGAAACAATTCAATCTTTTACACTTAAAGTTATAGAGAGGCAGATTGAAGCTACAAAAGCAAATCTTGTACTCCTAAAGTAATAGAGGGGTGAATTAAAACTCATAGTAGTAGACCTCGATCTTCACTAAAGATATAGAGAAGTAGACCGAAAGATGAAGTTACGAGCACCAAATCCCTAAAGTGTTAATGGATTGAATCAAAGATTATGATAGTAAATCTTAGCCTCCCTGAAGTTGCAAGTGGATTTGAGTAAAAGAAGAGGATGCAGCGAAGTTGAACGACCAATGAAGCGAAGGGTGAGCTACTTGAAGAAGAAGGGCTAAAGAGACCAAATCCAGTGGTACCGGACAAAGTTGGTCATCTTTTTAGTCTTTGCTCTGTTCTTGTTACATAGCAACGAGTAAAGAGGGGCAGCTGTTGGAGCCCAATTTGTCCGGGCCCAACCAAATATAAAAACCCAAATAAAAATATAATAAATTTTGAATTAAATTAAATTAATTTAAAATGATTTTTTTTATAAAAAACCAATAAAGACCAAATTACAATCAAACTCAATACCTTAAAAAACTACCCAAACCCCAAAACCTAGCCCAATGCCTAAACAAGCCCAACTTCACAAACCCTAAAGAAAACTAAACAAACCCTAGCCTTCTCTAGTCTCCGCCGCCGTCATCACCAATTCCTTCGAATTCGGAGTCCACCACGAGCACGTTATTGGATATCAGCTCGAAAAATCCAGAATTTTGGTTGTACAAATGTGTTATAAAAAGAGCAAAAATGGGATGTGAAAAGAGGGAGAGAAACAAAATTAGAGAGAAAAATACATGAAAATTGATATAGGAAATTTATAGCATTTGGAATACAGAATCAGTTTTTTTACTCAAGGTACTGTTGTTTTATAATCTATGTATTTTATATTTTTCTATTTATTTTGAAAAGAAATAAAATAAAATAAAATAAAAACAAAAGGTTGAGGGTTTACCTTTGGTCATTAACCACCTCCGTAGAGGTCTCTCCATGTCGTCCATATCCGTTCGAGTGCTCTAAAAAAATATTCTTTCAAAAACCCACAAACAGATTTGAAGAACTCATAAAAATCGGGTTTTTTTTCAAAAAAAAAATTCTTGATTTTAGTAGATCTAGACTAGATTTACATTCTTTGAAAAGAAATTTAAAAAAAAATTGAAAATCCAACCACCGCGGATGGCGATCGTCGGCATCGGTGATCGGCAGTTGGAGACCAAGCCAAGAGGCTTAATGTGAGAGAGCAAAAAAAAAGACAAAGAACTTGATTCTTTTTGTAGAAAATGAAAGGGAAATGAAATTTAAAAAAAGTGGGTTGGCTGTATACATACAGTAAACGGTGCGTTTGGGGGAAATAATTTTTGGTTACTTTTTAAAATTGGGCGAATTTCTCATCGGGTCCTTCCGTTTAAGCAATTGTTCTAATCAGGGTTATTTTTTAAATTCGACCCAATAATTTCACTAGCTTTTCAGTTTGGTCTTTGACCCAAAAGTGTCCCAGAGGTTGCCACGTGTCAGGGTTTTTTGGGTTTATTACCCATGGAGCTCCTGATTTATTTTAAAATTGTTTTTTGACCCTCAAACTTTCTAAAAATTTAAATTTGACCCTCAAATTTTCTAAAAATTTGAATTTGACCCCCCTAAACTTTCTAAAATCCAAATTTAACCCTAAATTTTCCAAAAAATCAAATTTAATCCCCGAATTTTCCAAAAATTCAAATTTAACCCTTAAAGTTTTCAAAAATTCCAATTTGACCCAATTTTAATGTAATTTTCTTTTATTTAATTCCTTTTATATATGCATAGGTTTATTATTTTATTTTACTGTATTTTATGAATGTATTATTTTTATTATGTATACTTGTGAATTATGTGTATATGTTTTGCATAACACGAAAATTTGTTTTAAAAAAATACTCAAATTGTTTTAATAAATCAAGGCAATGTCCCTTATCTTGGGAATTTGAAAAATCATGTCCTAACTCACTTGGTGTGGTTTTTTTCTTTGAACCTGGATAATTGAATATCCTTTTAAAATTTAAATACGGGTTTTTTTTTTTGAAAAGCTCGTCATTTTCGAACATTCGAATTGTTATGTCCTAACTTATTGGATGTGATTTTTTCCGATTAATTTGAAATAATGAGCTTTCTCTAAAAGTAAAATTTGTTTTCAAAATAGAATAAATTTGACATTCATACATTTAAGGATCACGATTTAAATTTCGCTCGAAATTTTAATTTTCAACAAATAAGACTTTGAATAATCGATTAGGTACCAATTTTGGGCGTGTAAGGGTGCTAACCCTTCTTTACGTGTAACTGACTCCCGAACTCGTTTTATGGTTTCAAAGACCAATATTATTTTAATGATTTTTTTTAAATCTCGAAAGGTGTCCCAATTACACCTGTTTGTTAAAATTTATTGGTGACAACTTCATTTTCATTTTTTAAAATATAAATCGAGACTTTTTTTTTTTTCAAAAAATGGTTTCAACAATCATCATTGAAGAAGATGTAATTATCAACACTCAAATTATTAACCAGTCGGTCCAGTTTGTTTATCGAGATGTCATCAGCAACATATGTCTCATTCAACACTTTCATTAATGCACTGTGATAGGTTTCTGAACTTAGCAACGAGGCTAAGACTGATATGTGAGTTGCAAATGCATCTGTTCCACCACACTATACTCGCTATGCTTTAGGAATTTCAAGAATTTCTTGGCTTCCTTCTCAATTATTGGCTCATTCACTAGCAACTCAAGTTTATTGGTCTTTCTCTCTTTAGGCTCAACCATCAAGGCTTTTCTTTTATTTACTTCATTTTTTGCATCTGTCTGGTTATAGCATCTCCCATTATGTGTAACGAGACTTACAACTTTCTCTGATCCTTCCCTTTTTCGCACCATCACATTACAGTCGTACCTCTATGGGACCCTTTTACTGTCCTTATAAGGAAATACCGCATGCTTTTAAATGATGACTCGTGGTGTCATTCGTTCTCCAACCTCATTGCCCTAGGCCTGGATATGATTACCACCAGTAGATTGGTGTCGTAAGCTTTTTTCAATGCCCTTTCTTCAGAAGCACAAATATCTTTTCCCTTTATATCCTCCATCTCCTCAAAAAACTCGAGCTCCTTATTATCCATCACTTTTTGTACCAAGGCTCTAAATTCGACATGCTCTTAGATTCTATGCCCCTCAATGGCATAAAATTCACAGTAATTTTCAGCTTTTACTACTACATCTTCCACATCTTGTAGATCAAGCTCATGTTAACCATCTACTGCCAAACCCATTTTAATTGAGATTTGACCTCCCTAATATTACTTTTAATCCTCTTGCTCTTTTTCTCCACTATCGCATTCACTCCCTTATCAATATGATTAGGCAAGGGATTTCCAACTACATTAGGTCCCGTTGGCTCGTCGAACCTCACGATTCTCATCTTAATGAACCTTTCAATTAGCTTCTTGAAGGCGATGTAATTCTCAATCGACTGTCCAGTTATTCCTGCATGGTACTCACATTGAGCATTTGCATCGTACCATTTTGGGGATGGGGGTTGCATTGGCTTTAAATAGTATAGGGACACTACACGGGCATCGTATAGATTTTTGTAGAGCTCCTTGTATGAAAGTGAGATAGGATTAAATTGGATTCTTTCATTATTCGGCCTCGAGCTTGATCCTTGTCTTGAAATGCTTTGATAATTGGCTATCGGGGCTTTAGGTTGTGTCATCATGACTGACTTTACATAACTTGGCTTGTATAAGCCTATGTTGTTCACTTCATTTTCCTTTCTTCTAGGAGCAAACCTCTTAGCACTCTCTCTAGTATCAATCTTCCCACTTTTGATTATGTTTTCAATCATTTCTCCAAACATGACCATATCGGAGAAACTTGTGAAAGCGTTTCCCAGTAAATGAGTAATGTATGACACCTTCAGGGTATTAACAAAGAGCATGATTATCTCTTTTTCAGATAGTGGTGGCTGAACTTGAATGTCCATATCTCTCAACCTTTGGGCGTACTACCTGAAGCTTTCACTCGGTTTCTTCTCCGTATTTTATAACGTAAACCTGTCAAGAGCCATGTCAGTGACGTGGCTATATTGCTTCATGAAAGCCTATGCCAAATCCTTCCAATAATTAATCTTGGCATGTCTTAATTGGTTGTACCACTCTGCAGCCGATCCCACCAGACTATCTTGGAAACAATGGATTAACAGTTGATCATTATGGATATACCCCATCATCTTTCAATAAAACATGGTCATATGCGCTTTTGGGTAACTTGTCCCGTTGTACTTTTTGAACTCCAGAGCCTTAAACTTGGAGGGAGATATTAGATACGGGACCAGACTTAGTTTTTTAGCGTCAATCCAACAAAAAACCTCAGCTTCTTCCATCGTCCTGAATCTTTCCTCCAACCATTTACAGCGCTCCTCTAGTTGATTTAGAAGTTTGGCTCTTGTTTTCTCTATCCCTATTACCTCATCAAAATCAAGTATGATAGGATTGATTGGATTATCTCTTGGGTTGGAACCAGAGCCCATTGGATAATTCACTGGTTTTGATGTGCCAGCTAGGTACGACTGTGGTCTGATGGTGACAGATGCTCCTTGAACACATGTCTCTTATTGAGCCTGAACAGGCACCGGGGTAAGACCTAAAAGATATAGAAGATCTTCATTTTTCTCCCTAGGGTTTACTACAGAACTTTTTCCTTTATCAGCTCCCTTGGCTAGTAATTAAGTCAACTAATTGATTATATCTCTTTGAGACTCGATGATCTGATTTTTCATGTCTTAATGTATTTTAGCCAATTGATCATGTAGCTGAGCTTGCAACTGATCTTGCATGTCTTTTTAAATTTGTTCTAATCTTTCCAGTCTCTGATTCATTGCTCTAAACTTAGTACGAGTACCATAAGGGTGTTGGATTTGTTGTTTTTTCACAGTAACTGACATAATTTTAATTAATTAAGGAAGTTTTTTTTTTAATTTAATGCATGAAATAAAAATGCAGTGCAAATGAATGCATGAATGCGTATGTAAGAAAGGTATTGATTCTTAGTCGAATTCTGATAGAATAACTTTACTAGAAAACGAATGTCTTTATATAAGATAAATACAAATCACATATAAAGCCTTGCCCTACTGCTCAGAGTCTTAATCTTTTGAAGGAGTTATGCTAACTTTTGACCCTTATTAGACTCTAACTCATATTTCAAACTCAACACATCGACTTGAGCATGTAATGTTTGTAAATGTTCTGTCACTTCTCTCACTTAAGTCAATGCTTCACTCATGACATAGTCTCGATCTCTGACTTGCCCCTGAAAGTGTTGAAGTTGCCTATCGCTTGTCTCCAAGGTTCTTTCGAGGAACTCAACCCTAATCTCTTAATTTTGCAAAGAAGCTTCAAGTTCTTCTACTCTCTTCTTCAACTCCTCATTCTCAACCCGGTTTGCCCTCAATTCTGTCACAGAGTTACAACTGCGGTGCCTATGCAAAGATTCCTTTAGCTCAACTATTCAGGCCCTCAGCTCAGCTTTCTCGACCTAGCTATCTAACAACTTACTCTTTATGACATCCTTTTGGACTTGAGCATCTCGAAACTTTTTCTTCCATTGATCCGCTCAAATTCTTTCCTCTTGGCTTACTTGTTGCCACTTATTTTGATGTCTTGCCTAACCCAGTAGTTCTTATCAATAGACAGAGCTTCTTATAGTCTTTCTTCAAACTATCCAAGTCCCTTTAGCCTTATTCTTTCCTTTCCTCAACTTCTCTGCTTCTAACCTTTTGATATCAACATCCAATCCCAATTGTATCTTTCCTTCTTCTAATGTCTCTATCCTCTTTCCCAATTTAGAACTCTTTTTCTCAAAATCTTGCTTTATGAGCTCTAATTTTGATGGGACTACCTATAAACTCTCCTCAATTGGAGGATATTTTCTGGATTTGGCATTGGGATGTTGTCGTTGATTCTTCTATTCCTCCACCAATCATACTCCGAGATTACTATGGCATTTGTAACAAGTGTCTTCATTTTACAAACTTCATTCCAAGCACTCGATATCTCTCGGACCTTTTTTTTATTGTTCTCTCCCTTATATCAAACTCGCACTGAGCCAGACCTTATGTCGTCGGGATGTACTACCTTGACCTATACTGTCTCAGCAATAACAAAGAGGCATATCCTACAGCTCCCCATATCCCAAGAAATGGAACCTAATCGAAATATCTGCATCGATAAAGAATCTCATCGGGAATTAACCACAATACTCGTCATTCGATGTTTTCGTCTTGGAGACTTTGAAGTATCGCTATCCACTTCTCCTTAGAGATGTTCTCTTGCCTTTGCGTAGTCACAAATTCTCTCAAAGAGGAATAACTCTCAGAAAATACTCAAAAGGAATCCACCTTTCAGAAGTGACCATGGAATCAGACCATCAATAATGGTGCACAATCAAAGAATATTCCTTCTCATTCTCTTCGACATGCGTTCAACGATCTAAAAGTCTCAGCCAAAATTGTTGGAACAGGTATGACCCTCTTATCAAGTCGATCGAATGAATTAGTGATCGCATCCTCTATGTGCCCCAACGCCTTAGGAAAGATTAAGAATCGATACACACTTAGAGCAAAGATGTCCACCCTTTTTCTTTCATCCAGATGCACTAAGATAAAATCTCGCAGGCTTTTCCAAGTGATGCATTTATTGTCGCCCTTAACCTTAATTCGAGCTGTAACTCATTGTTCGCTCATTCTCGTAATGTTTATCAGTTTCTTAAGAAAGGTTGGGACATTAGCAGCTTTTAAGTATGCCTTGTTTACTTGAATCTTTGGACAGCGAAGCAAAGCAGTGTACTCCTCTATCGTGGGTACCATGTCCAAGTTCCTGAAGGTGAAGCAACTATAGGTCGGATTCCAGTGCTGTGCAAGGGCACGGAAGAGATGCTTGTCCACTTTAACTTCGAGTAAATACGATAAATCCCCATACTTACGATAGAAAGTTTATTTCATTCCATCGTTTTACTGATCCTATATCTCCTTCAACTATTGCAGACTATTCTGGGTCATGTTAATCCGAGTAAAATCACAGTAATCTGATACATGTCCTACAACTAGGCTATCACCTTTCTCGCATTGCTTATCCTTTGACCACATACGCACGGTCACATTGTCCTTTACTTTATCAAGATACCCCTTTTCCATGACCAGTTTTTTACTAGTAATCGAGCCTAAATCAATACCATTCCTAATATGAGGATGTAATGCAAACAAAACATAAATAAAGCAAGTTAGTACAATCACCATAAAATTTAATAACAAATTAAAAATATAAAACAAAGAGCCAACGCATCTATTTTGGGTAATTGCTAAAAATTTGGCGTGGCTCTACTTAGGGTAGGCACTTAGGGTTCATTATATGTGGCTTGAGTTTTAGAGTAAAGGTACCCGAACCGACAGATTCCTTAGTCCTCACCCATTATAGGCTCATACGAAAGAGTTCAATTCAAAGGAATACATTTCCTATATGTTTGCACGGAAGTGAAACCTTTACGAAAATATAAGTACGAATATATCCCGAAAGCGATCCACTATCCTTCACAGAAGTGAAAACCTCACGAAGGAGTAACTTCTCACTTCCACTTAAAAGGTGTAGTAACAAATGCAAGGTATGCGAAAATGTAAACACATATTTAGCAATATCAACATAGTATTATCAAAGCAACATATATATAAAATAAAAATGATCGCCAAGCTGACTCTCTTATTATAAATTTTCAACAAAAAGACAAAAAATAATCGACTTGTGGCTTGACTCTCTTATTAGTCCCCAGTGGAGTCGCCAAGTTGTCGAAACCATTTTTTTAGAAATTTCTCGATTTATATTTTGAAAAACAAAAATAGAGCCGGCACCAATTTTTTTAAAAATAAGTGTAATTGGATCACCTTGAAAATTTTTTCAAATCATTAAAACAATAATCTTGGTCTTTAAAACCTTAAAATGGGTTCGGGAGTCGGTTACGCGTAAGGAAGAATTAGCACCATCACACGCCCAAAATTGGCATCTAGGATTATTTAATATCTTCATTGTTGAAAATAAAAAACTCGAGAAAAAATTTAAATTGCGATCCTTAAATGCATGAATGACGTATTTCAATATTGTTTAAAAATTAGATTTTGCAAAGAAAGCTCGTTATTTCGAGTTAATCGAGAAGAAAAGTCATATCCAATGAGTTAGGGCATAACTCCTTGATTATCGAAAATAACAATTATTTTTAATTATTATCTCAAATCTCAAATATTTTAATTTTAAAATAGGGCGTTCGATTATCTCGGTTCAAAGAGAAAAACACATCAGTAAGTTAGAACATAATTCTCCCTAATTCTCGAAATAAAAAACATTGTCTTGATTTTTTTTGGAAACATTTATGTATTTTTTTAAACAGAATTAAAATGTCATGCAAAAAAAAATTGAACGAATAGGTACAATTCAGTAATGACAAAAATATATTTAAAAAAAACATACATGAGTACTATAGAATAAATAAATAAAATAAAATAATAATAGTAGCAAATAAAATAACAATGATTATGGTAATAAGAATTAATTAATAACACAAATAATAAGAATTGAATAACAATATAATTTTATAAAAGGCGAAAATAAAACGATAATGAAAGGGCATGAAATTAAGTAAAATATAAATAATAAAGCAATAAATAATGCAAATTAAATAAAAGGCAAAAAAATAAAAAATGGTATAAATTAACAACATATAAAAAATATCAATGAATAAAATTAAATAAGGCTAAAATATAACTAGCAAAAAAAAATAAAATACATAAAAATTATATAAGAGCAAAAATATATAACAAATAAAATGAATAACAAATAAATAAAATATATATAAAAAAATAGATAAAAAATCAAATACTAAATAATGCAAATAATTTTAAAAAAATAAATGAGACTAAATTAAATAAAAATTAAACAGTAGAGGTTTAAAATAAAAAAACAGAAATAACTAGGCAAAATTAAATAAAGGATTAAATTGTAAATTAAAATAAATTAATGGTGCGAATTAAAAATAGGAAGAAAATAAAATTAACTAAATTGAACTTAAATAAAAATTACAGGGACCAAAGGGAAAAATATCACATCCTCTGTACACTGTCCTTCCTTGAAAAGGGTCCATTATTGGTCAAAGGATGAAATTGTAAAGCAATTAAAATTAAAGGCTAAATTAAAATAAATAAAAAATGAAAAAGGACTAAATTAAAATCCCTTAAAAATGTGGAAGAGTCAAATGGACAATTAACCCATCCTTAAACAAATGTGGACACTAGGGTCCGAATCAAAAGAAACCGGTCGGGTTAGGTGAAAACGGCATCATTTAGGGCTATTTGGGAAGAGCCTAAAACGATGTCGTTTTATGGGCCTATATAAGTCACTTTTTTTTTAGAAAATTAATTTCATTCACTTGTTTTTTTTTTTTTAAACTCCTCTCTTTTTCCTTTTAGCTCTCAAAAGGAGTTCAAGGATGGCCATGGGTCCGACGACCCTCCGCCGTTGCCACACCTTGGGCCACTGTTCATAAGCAGCGACAACCACTGCCTACGGTGGTCAAAGAAAGGGAAAAACCCTTTTTCGAGTCCCTTCAACACCTCAAACTCAGATCTCAAGCTGAAATCACTCAAATCCTCACAAAAAATCCACAATCAAGAACTTTTTGGTTCTTGAAATTTTATTTTTTTTAAAAAAAAGTTGAAATTTTTTTCGTTCTCTCCGGCATTCCATGAACCTAAAGAGGCTTTAGGAATCTCAGGTCCTTGAACAAACGCTCCCGGAGGCAGCCAAGGACGAATCAACACCAAAAGAAAAACTAGATCTATATTTGCTTTTTTTAGTTTCAAAAGAAGAAAAAAAAATATACAAGTTGATACCTTAATATTTGCTTCGAGTTTTCTTTGAATGTGTGTCTGATTATTATACAAAAATTCGTGTGTTTTTACATTTGATTTAATATTTTTATAACACAAATTTTACAATCTTTTCATTTGATTTTCTTTCCTTTTTTTTGTAGATTTGAAAAAAAAACTTGGAGATCCTCGGGCAGGCAAAGCAACAGCGGCATCGGTCGTCCGAAGGCAGAGATGGTAGCTAGCGTTTTTTTATCCAGGGTTTTGTCTATTTTTTTTATTTTGGGCTTGTATTCTTTTTGGGCTTAAGTATTTGTAATTAGACTTTTTAAAAAAGGAATTGTTTATTTGTTTTTTATTTTGGGTTTAAAATAAATAATAATAGGAGCTCAGATAAAAATGGGCTCTTACAACAGTAGTTTGTTAAGCAAAAAGAAATACTAATATTTTATTAGTGGTGCCTTAACGATAGGCGGCACCGAAAATACAGGTTTAGTATAGACTCACTTCTAAAATACGGGTATAGTATACCCAAACGCATGGCGCCACACCAGTAGGCGGCATCAATCATGCCTCTCTGATAGGCGACACCAATGCCAATGAGGCGTCCCATTGGTGAAAAGCATGCTCAGTGTGCAGGTGTTTGGTCCCATTAATGCATGAGAAAGGGGGAAAAGGGGAAAGGGAGAGCATATTCAAGGGACCTTATAACTATGGTCCCCCTTAGTTATTTGTTTCAGTATACCAGAGAAAAGAACAAGAGAAGAAAAAATTTTAGTAGAAGAAGAGGAGAAGGAGAAGAAAGGTAGAAGGAAAAAATTTTAGTAGAGAAGATTGATCAGAAAGAAAGCCAAAAGAGGTATGTTTATTTTTTTATTTTTATTAGGAATTTTTATAAATTATTTTGTTAATAATTATTATAATTTTTTTGTTTAGTAGAGAAGATTAAAGGGAAAGAAAGTCAAAAGAAAGGTTAGTTTAGTTTAATGCTTATTGTGATTTGTTATGAATGTAATTTTTTTGTTGTTTTTAATTTATTTTAAAGTTATTTTGTTAGTAATTATTATAAATTATTTGTTTAGTTTAATATTTATTTTGATTTGTTACGAATGTATTTTTTTTTTGTTTTTTATTTATTTGAAAAATATTTTTTTTACTATTTTTCATGTCCGTTTTACGATTCATGTTTGGAGTGCATAGCTACCCCTCCCAACAATGTCGTCTCCAAGGTTGGAACCTAAGGCCTTCCCTTAAGAATGCAATGTGCCTTACCATTGCATCCTACCACTTGTTGGTATTTGACAAATGTTTTTGATTTATTGAGATGTTGATTAAATTTGTTTGGCATAATAACAAAAATAACCACTAACATTTGTGTGTTGAGTTATTTTGACCGTTAATTTTTTTGAGCATTTTTATATTTAACCTTTGTTTTTTTGGTCAAATTGGTCAGTTTTTAACGGTGTTGCTGACGTGGCCGTTAAGTGACTAACGACGTTGATTTGGATTTTTTTACTCTACCTAGGTACAAAATGTATGTAAATGTTGACGTGACATTATTTTGTCTTATAGGTCACGCCAGTAAAAGAATTTAAGATTAAAAAATAATTAAAACCCTTAACACACACACGAGCACAATTAAAACAATTTAATAGCTCCTAAATGAAGAACCCTAAGTCTTGAATCCTCCCCCTCTCCATTAAAATTTTGTAGAAATCAAAGCTTGAAATCTAGTGGGTTAGTAAAAGAATTGAAAATATTGTTTGAAAAAAGTGGTTGGAAGCACCAATGGAGAAACTATCTTATTTGAAGTTGGTTTCTTCATCACGAGGGGAGTTTGTTTATGATGGAGAGAAAATAACATGTTTTTGTAATAAGTTAGCTCTGAGAGAGACATCGTGGAGTGATTTAAACCCAAGTAGAAAGTATTATGGTTGCTCAGATTTTCGGGTAAGCATATATTTAGTCGATTTGTTTTAGGGTTCATAAGAAATTGGGGAATTTTTTATTTTTTATTATTGTGTCAATTGGATTAAATTGATGCTACAGTTCGTCATAGCATTAGATTTTTGAGTGAATTGTAGGGTTTATATAATAAAAAGCTGAATTTTTTTTGTGTATTTGTATTTGGGTAAACATATATTTAGCTGATTTATTTTAGGATTCATGAGAAATTGGGGATTTTTTTATTTTTTGATTATTGTGTCGATTGGACTAAATTGGTGCTACAATTCGTCATAGCAGTAGATTTTTGAGTGAATTGTAGGGTTTATATAATAAAAAGTCAATTTTTTTTGTGTGAATTGTAGGTTGGTGGATGCAGATTTTTAAGTAGTATGATGATAAGTTGTGTAATAAGGTGAGTGAAGTAATACATGAATTACGTGATAACGAAAGAAAACTTGCAAAAGAGAATACAAGACTTAGGAAGCAAATAATGAAGTGTGGAAGTGATGAGATGTTTGAGAGTGGTAGTAGAAGTAGTAATGTTGAGATGTCTGAGAGTGGCAGTGTGCAAAATGTGGGCAACTAAAACCAAACAAAAGAGGTCAATCATGATGTTGTGGATCACATTGAATTAAACACAAAGATTAAGAGCTTGAAGCAAAAATGTAAATCACTCAAGAAAGAGAAAGAATTTTGTAAGAAAATGTTTATTTGCAGTGTATTGTCTATCTTATTTGTCACATTATTTAGGAATGTTATAATTTGACTCATTCATATATACTAAAAGTTCAAGATCAAACCTTTTTAATATTTGTTTAGGTTTTGGTAGCATTAAGGGAACCTTGCATTTAGTTGGGCTGAAAAGTACTTGAATAGAGTGAGAGATGATCATGTGTTTGACACAAATGTATGGGATATGACCTCTAAGAATCTTTAAATAGGTACTAACAAAATGATCATTGTTGGAACTTGACATTGTTTGTCATGTTCAAAATAGGTATTAACAAAATGACCCTAGACCCATATAGTTGCTTATGGAAGTAGTGTTATACCACATCAAATAGTTACATATACCATCATTGTTATACTAGTTCATTTGAAAAATCATAGAAGCAAATATTACATGTAATGACGAATAAAAAATTTGTTAACCAACCATTTCAAAAAACAAACAAAATGTTTAGTCAGAATAACATCTCAATTCATTTCTTCTTCTTCTTTGCTACAGTGGATTCTTGTGTGCTAATATGTTCCTGATATGCCATCCTTTTTTGGCTTCTAGTTCTCATACTCGTATCATACTAAGAGAAAAAATAGAACCCCAAGTTAGATTTAAATAATTTGGAATTGACATTAAAAAAATGTTTACGATATACCTGTGATCCAATTGTGTTAGGTTGAATGCATGGTATTCTGTTGTTCTTTTTTTGGCTTCTAGTTCGCGTACTTGTACCAGACTAAGATAAAAAAATTTAGAACCCTAAATTAGATTTAAATATTTTGAAATTGACAGTGAAAAAGTGTTTACAATATATCTATGATTCAGTTGTGTTAGGTCGAATGCATGATCTTTTATTTTGACCCTCACCACCACATTTCCTACATCTCATAATTAGACCAACCTTAATAAGTTGTCTAGACTTCACTTTTTTGGTTAATTTGTTGCCTTCCTTCTATTCTTCCTACCAGGCATTGATTTCTCAACTAGTGGAAGCATGGGCTCAATACCAAATTTACTCCAGTCATGTGACCTATTTATGGATTGCAAAGCATATGCATATGCTTTCAAACATGTCTCCTTGTGGTAGTACCTATGTAAGTAGTCATCAGGATCTTGTTCAAGATGTCATGCAGCACAACAGACATGGGGACAAGGGATCCCAGATAATTGCCAACTTCGACAACTACAATGTTCTGCATTTACTATGTACTATTTTATGTATTTCTGAACTTCACACTCTTCCCCATTCCAGATCATCTTCCAATCAACACCTTCCTTCTTGTTGTCATCAAATTTCTTCTTTATTAGTAGACCATAATTGCATTTCCATGAACTACACTGTTTCCTGTTAGCCACTATTTTGGTCATCATATTAACTCTAATTGCTTCCAACATGGTTATTTTGCTCTTAAATCTAGACTCAACGATACTGAAGTTAAATGCTTCACAGAGGTTATTGTCTACAACATCTAACATCAAGTGCACCCTCTGAAAGGCCTTGGTCCAAGCTTTCAAATTCAAGAGAACAACTCATTTGCAACACCTTCATCAAGCTTATACAATTCTTCTTTGTTTTGTTCCCACTCCCTCTCTGTTGTAGACTTCATAACTTTCCAAAAGCAAATTTGAATGTCTTTGCTTTCTTCCTGCTAGACAAGTTTGATAAAACATGCCTAGCATAATTTCTATATTCTACTCTAGGCAGAATATCATTAATGGCTATCTAAAGACCCCGTAAATTAATTTACAAAACATCAGTAATAATTTGGTGCAAAATAAATAGAATCAATAATAAATTAATGCAAAATTAATAGTATTATTTACCTTTTATTGGTCACTGATGATGGTATACCCAAAACCATCTTCCATTCCTAAGTCTGCTGTCGAAAGACTAAGAAACCATGACCAAGAATTCGTGCATTCCCCCTCAACAATAGCCCAAGCAATTGGGTATATCAGATTGTTTCCATCTCTCCCAACAGTAGCCAATATCTCGCCCTTAAATGGATCTTTTAAAAACCAACCTCCAAACCTAGTATAGGTCTACACCTTTCTTTCCAACCCCTTTTTAGTACTTCAAAACAGACATAAAACCTCTTGAAATGTGGTGGAGATTCAGGTGTGACTCTATTCACCATCATATTTATAGTACTTCCAAGATTCTTTAGTCTCAACTCATCAGCATAATCCCACAGCTTAACAAATTCCTCTACAAAGTTTCCTGTCAACTTATCCTTCACCATTTTCTTGGCCTCTTCTACACCTTGTCATATTAACATTCATATGCATTTCTGAAGCTACTCTTCTTTGTATCTCCCTTAGATTCATTTTTAGGTGGTCCTAATAGTAGCTTCAAAATGTTCTACAATAACTTTTACATTAACCATTTTGTTTCTAACACTAACATAACAGTTGTGCTCATCATGAAAACTTTTCACTTGCATGCACCTGGACATGTTATTGTATCTTGCAAATATTCCCTATTTACACTTTTTTTGATGCAATGAAATTAACTCTAACCCTATTTCATTCATTCTTTATTATCTTAAGTTCCCTTCTACGACACATTGAGTACTTAGGAATTGCGGATTTGAATTGCTCACCATCTTTAAACAACATCCCAATACAGAAGTCTGGACTTGCTGAGTTTGGATAGTATGTAGGGAACCTACTTCTTCTTCTACAAACATCAGTATTGTCATAATCTTCTGACCAAGTATGCTCCCATGATCGTCACTATCAAAATAGTCAGTCTCATTTCCATCTTCTTCATACCTTCACCCTTGACTTCTTCAGGTACCTCAGCCTCAAACTGTTCTCTAAAGCTTTCACTTTCAATCTCATCAATTACTATTTCCTTAGCTTTCCCATTGGTTTTCCCCTTCACTTCCCTCACCTTTTGCCTAGCTTCTTGAAGCTCCTCATCATCATCACCATTTAAATAGTACCTCACCTTCATCAAATAAGCATTCTCATCCTCTGAATCACTATCACTTTCATCTCAAACCCCCTCTTCACCAGTTTCTTCAAGACTACTTAAACCTTCATCACTCTCACCACCTTCACTAGAAGCAACAGCAACACCCTCTTCACCTAAACCTTCCTCACCCTCACCACCTTTACTGCCAACAACCTCAACACTATCCTCACCTAAACCTTCAGCAACCTCACCACCTTCACCACCCAAACCCTTACCACCTTTACTGACAACAATCTCAACACCCTCCCACCTAAACCTTCACCACCCTCACCATCCTCCCCACCTAAGCTTTCACCACCTTTACTGCCAACAAACCTCAACACCCTTCCCACCTAAACCTTTACCACCCTCATCCTCACCCTTACCACCTTTACTGCCAGCAACCTCAACAACTTCATTACCATCACCAGAAACTTCCAAAGATGCTACAGGTAACATCAATTCATCATCGAAAAAAATAGCCGTGTCAATCTCATGCTCTACATATAGGTCTATCTCCTTATACTTAACCTAGTAGTTCAAGATGTCAATAGTGCTACTATCATTCCACATAATCCTAAAGTTATCCTACAAAGTCCTATTGCCAAGTAGATGAAAATAAATTAGTTGCACTATATTAAACCCTAACCCTTCTTTAACTATTTTTCAAAAATCAAAATACGATACCGTATCTGGATCATCTTTAAGCCTGATCATCTCACCACCTGAATACTTAACATTGCGATCACGTACAAATTTACCCCTAACATACAAGTTGATGTAGTATTCCTCCTCTACAGACATCTACAGTTTAAAGAATAAAAAAAACATAGGCATAATGACAAACAAAGTACAACCAAAAAAGGAATTGACAAACAAAATATTAAATAATATAAACAATAATAGAAAAACAACAAAACATGGAGGGACCACATCAGCACTATAATCCCACTTAAAAATCGTGCACTGAACCAAATCAATTCCTAAATATCGGTTTCAATCCCCAAATGTTGGTTTTTAGGTTTATTGAGGGATTTCGATTTCATTAGTAGCTAAAAATAAAAAAACACGAAAACCGTAAACCAATGTCTCACAAATTGGAAACCATAAACAAAAAAAATCCAAAACTCAAAAACCTTAAATAAAAATCCCCAAAATCAAAAAACCCTAAACAAAAATCCCCAAAATCAAAAAACCCAAAAAAATCCCCAAAATCAGAACCATGAACACAAAATGCCCAAATTCGACAACCTAAACCAAAATCCCCAAATCCAAAAACCTTAGACATTAACCGAAATAACATATATAACATTTTCAAAGTGAAAATTAAAAAAAAAAAAACATACCCCAATATATCTTCCATAATCAAATGTGATTCTGGAATAACCTTTGGGTAATCTCTTTTTGTACAATTTTTTTCTATTCTTGAGTTAAGGTTTACTGTCTAATTTTTTTTATTAACTGATTCAAAAATGTTTTTTAAGATCAATCGGGCTTCTCCTTTTTTGTTAGTGTTTTAATTGTTTTAATTTTGGGTAATCCCCAAAAATATTTTAATTGTTTCTTTTATTTTAAATTCATTTGCTTACGTGGTATATAAGACAAAATAATGTCACGTTTGCATTTACATACATTTGACGCCTAGATGGAGTAAAAAATTCCAAATCAACATCATTAGTCACTTAACGACCACGTTAGCAATACAATTAAAAACTGACCAATTTGACCAAAAAAAAACAAAGGTAAGTATGAAAGTGCTTAAAAAAAACACATTAAGGGCCAAAGTGACCTAACAACCAAACGTTAGGGGCTATTTTTGTTATTATATCAATTTATTTTTATTTATTTTTATAGGTTGTTTGAAAGAAACAAAACATGTATTTTCTGTTTTATTTTTTGATTCGTATGTTTTTTTAACATAATTTTTTATGTAGATAAAATATGGAAATTTAATGAAACTTGTTATTCTCAACGAATTGTTAGGGTGCCCAATTTCTGTATTTTAATATTGCTTCTCTTATTATTGGGATAAAAAGGGCCAAATGCAAATTATATACCTACTGAACTGTGTTTTTTGCAACAAACTAATTGAAATCATTTTTTTAAAATTATAGATATTTGAATGGGTTCGTTAATAAAAAAAATTATCACATATCAAACATCGTTAATAAGATGGTAATAAAATTAGTATTTGTTACTTACATCATTTACGAAATTAAATTAAGTTATATTAACTATTTCGGTAAATTAATAGTGTCAGGGCTCGTACTGCGAATTGAGGGGTCGTGTGAATGGTCTAGGCTATCTGCTGGATGAACGCCTCATTCCATACTTGGAGTTAGACAGATTCAGATAATTGGCACGGATCCAAATGTTTGATTTGCAATACAACTTAATATCCACTTTAGTGGAGCAGTGGCACTCGAAGACCCACACATTTCATTTGTTGTGTGGGGAGTGCACCATCACTTTGCAGGATGTTGCACTGCAACTCGAACTCCCTATCGATGGAAATACGGTCAGGAGCGTAAGTTCGATCTTTGAGTCTGCCGCCCTTTGCTATGACTTATTGGGACGCCCTCCAAGTGATGCTAAGATGAAATTTACGGGTTTGAGGCTTTCATGACTGAAGGTCAATTTCGAGCATTTACTAAGTACTGCCACTGAATGGGAGGTGATGTGCGTTGTTCAAGCATTCATTATGCACTTATAGGGGTGTACTCATGCCGGATGCAAACAATAACAAGGTCCACTTACTTTCCCCTATTATTTCATTTGCAAAACATCTATTCGTATAGTTGGGGTTCCGCAGTGCTAGCTATGTTGATTTAATAAGTTCCAAAAGTAACATGTTTTAGCCTCATTCTTAATACGTTTTTGGATTATTAACCTATTTAAATTAATGAATTTTATGTTCATAATCCTTTAAATTCATGTTTCTATACTTATGAAAGCATTTGGGAGCGAAAGGAACGAAAAACAAGCAAAAATTGGACAAAAAGAGCATATTTTAGGAGCCACACGAGCTGGACACATGGCCATGGACTAAATCGAAGATAAAAAGGAAATTTTGGGGCAAAAGTGTAAATGTGAAAGAGTTAGGAAGAGATTTATTAGACATCAGACTTTATTTAAATTTAAATTTTATTTCTTGGGATTAATATTTAGGATTATTATTGTTATATTGTTTATATTAATTTTAATTTATCTTTTAGGTTTTATAATTTAGAGTTTAATTTGGATCCAATTAGGGAATTATTGTTTAGATTTAATTCTAATTATCTTTTTAGAATTTAATTTGGATCCAACTAGAGATTTACATGTATTATAAATAGGGGATGAAGTGATATGAATTAGGCACTTCCAATTTTCTGTAAAAATCTTCCATTCCCCAAACTCTAGCCGTCAGAGATTATTGAAGAAACAATTGAATAAACACCATAGAAGCCGTCTTTGAAGCAGATCTCCACAAAGATTGAAGACCTCTTTTTAAATTCTTTTGATTTTATTATGAGTTTTTCTACATCTTGTGGTTATATTATTTTTGAGATGATTTCATTTATTAGTATGAACTAAATTCCTAAATACCTAGGGGAGATGAACCCTAGGATGAATTCTGTCATTTGATTTTTGATTTTACGCAATAAATACTTAGATTTTGTTCTCAATTATGTGCGCTTAATTCTTGATTTAATATTCTTGAGATATTAATTCTTATTTGATGTGCTTAAATCAGAGGAGGAATAGACTCTGTTTAAGAGTAGATCTAGCATAATTTGGTGGAGTTGCATGCAATCCTAGAAATAGGACGACATAAATCTACCGGATTAGAGTCAAATCTAATAGGGGAATCCATAGATCGAATTAATGCGACAATAAGGGTTTTAAATAGAAAGAAATTTTAATTAATCAACCTAGAGTCAGTTGTTTTTATGCCTGAATAGAGGTATTAGCATAATTTAGGGTTTTCTACAGATCAAAATACTAAGTGAATAAATTGCTTAATTCAAAATGATAATAGCAGATGAAATCTAGGTAGAGTCTTTCCTGGGTATTGTTTGCTTCTTGGTATAAAAATACTTATTATTTCTTACTTTAATCTTTGTCGTACTTTTAGTTTATTAATTTAGCTAAATTAGTTTAAAACAATCACTTTATTCGATCGATTAGATAATAAAAAGACAGCTATTACTAGTATTTTTAATCTTCGTGGGAACGATATCTGTGCTCACCTTAACTATACTATTAATTGATAGGTGCACTTGCCTTAGTCTTATTTTTAGTTAGTTTCGATTGCATCAAGTTTTTGGCGCCGTTGCCGGGGACTGAAATATTAGGAAAACTTTATTTCTATTACTTTAGCCATTTTTTTATTATTTGCATTTTTAATTTAATTTTTCTATTTTAATTTTTTTCCTTTTAATTGCTTCTGGCAGGTTCTTTTGATTTATGACTACAGGAAACCCGTCGGGACCACTTCTTCACGACTCTGAACTTGAAAGACTACTCGCAAAAATCGTAAAGAGGTTAGAGAAGCTAAACAAAGTCAGAAAACTTTAATTGACGGTAAAAAGAAAAAGACTATTACTGTGGAGATGGGAGACAATCGAAATAACTAGGTTCCTCCTGCTCTCCCTGTTTCTCTTCCTGATCCTCCTATCGTCGAACTTTGTATGATTATGCTAAGCCTACTCTGATTGGGGTTGAAACGAGTATTGTCAGGCCGAATGTTAATGCAAATAATTTTGAAATCAAGCCGAGCATAATTCAGATGGTACAACAGTATGTTCAGTTTGATGGTTTGCAGGATGAAGATCCGAATGCTCATTTGTCTAATTTTCTCGAGATTTGCGACACTTTCAAAATTAATGGTGTTACTGATGATTCCATACGCTTACGGTTGTTCCTATTTTTGTTGAGGAGCAAGGCAAAAATGTGGTTAAATGCTTTACCACGAGGTTCTATCACTACTTGGAATCAAATGACTGAGAAGTTCTTGTTAAAATATTTTCCACCAGCTGAGACAGCTAAGTTGAGGAATGACATCTCTTCTTTTGCTCAGTTTGATATTGAGACACTTTATGAAGCATAGGAGAGGTTCAAAGATTTATTGAGAAGGTGTCCTCACCATGGGTTATCTTTGTGGCTCCAAGTTCAAACTTTTTATAATGGATTGAATCCCTCGACTAGACAGATGGTTGATTCAGCAGCTGGGGGAACTTTAAATAACAAGACACTAGAAGAAGCCCAAGAATTTATTGAGAAGGTGGCATTAAATAATTATCAGTGGCAAGTTACAAGAGTAAAACCTGTGAAGGTAGCAAGGATTTATGATGTTGATGTTGTTTGTATGTTGGCTCATTAGGTTGAAACTCTTAATAAAAAAATTGACGGTTTGAATTTTTCTCAACAAGTACATCCAGTGATGCAGTGCAATGAAAATGGAGCGGGGATGATGAGTTCAGAATATTTCCATGAGCAAGCAAACTTTTTAGGTAATAATTCTAAACCTCAAACTAATCCCTATAATAATAATTATAATGCAGGTTGGAGATATCACAAAAATTTTTCATGGGGTGGTCAAGGAAATCAAAGATCACAAATTCCTCCAGGTTTTCGGCAACCACATCAACAAGAGCAGAAATCGAACCTTGAAGAAATGCTTACTAAATTTATTTCAGTTTTTGAAGCAAGATTTCAAAGCAATGAGACAGCTTTAAAAAATCAGCAAGCATCAATCCATGGTCTCGAAAACTAAATCGGACAGCTTGCCAAACTAGTTTCGGAAAGACCACAAGGTAACTTACCTAGTAGCACTGAAACTAACCCAAAAGAGCAAATTCATGCAATCACTATTCAAAATGTGGAAGGGTTAGTCGAGCCTGAACAGAAGCTGAAGTTAGAAGTTGTTGTGAAAAATAATGAAGCTAAGGAAAACAAGAAAGAGCATAAGTCGGTGCTTAGAGAGTACAAACCTCGAATTTCATATCCAAAAGCATTGAAGAGAGACCACAGAGAAGAAACATATGGTAAATTTCTTGAACTTTTTAAAAAATTGCATATTAACTTACCTTTTGTTGAAGCTCTTTCGCAGATGCCGGAGTATGTAAAATTCTTAAAGGAGCTGTTAACAAATGAGAGGAAGTTAGACGACTTGTCGACTATAGAGCTTAATGCAATTTGCTCGACCATTCTCCAAAACAAACTACCCAACAAACTTAAAGAAGGAGTTTTACTATTCCTTGTCTCATTGGAAGTTTACATATTGATAAAGCTTTGGCTGATTTGGGTGCTAGTATAAATGTTATGCCTAATAAACTGTTCAAACAACTTGGTCTTGGGGAACCTAAACCCACTAGGATGAGTATTTAGTTAGCTGACAGATCAATTAGATATCCTAGGGGTATTATTGAGGATGTGCTTGTAAAAGTGGATAAATTTATATTCCCTGTTGATTTTGTTGTATTGGACATGGATGAGAATGTTGAGGTACCCATGATCTTAGGTCGACCCTTTTTATCCACTGCTAGAGCTATCATTGATGTGGGTACTGGTGAACTTGTGCTTCGTGTAGGTAATGAAAAGATTACTCTTAAAGCACATGATTTTGTTAGAGTCCTGAATAAGTATAATGATGATAATTATTCTGTTAATGTTAGTAACTATGTGACTCAACACTTTTTGCAAGAAATCACTAATGAAAACATGATGGATTCAATTTTGATTCAAAGTGATAGAACTCGAATGGTAAAAGAAGATCGAATGTTGCAACTCGAGGAACTAGATGAATGGCGAACGAAGTTCGACGAAAAATCGAGGAAACTCAAGGAAGAACCAATGCAAAACCATGAAGTGCATGTGAAGAGGATGAACATATTTAAAGTGGGAGACAAGGTGTTATTAGACAAATTGGATCCACGAATTTTTCCTACAGAATTCAAGTCAAGAGGGTTTGATCCTTTTGTGGTAAAAATTTTCTGTTATGGTACAATTGAGGTAACACATCCTGATTACGACACATTCAAGGTAAACAATTAACGTCTCAAATTTTATTGTGTTGGTAATATTGATAATAAGAGAGAAGAACTTCGATTTCATGATCCGCAATAACTACGAGCTTAAACAGGAAAGTCGAGCTTAGACTTTAAACAAGCGCTTCACGGGAGGCAACCCGATTGTTTTTATTTTTATTTATTTATTTTACTTTCATATTTTTTTTAAATAAATGGAAAAAAATTATTAAAAATTTTGAAAAATTCAAAAAAAATTAGTATATTTATTTTCATATTTATTTTTATTTTTAGTTTTATTTTATTTTATTTTTAGTTTTATTTTAATTATGCAATATTTTTATTCCTATTTTTTTTAGTTAATATCTCCCTCTCTTACTTGTCTTTGTTTATTTTCTTATTAGTTTGCTAGGAAAATTGTACTTTCTTTAGACTCGCTGCATTCCCATTTTTTTTTCAATTCGGATGAAATCATCCTAATTCAAGGAAGTTTCTATTCCTTTCCTCATTATAATATTGTGCTTATTCTGCTTATATCTGTTTGTACATTGAGGACAATGTACATCTTAAGTGCGGGGAGATTGATTGTGTATTAATTGTGAAAAAATCCCTAAATTATTTATTATGTTAAAGAAATTTTCTCATACCCCATTAGAGTGAATTTTTGCTATTTGGAATTTTTATTCATTTTGTTTTGAGATTGATTTGTGAATATTTTATGTATCGGATAATTTAAACTTTAGGATATGAGAGAGTCAAGCATGATGAGTTGTCTTCAGAATTAAATATTTTAGGTTGTCTCCCTAAATTGAAATATATCTTCAAATTTTAAAATTGCAGGTTTTAACATCAAAATCATAATTTTTATTTTTTTGAGCTTTTGAGCCTATGTAGCATATATTTTATTTCTTGCTCATTTTATTTTGGTTGAGTGTATGTCAAACTGATTTGTTATTCTAGAACTTGCTTTGATTATACATGTTGAGACCACATTATTGATTTGATATGCTAAGATGATAGAGGCACTTAGGATTTAACCTCCTTTATCTTTAAAAAGCTTACCTAATAAATTAACCCCTAATGAACCCCATTGAGCCTAACACTGTTCTATTCATTAACCCATAATATTAACCCATGATCCATATATTTGTGGTAAATTTACCCATTTATTGACTCTATTTTTGTCGAGATTTGATTTGATTAAGTTGCCTAACTATGTTCCACTATCTGAATTGCTGAATTTTATTGTTTAGAAAAAAAAAAGAAAAAAAATAGTCGAAAAGAAAAATTGAAAAAAAAAAAAGAAAATTGAGAAAAGAAAAAGAAAAAAAAGAAGACAAAAGTGTGTTTGAGCTAGAATCATTAGTTCCATATACTGTTGAAAAGCTCATGTTTATTCTTTATTATTTATGTTGATGCATATTCTTTCAATTCAGCAACTAATTATTTTTTTTCCTAGTTTGGTAATTTATCAACTTGATCTTAATTTTAACCAATTTTTCTAGCCTTTTTCATACCTTTAACCTTGGCCCCATTACAACCTTGAAAAGACCTTTTGATTGATGTGTCATATCATTTTACAGTGCTGGAGATTTGATTTTCAAGCAAGCTTATGGTAATATCATTTTATGTTTGACTATTGAGTGCTTATTTCATGAACCTTAAACACTTTGAGTGCTTTGAGTGAATCTTTAGTGAGTATGTCAATTCTTGTTGATTTTGAATTTAAGGTAATTATTTAGATAAGGGGAGACACCTATATTTTTGTGCTAAAAATTTTGTAGCTTAGATTGCTTGAATCTTTAGTGTTCTTTTAGATGAATTTTCAATGCATGATTGTTTTCAATTTATCCTGAAACATTATTGATAAAATTGAAGAATTAAGAAAGTTAACTTGATTGTGGGTTGAGAATTTTGCTTGAGTACAAGCAAATGCTTAAGTGTGGGGATATTTGATAAGTGCCAAAAGTAACATGTTTTAGCCTCATTCTTAATGCGTTTTTGGATGATTAATCTATTTAAATTAATGAATTTTTGTTCATAATCCTTTAAATTCATGTTTTTATACTTAGGAAAGCAATTGGGAGAGAAAGGAACGAAAAACAAGCGAAAATCAGAAAAAAAGAGCAGATTTTAGGAGCCACACGAGCTGGACACATGGCCATGGACTAAATCGAAGATAAAAAGGAAATTTTGGGGCAAAAGTGTATATGTGAAAGAGTTAGGAAGAGATTTATTAGACATCAGACTTTATTTAAATTTAAATTTTATTTCTTAGGATTAATATTTAGGATTATTATTGTTATATTGTTTATATTAATTTTAATTTATCTTTTAGGTTTTATAATTTAGAGTTTAATTTGGATCCAATTAGGGAATTATTGTTTAGATTTAATTCTAATTATCTTTTTAGAATTTAATTTGGATCCAACTAGAGATTTACATGTATTATAAATAGGGGATGAAGTGATATGAATTAGGCATTTCAAATTTTCTGTAAAAATCCTTCATTCCCCAAACCCTAGCCGTCAGAGATTATTGAAGAAACAATTGAAGAAACACCATAAAAGCCGTCTTTGAAGTAGATCTCCACAAAGATTGAAGACCTCTTTTTAAATTCTTTTGATTTTATTATGAGTTTTTCTTCATCTTGTGGTTATATTATTTTTGAGATGATTCCATTTATTAGCATGAACTAAATTCCTAAATACCTAGGGGAGATGAACCTTAGGATGAATTCTGTCATTTGATTTCTGATTTTACGCAATAAATACTTAGATTTTGTTCTCAATGTGTGCTTAATTCTTGATTTAATATTCTTGAGCTATTAATTCTTATTTGATGTGCTTAAATCAGAGGAGGTATGGACCCTGTTTAAGAGTAGATATACTATAATTGAGTGGAGTTGAATGCAATCCTAGAAATAGGACGACATAAATCTATAGATTCAAATCTAATAGGGGAATCCATAGATCGAATTAATGCGACAATAGGGGTTTTAATTAGAAAGAAATTTCAATTAATAAACCTAGAGTCAGTTGTTTTTATGCTTGAATAGAGGTATTAGCATAATTTAGGGATTTCTACGGATCAAAATACTAAGTGAATGAATTGCTTAATTTAGAATGATAATGGCAGATGAAATCTAGGTGGAGTCTTTCCTGGGTATTGTTTGCTTCTTGGTATAAAAATACTTATTATTTCTTACTTTAATCTTTGTCGTACTTTTAGTTTATTAATTTAGTTAAATTAGTTTAAAACAATCACTTTATTCGATCGGTTAAGTAATAGAAAGACAGCTATTACTAGTACTTTTAGTCTTCGTGGGAACGATATATGTGCTCACCGTAACTATACTATTAATTGATAGGTGCACTTGCCTTAGTCATATTTTTAGTTAGTTTCGACTGCATCATGTATCGTTAACTTTGTTGAACAACAAGTCCTTCTGCTGTGGACATAGGCGGATGCCTCAAATTGCTACAACCTTGAGCGCTTTACTAGATGTCATTCTTGGCATCGGTTAGTCACTAATCATATGTATTTCCACTCGTGAATAAGAGATAAAATTTTACTCATTATATCAATTATTTGACATTTTTTAATGATATTATTCTAACAAGTTTTTGGTTTTCTTAAATGGAGTACTAATTCAGGTATCGAGAGGTCATACACGGTTTCGATATACCGTCTAATTATTGATAATCATGCAAAGGAAGGGTTAAGTTATTCCAATAATCGTGACATGTTATTAATTTATCTTACTCGACCTGTGTTAATATAACCATGTTATTAATTGTGCACCTCATCTGAATGCCCTATTCCTTACTGAAAGTTGCAGTTGGTATTCCTTTGTCTGCCTACATCCACGTAGACCTATGGTACATTAATGTTCCCATTATAAATTTCCAAATAGTAGAGTGGTATCACGGGCATTGAGTATTCCGACAATTTGGTTACTGCAGTATATCTTGGCACAACCAATGCATTTGGGGAAGACCCACAGGATTAACAAAAGGGGAAATAGGGAAATAATTTGGCAGTAGTGCATCAACAATATATTGCAGTGTAGAACAATCGGATGGGGAGCAAACTTCAGATGGATCATTGTCTCGATTTGAAACCATCGTTACAATACATATAGTGGTACTTCCAAATGGAAAAATCAAATTTATTTGGTGGACAATCGATGGTAGTCCTCCCGCACATGACACGACTTGGGCAACCCTCTCATCCTTTCCTCGTCCGCCTCCTACACTCGAGCCTGAGCAATCGCCAGAACCCAAGCGGTCGTATACACAGTTTGGGGATAATTCTTATCATCCGGACTTTGTGAACGATAACTATTTCCCAGACTCGTCAGGCCATAGATATCATCCAAAGTTTCCCGAATCCATTTATGATCTACATGATCTGAAATCATCGATGACATTTGATATCTTTAGCCCATTACCACCGTAGTACTCCACTCTTTTTGAGCCCATTACCACTGTTGTACTCCACTCATTCTGGACCATTAATACCGCAATACTCCACTTCTTTCAGCCCATTACCACCACAGTACTCCGCTCATTTTGGTCCATTAACACCGCAGTACTCTACTTCCTCCAGCCTATTACCACCCTTCACTCATTTCGATTCATTACCACCGCAATACTCCACTCTTTTAAGGTAAACGTTTAATATAGATGATGTTGGTCGTCTCTAGCACCCACAACGTGAACACTGACTACCACAACGATATACCCCTAGGATCACACCATCAATCCATTAATATTAAGGGTTTCAAAATTTTCAATAGACAATTTTGTATTTATTTAAGGGTTAAATATAAAATTAGTACCTGAATTTGTCCACTTCTCCTAGATTGGAACTTATAGTTTTTTTTGTCCTAAATTGGTACCCAAACTTTTTTTTCATCCCCTAGTTTGGTACCTAAATCTAATGTTATATAATATTGTGACACGTGGCATAAATGACGTTATGTTGATGTCATAGTAATGCCATAATCTAAAAAAAATTTTAAAAATTATTTCAATTTTGACTTTTCTCTCCCTCTAATTTTTCTGTCGTTTCTTCTTCTTCTTCTTCTTCTTCTTCTTCTTCTTTTTTCATGTTTGGGATGATGGGTGTTTTCTTATTTTGTTTGAATTCTGTATCTAAAACTCTCTTTTTCCCATTTTTTTCTTTGTAGTGCTGAGCAGGCTATGAAAGTTGCTTGTGCTGCGGTTAATGGCAGCATTATAGTTGTAAGTCCCAACAAATTTTAATGTCGCTGTTGTGTAGTGAACATTGCTTACTTCATATCTGAAACACAAAATGGGTTATAAAACTTATGTAGAAACTAAATCCTGTATTTGGGTTTTATTAATAATGGGACTTTTTAAAAATATTTTCTTCTCTTCTTCTTTCTTGTCTTCTCCAACTTTTTCCTAACTTCTTCATCTTTCTTCTTCATTGCCTCTTCATCTCCCATTTTTGAGCTTCATGATGGCCACACCATTTTCTTCGACTTTCCTCCCATCCAAACACCCACCACATCATTCCCAGCAACAAAGAAGATGGTTTCTTTACTTGTTTCAAACCTAGATAAAGTACGACAAGATCTAAATGCAAAGATACCACTTTACACTAAAAGTCCATTAAATCACTTAAAATACAAAAAAAAAAAAACTCTCATATGCAAACAATCTTTTATAGAAAATTTCATTCTAAAATTAGTGTTATTTGATGAAGAGCAGTAGCATACCCAAAAAAATTCTGAAAATTCCAATACTCGTCTAATGTAATTACATCAGCCATAGTTTGTTTCATTATTTTTTCAATAACAACTGCATATATGTTTGTTTCATTGGTTAATTGCAGCATATGTCCGTCAATTTTATATCAATCAAAACATCTATAATGACTAAGCCTTCGGTGTAATGATCTTACAAGTTGCATATTAGTTGCTTAAAACTAAAATCTCAAAAGAGAAGAAGAAGAAGAAGAAATGATAGAAAAATTTGGGTGGGGGGAAGCCAAAATTGAAAATAAGTCTTTTTTTATTTTTTTAGATTATGACATCACTATGACATAAGCATGATGTCACTTATACCACATGTCACAATATTATTATGTCACGTGTCCCATACTTAATAGCGTTAGATTCAGGTACCAAACCAGTGGAAGAAAAAAAGTTTGGGTACCAATTGGAACAAAAAAATTATAGGTACCAATCTAAGAGAAGCGGACAAGTTCTAGTACTAATTTTATATTTAAGCTTTTATTTAATTATAGTAAAATTTGGGCATTTGGACTAATTTAAATTTTTACTTAACTTTCAAATATATATCCAACTTAAAATGAGATGGTGTCTAATATATAACATTGCAATTTAAATGAGATGTGTTGGAACAAACTTTTTAATTTTAAATGAGATTTGTTGGAACAAACAATATTATATATATATCCAAATTTCATCATGGAGTAGATTAGCTCAATTCCTACCCGATCGCAACGATTGTCTAATATGGTAAGTTCGTTGTGGGCATTTACTTCGATTATGCCTAGCTACATTGTACATGCAACAAAGCTTGCCTTGATTTTCTCCCACATGTCTATTTTATTACGGATTCTAGTCACTTGCGGACGACCTTTCGGATTCATACGCAGCCCTTTGTTTGAGACAAGCTCGAAAGTCGTCGGAGGCACCTCTCATGTAGACAAGTCAAGCAGGATGTGGAACTCGTTCTCCTAGACATACAACGTTCGCTCGAGAGTGTACCCTCATAGATAAATTGTTCAACATTGAGCAATGAGAGAGCACAAGCTACCACAACATATGCACAAGGATAATGAAGTGTTTGGATCGCATCGTTTGTTTTGAAGATCAACCCTGTAGGACCTAGGTGAGATACCAGGTCGATGCTTGATGGTCTTCGTAACTCAAAATGTTTCAAATTGTCATGAATATATTTCTACATTCATCGACCTCGCTCTCCGACGGTTCGCATCCATTGCATTCCTGACAGCTTGGATAAACACTTGCCCGACCTCCATCTGGTTGACTTGTTGTAGCCCCATTTTTGGCATTAAGGTAGCTAACTTGTATAACATAACCGAGAACATAGATGAAATTGGAAGATGTTATGTTTTCCTCAACACGAAGTTAACCGCCTCTACTAGGTTGGTCATCATTTGACCTTATCGAAACTTGTCATCGAAATTTTAAGCCCATTGTCATTGCTCCATGGTACCCAAACTCTGTTGGAAAGGAGTATTCGTTTCACTTTCCATGTCACTGATAATGTTTAAAAATAATATACTTTTGGGTATTAATTATATATATTTTGTGAGTATGATTCTATTAATTTGGGCTATTTGTGATCCTTTTATTTTGTATGGACTAAATTGAGGACAAAGGACAAATTAGGGCAAAAAGCATGATTTTGGAAAAGAAAGAGAGAAGTTGTGAAAGGGTGGAAGACTTGAAGAGAGTTTTTATAGGATAAAAAGACTTGATTTTATTTTATTTTAGTTTAAAACTTTATTTTTGTTAGGATTAATATTTAGGATATTGTTTATATTTAATTTATATTTATCTTTTTTAGATTTATCTTTTAGAGTTTAAATTGGATCCAATTAGCGAATTAATGTTTAGATTTAGTTCTAATTATCTTTTAGAATTTAAATTTGATTCAACTAGGGATTTCTATGTACTATAAATAGGAGATTGACTGATTGAATTATTAACTTCCCAATCATTGTAAAAATTCTTATCTCCCTAAAACTCTAGTTCAATAAAAAGCACTATTTTTATTATGTTGTGTTCTCTCCCAAAAACATGAGTAGCTAAAAACCCATCTAGTCGCTTCTAGTCGAAGGTTATCAAATGTTCCTTCAAAGTTCATGAGGCTTAGAACCTGCGCTTAATTCTTCTCGCCCGAGTATTCATCAATTCTCTGAATTATGGGATCGACACTTCTGTCCAAAATCCCTACAAAAGCAATCTCTTCATCTTGTGCAAAGTCAGCCACTTTCTGTGTTTTGAGAATGTTGCATATTCAGTTCACTAACTTACTGCATTAGAGGTTGCTGAGCCAAAGAGACAAAACAGTGTGACATTCGTCGTTGGGAAAAGGTGATCTAGTGTAAGACGGTCCCATTGGAGCGACGATTGGCTAGAGTCAGGTTTCTCTAAATTCAAAATTATATCTGAAGCTGGTGGTCGTAAGAGTCCTCTTCCACTATAATTAGCTTATTCAGGTACGAGAAGAACCATCCAAAGTCTATGATTGAACCGAGGAGGAATCAAGATAATCGGAGGCTGGATCTCTCGATATCGATAAAACCTTTCTTCCTTCGACTCTGTTTATTTTTATGCAATTTATTTTATTTCGACACCTCAATCTTATATTTTTTTAATTCTATTATTTTATTTTCTCTAGATTTCGATGCTTTTCCCGGGCAAGATTTCGCCCAGGATCTCAACATACAAGATTCTTTACGACACTTCAGTCCTTGAGGATTAGACCCTACTTTTCTTTACTGTTATTTTTCATATAATTTTCAAAATAAGTTATTATTTGTGTTCCCAACGACACATCAATCACCCTCAAGTCTGGTCATCCTTTGTCAAAAAAGGTGTGCCTTTAGCTCGTACACTATGTATGTATTAAGAAAAGATAAGTTACAATCTTGAATTAAAACATTAAAAACATATATTGAAACTAAAATTTACCCATTTTCACAACTTGTCTCCGCTAGTCTACATTCTTATACTCTAGGTGGAAGTTATCTACAATGTGTTAGATGTAGTAAATGGATATCCATGGTATACTAGAATGCCTAATGGAAAAAATTATTTCCTTCCCTCTATCAGATATGATGCAAGTATTATCGTCACTATACCACCGTAGGTTCGTGAGAAAAATTTCCTATGATTCCATATTCTCGTTGTCCATTATGGAAAATAATATCGGGAGCACGTTATTGTTCTCATCTTGAGCAACAACAATAAGTAGGATTTGTGTATATTTCCCATATAGCCAGGTTTCATCTACTTGGACAAACGACTTGCAGTGAGGAAATGCTCACACAAATAAATCAAACGTCCTGAACATATGGTGGAAAAATTTTCTTCCCGGTTGTAGTTGGTCATCTAAGACATAATAAGATCGTGTCTCCAACTCAATGGTAGTCCCTAGCACGTACTGCCGCATAGCAGTTATCCACCCTTGTAGCTCTTTGTACGACACATCCCAATCTCCGTACAACTGCTTCATTACCATCTGTTTAGCTATCCACGCTTTTCGATATGATTCTCGATACTAGAATTATGCTTGCATTTCAGCAATCAGTACCGAACCTTTAATAGTCAGCATGTCCTTCACCATTAGCATGATCCATGTATAGATAGTTTTGGAATCAAGTTTCCGGTGATCTTCTGTCATACGTGTTGAAGTGCATGTGTGAGGTCCATCAAATTTTCGTATCTCCTACATTTGTGGCTTTTTGGATAAATGTGGCTTGTACCCACCAATTGCAGCCTTCCGTCGACCTCCAACACTCCCCAATATACAATGTCGATTTAGGCACGGTGACTTTGTAGTCTGTCGACACATTCATGTTATACCGCTTGATGGCAAATACGTACTCTTTATTGGTTTCAATTTTTTGGCCCACAAACAACTCCTCAAGGTTGGAATCTACGGTCAGCCAGTGAGCAGGTAGTATATTAGGGAACTCCGAAACTTGGTTGCATCTGTTGCATCGGTGTCTATGAGCAACATGTGTACCCCAAGATTATTATGTATTACAATACGTCGAATCAAGTTCCCGATTGAAGATACGTTAAAATTTCTATCATCATTCGTGCCTTCACTGTCGATATCATGATTAGAAGGATTACTACTATCATATCCATCATCACCATCCGCATCATTCTCGAGTACATCATTAAGATCGATGTCGATCTCGCATACAATTGATTGACTATCAACGTATGATATCAAAAACACCATACACTAATCTTGAACTCCATGTTCTTCACCTAATGGAGTTAGATCTTCAATTACCTCCACATCAACTAACTCAACAAATAACTGAATCGGTGCATTTGGGTCACTCTAATTCGCACAACAAAGAGCGATCATTGTCTCCTCGTCTTTATCGTTTACAAGTTCCATCTCGGTGAATTTGATGGGATCTGTCAAAACTGAAAACTTGTAAAAAAAAGTTTCGAGATTCTTCTCCAACAATGTCTAACAATTTTTGCATTAATCTATGCCTTCATATCATCAACTGAGATATTTATGTTAAATCTCATTGCTATTTGTTGACGACATTCAGTATACATTCAACTGTTATTGTCAAAATTACTCCATCGAAATAAATGCATACGAAAAATTGATTATCCATTTTCAATTCTAAATATGTTAAAAACGAAATAAAAATTCTCATTAAAAATTAAGAAAAAAAATATTATTTTGCTACTCTTGAATCTTCTTATTTTTATATATACTAATATTATGAATTCTTCTCTGTCTATTTACTCTTCTTCACAAGAAATTCTTTTGCTACTATTGATTCTTCTGATTTTTTGTTGCACAAAATGCTGGTAAAAATTCTTTTGCTACTCTTGAATCTTCTGATTTGTTGTTGCCATTCTTCTCCTTTTCCTATTCTTCTCTACTGCTTTCTTTTTTTTTTATCTTGTTCTCTTCTCTAGTATATTAAAACCAAAACAAAGGGGGACTATGGTTATAAGGTCCCCTGAATATACTCTCCCTTTCCCCCTTGCATTGACAGGACCAAACACCTGCACACTGCGCATGCCTGCACCATTGTGTCGACTGGACGTCTTGCTAGCATCAGTGTCACCTGTCAGGGAGGTGTGACTGGTGCTGCCTACTAGTGTGTCTCCACGCGTTTGGGTTATACTATACCTATATTTTAGAAGCGAGTCTATACTAAACCCGTATGTATTTTCAACGTTGCCTATCGTTAAGGCACCACTAATAAAATATTATTATTATTTGCTTAACAAACTGCTTTTATTGTCAAATAAAAAAGGGTGGTGCCACATCTACACCACCCTCCACCCTCAAAGGATCCATTTTCGTAAATAATCGGGGTGGGATACCAATTTCGATTTTTAATATTTTATTTTATACTATTTAGGTAAAAAATCATTATATAACTATCGAAAATTTTGGGTGAATTAAAGACATATGTTGAATTTTTTTAAAAAATTAAGTATTTAAGCACTTTTTTTTTATATTTTTTGAAATATGTTGTTTATAGGAGAGAAATGAAAACGCGTGTAGGACACATTTTCATTTTGTTAAATTTTTTTCTTGTGATTGAAAAGTAGAATTTATTAATTTATTTTTGTTTGTATTTGAAATAGAGATTATTATATTTTAAAATATGTTTGAATTTAGGGTTTTTTACTCAAATAATATAAAAATAAATATTTACTGAAATGGGATAGGCTGATCATTATTTACAAAACTAGGTAAAAGCAATAGTCCACAACTTGCTTAAGAAGCACCAACTTCCCTTATCACCAATGATTGAAGCAATGATTAGTTTTAAACTATTTTTTATGGTGTCGTCTGAGCAATCGGTAACACTGGTATCAATTAACCTAAAAAATACTATGTATTGGATCATGTTAGACAGTATAAAAGATTATTTTTTAATGGTACCGCCGACATGTCAAGTAGTATCAGATTTATTTAAAATAAAATAAAAATATTTTTTATTAAACTTTATAAAAAGGTTGACTTTTCAAGTTTTAGGATCCGAGCCCGTGACTGAGGGATCACATCGATGGCAGGTCGTCAGGTTGGTGCCGCCTATTGTGTAACCTCTCAATCACGGGTCCAAGTCCCTAAACCCAAGTCTCAACCTTTTTTAAGCTATATATATTATTATATATATTTTAAGTATAAAAAGGGGTTGAGTTTGGTCCCTAACCCCCACACAACAAAAGTTGGAAGAAAAAAGAAAAATCCTCCCTAGCCTCATGCAAAAAAAATTCAAAAAATAATGGAGAACCAATTTTTTGTAGCTATTCATTTTGATAGTGTTATTTTAGAAACAACCATTGGTTGTATTTTTGAAACTCGCCAGAAAATAGGAATTAAGTTCAATTGGAATATGTCTGTCAGTGATATGAAAGAAAAGTCAATGCAAAAATTTCTTGGTGTTGTGGAAGGAGGATGTTGAAACTATTTTACAAATTTTCAATTTCATCAAATCCTATCAAATTTATCGAGATGAAACTTTTAGACGATGACGGCATCGAAACAATGGTCGCACTGTATTGCTCGTCAAATCCAAACCCTTGAGTTGAGAAATGGTACAACACCGCTTAAAGGTAATAATGAGAGAGGCTCACTAAGTTCCTTTGAACTTATATGTTTCCTTTGGTATGCAAGTTCTTAGAATCAAACTAGTGTGTCAGAAGGGACCAAGCCAGGGATGCGCCATGGTGGCAGATCGAGGGAAATGTTATGCATACAGAGGGACACTTTGAGAGACATGCTTTTTAAATGACAAATAGTAATACACGCTACGAATATGTCTGTTTTATGAATCATTTATGTTTTAAGGCTTTATACTACCTTTGAGAGTTTGTGACAAATGATGAATGTTTCTTTCAAACCTTTTTGTCTTGAAAGGATTTTAAATAAATAAGAGGTACACTTAGTATGATTTTCGCAGATTGTAAAATTTTGTTAAGTATGTAAGTATTGTGACATCTTATATTTGAATCCGATAAATAGGGTCGGGTATAGGGTATTATATTTATTATATTACAAGTGGAAATTCATAATGAGGTCCACTTGGGACCGTAAAAATGGTAGTCGACATCGTGCCCACAATTAAGAAGGAGCATGCAACCACTGATTTGAACTTTTTTGGTTTCGTTGCTTGACAAATTTTGGGTACAATGTTGTCAGCACCGTTAATCCCTAACTAAGTTGTCCCGCTTCTTTCAAGTCGACTAGTAGTAGTAGCCACCTTAATTGTACTAGATTTCAAGATTTATATAGCATAAACAGATTCCCGATCAACTTCAAAATGAATGTGCATGTGAATTGTTCTTTTTTAACGTCACCCGCGAAGGAATCGATTTGTTTGAAGTTGTCCTCCAACCATCCGATTATCCCTAAACTTGTCCTACATCTTCCCTAGTAGTTCCTCGCATGTTGCACTCCAATAGGTACTCGCCACTGGCCCCATAATGACTTTCTCATCGATTGGTAGACCAAGCTGTAAACCAATGTCTTCGAGTTTAATTGTACACTCACCATAGGGAAAGTCATTATGGGGCCAGTGGCGAGTACCTATTGGAGTACAACATAAAAATTAACTAATTAAAATTAAATATTTTCATAATATTTTCATACCATTTTTGATTGAACGTTGGAGATGTGTTTGTCATCTAAACGAATAAGCTGATTTTTTATTTTACAAATTTTAAAAAATAAAATAAAATCAAATAGAATAAGATTCAGAGAAAGATTTAAAACGAAATTATCGAGAGGATTGAGAATTGAGAATAAATAATTGATAATTGAGTATTAAGAATTAAGAATTGAGTTTAAATTGAAAAGAATGAAGTTTGAAGGGGTTTATTTAGTAAAAAAAATAGGTTGTTGGGGTGTAGTTGTTGGAATTGTAACTTTTAAAAAAGTTATCGTTGCTTTAAAAACACGTCCGTTTTCATTTATCTCTCCAAAAACAACATATCTAGGTAAATATAAATAAATAAAAAAAACAGCTTAAATGGTTAAATTTTAAAATTAAACAACATATTCTGCTAATAATTGGATCTCCTTTACCAATGGGAATGGCTGCTTAAGTGATAAACAAGTATCCAAACTAGTTTATCCCACCATATATAAATTTTAAATTTTTATGATTTCTTTTCACATAATTATAATTTGAAGATGTTTTTATAAATTATGTAAAAAATAAAAAGTTTCTAATATTTTTAAAGTTCCTTTTAAATACATATTTTCAAGCATTTCCATGAACATCTTCAATATTTAAATTAAAAAAAAATTCAAGCTATAATTTGACCTATAACTCCAATTCAGAAATCTGAAATAAAATCATTTAGATCCAAAACAATTCAACCTGATTTAAATTATTATTTAATAAATAATTTTTCACTCAAATAAAATTATTTTATTAAACTATGGATTTTTGGGACCCGAATATTGGACAAGTAAAAATTTCACTAGTCGAAATCTGCAATGATGGTGATTCAAGTTCACAGTCAATTTGTCTAAAAAACTGTCAAATAAAACAAGGAGATGTAATAGCTACTTGATAATTGTTACATCCGCCAAGGGAAACAAGTAAAGAACAGAACAAAAACATGAATAACTAGATCGGAACGGAGATCCGAAACACCGAACAACATTGCAGTGGGACATTGCTTCTTCTACCTACCCGTTTTATTGATGTCGAAAACAGAATTAAGAATAATAAGAATAAGAAGGAGAAGAATTCCCTAACCGACGAAATGCTATTCCGGAACTCATCGCCTTTTCTCCTAATTAATCCTATGCAGGACCGAGCATTCTCCGCTGCAAACCACAGGAAAAGCACAAGCTGTTCAACAACATGGGGTTTCAATTTTTTTGCTTCTTCAAGCAAGAAAATGACATTGGCAGATGCTTTAAGCTAGAAACATCAAACAACTCCATAAACCTCTGATCCGAAACTCTAGCTTTTGAGGCAGCAAACCTTTGGTACTCGTCGAACACGGATGACAAACACCATCTTTGCAATTTCCTCAAGCATCCAACCAGACAGCCAGTTCGGTGCTGGAAAATAAAGCAAAGCAACATCATAAGTCTCAGATGGTATTTAACAGTCGAACTCAGGTATGGAACACTGGAAAAAACCAACATGCACATACCTTCCCTCGATTACAATGAATTAAAACTGGGTGATTCCTAACATCTGCATTGTAGACAAGGCAAAATTAGAAGTCCTGAAACCAATGAATCAGGTTCAAAATAGCTAGAGATGAAATCTAACCAAGGACGAGTCTTAGAGCTTCACGAATCGTATCCTCTGGAATATTTACAAATGGCTCCTGGATGAAATGTGTATATTAGTTAATTTCTATCATTGGATACATAATTTCAAAGTAGGTTCCATATAAGAACCGAGCTTTTCGACGTTTAACTGGTGAAGGATAGAAACTAAATGGAATCTTTATTGTCAAGACCAACAATCCTACGTTCATCACTGCTATGCTACTTGAAAGCAGGTAATGTATTTTTCTATATTTTTGAAGGATTTTTGAAAGACCATAACCTTATATACCATGTCCAGATAGGCATCGAACAAAAGCATTAAAGACAAATACCTTACGGAAAATGAAGAGTCAAAGTAACACAGCTACAAGCCATACGACATGAAGTTATTGATCACTTTAAACAATCACATTATAATATAACCTACATTGCATTGCACTTCATTTAACCCTCTATGAGTAAGTAAGCTTCATTGCAATTTCAGCAACCTCAGGAATACATGTGATATGACGATACAAACAGACTCTTTTGCCAACAGTTATGTAAAGCTCATGCTGCAGTAGATAATTTTACCAATTACCAGCTTTCTAGAGTAATTATCTTCTTTTGTTTTAGGATGAAAATGGTATATTTTTAGTTCATTCTCTAGCATTATGGTGATTCATAAGCTGTAAATGAATAGAACGTTCAATGAATAGTTTGGTTTCTGATCGTTGACCAAACTAAATAAACGAACATGAACAAGATTTTGAAATTCGTTTATTAAACGAACTGAACACGAACAAAGCTTGTTCAGTTTATTTATGTTTATGAATAAGCTCGTTTATATTCTTTAAATAAATTATTTAAAACTTGTTTATTGTTCAATTATTATATAAATAATAATATTATTGTTTGTGTGTGTACTTATTTTATTTATAATATAATTATTAATATTTATATTTAATTATTTGTAACTAAAAAAATAATATGTATGTTTATTTATTGTTATTATTCAAGAACATTGTTCATAAACATGTTTCCAAGTATGAACGTATAATGTTCAGGAACATATCTGTTTAACTTAAATGAACTAACAGAAACACAAATTTGAAATTCCTAAGGAACATGAGCCAAACATGAATAAGCAAACGAGCATAAACAGAAGTTTGTTCATTCAACCCTCGTGCTTCATTGACATGAGAAGTAGACGGAAAAAGGAAACGAGTTTTACAAATAATCGGGTAGGGTATTAAAGATGAGGATATATTGATAGCCAACTATAATATTTCCATTAGCTATAAAGTAAATTTAAAGCAGATGGCGAGGCTTAACAAGTTTGTAAAATAAAAAACTCAAAATACAAAGATATTTCATCACTTAATCTTGCATTAAAGATAAAAGAGGCCTGGTTCCATGGTTGCGGTCATTATTACCTACTTAAAGACAAAACCTACAAGTGGTTCCATGGTGTTGGATATATATACTTGAAAGAAAATGAAGAAGGTCGTAGACTATATAACAAGCAAAGAAAAAAAACAAGTGACTTGATATCTTACACTTACAAATTTTGAAGCACAAAGGAGTATATCATTACTTGTGGCTTAGTAAATAAATTTTCCAAATCACACACACAAACAAAAGAAATTCACACCAAACTATAGCTACTGTTGCATGCTCAAACAAATCACAAACGCCAAAAGCATGACCAAGTCGCAGTTTCTTAGAGATTGAAATTCACTTTATTACTTTTGTTATACTAAATGATGATAATGGCAATTAAAACGATCGCAAAGGAATAAGAAAAGAAAAATAAAAGACACAGATTTTACGTGGAAAACTCTCTTGGGAAAAATTACGGACAGAAAAGGAGAAATTCACTAAGGTTGAAAACCGAATGATAAAAGAAAAGTTTCGACTATATCTATTTAAAAGTTGAAAATCCCTATTCTAACAACTCTAACAACTTCTAACTTCTTAAAGGCTCACTTTATTCATAGAAAGAGGCTAGACTTTAAAATGATTCTTATTATGGTTCATTCAGGAAAATTTCACATTAGAGTTCAATCTCTTCACAAATTATCACTAATGTTTCGAGTTGAATCTCAAGCAAGACTTGGAAATTTTTAATAGAAAATCATGGTAATATAATCTGCATAGCTAAAAAACATTAGTCAATTCAGAATTTTAATGCAAAAGCATCAAATGTTTTCCTCATTAAACAACTAAAATTTTAGGAAATGAAGAAAAATGAACTATTTCTTTCCAATATTCCAACTATAATTTTCAAGGAATTCACAACAAAAACGTTTGAGCACCTTCTCCAATCCATTTCTCATCATTAACTCTTAACACCCAAAAAGGAAAGAGCCACCATTTGTATCATATCAAATAAGCCTAATTGTACAAATCAAACACCCAAGCATTCATAAGCATGTAGAACCAGAATTCCCTTTTCTTGCTAATGAATTAATGATTGCTTGTACGTATATATATAATAAAATATCTCCTAAATGAATGATTTGATCAAACACCATCATCAGATTTGCAATCAAAAGCTTAAACTGCAAAGCGAAATTTAAGAAAGAGTTACCTTGTAACTTTTAATTCCAAACTGAAAAAGCTTGATTCCATTGGACTTTAAGAACTCAGTGTTGGCTTCTGGGTATGGTTCAGGACACAGATATCTAACATTTAAAAAAAAAAAAGAGAGAGTGAGTATTTTAACTCAAAGTAGAAAAGAATCGATTTGCATGTCAAAAAGAAGAAGAAAGTTTGGTCTTACATGATGGAGGTAAGTTTAAGCGTTTGAAGAAAAGAGAAGTTGGCAGAATCAGGGAAACCGGACCTGAAGATGCCATTGTCAACCATAGCAAAGTTCAAAGGAGGAATCAAGTTGAGGTCATCTGAAGTCGACGACGACATGTCGCGGTGGTGGTCAACGGCGGGGGCATCTTCTTCTATGGTTCTCCACATCTGTTGGCAACCAGCTAGCTGTTGGTTTAGGCTTAGTTTGGTATTACAACTGTCTTCTTTCATGAATGAAAATGTGGGTTTTTGGTTCAGAGTGGGGCGGCGGCGACAGTTAAAAGTGGAGATAGAGGAAGGTGTTGGTAGTATTGGTGGTTAAAAGTGGAGGGAGAGGGAGTTAAAAGGAAGATGGAGATTGGAGATGAACACGAACATGGTTTCCTTATATAATCCAACAAAAAGTTTTTTTTTTCAAATTTATTTATATTTAATTTCTTTTATGTAGAAAGAGAAACTTGCGTACAAAAAGTAAAACAGGAGTGACGGACGGGGACGCCATGGAAGCTCACTGGCCGCTTTTTGGGCTTCAAAACTTCTATTCTTTTATGATTAGGAGCACATATTTTCCAATATAAAAAAAAACTTTTTAGTAAACTCAATAGCTAAATTTTTATTTTGTTCAAGCTTTCATTTTTATAAAAAATAATTTTTGACATCACCAATATATAAATTAAAATTTAAACAATTTTTTAATCAATAGCAGTCAAATCGAATTTAAAATATACTTTTTTACTGAATAATTTTAAATAATTGAATAATAAAATTATAATTTTTAATTAATTATTTAAAATAAAAATTTACTTATAATTTAATAATTAATAGTATAATTTAGCTAAAACTTTTCATACCAGACGTGGAGCAGGTCGCAATTCGAATCGGGACCAAGTTTTTAAAATTCCAAGATCTCGTTAGCAAATTGATTTACGTAATCTTGAAATTCAGTTTACAAATTTTCTTTGATAAAAAAATTAACTTAAAATAGAAATATTGTTGTTGCTGGTAAATTTTTGTATTCAAATAATATTTTTTTAAATGGTCTAATTTAATTAATTAATCTGATTGGGAAATTTGAATATAACAAAGAGCTCTAACCTGTCAAATTTGTTTTGATTGTGAAAGTTTTATGGTTGATTTGTCTTTTCCGCAAGATTTTTTTTCCTCTGTTTACATTAATTAATTCGATTATAAGTTGAGAATTTGTATTAAAATTGGCACCCACTATTTGAGTAAAAACTAAAACAAACAAATAAACTTTATAAATATAAGTTAGTAAGTCCAAAAATAAATAAATATATTAAGATTTAAGCAAAGATATAAAATGTGAAGAAAAACACAAGTTCTGAAATGGGCAGGCAATAAAAATAAAATATATGATATGAGAAGGAGAAAGAGAATAAAGAGTACATTCTAAAGAATATGCTATGGGGTATAAAATAGTTAGTGCTCCAACTGCGAGACCTAGGCGCCACGTACTTTCCCCATTCTACTTCATTTCTTTTATAAATCAAGCGCATTTCTGAAAAACAAAAATTACACCAATTATTCCTATCATTTTTGTTTATTTTATTATCATTAGGGTCGGATTTAGGGGTTGATAAGGTTTCGACCCCTTAAAATAAAAATTTTGTTAATTTTTGTTTTTAAAATTTTTAAATTAATAAAAATAAAATTATACTTTAACTTCTTAAAAATAATAAAAATTTAATTTAATTTTTTAAAAATTATAAAGATATAAATAATTTAATTTCAACTTCCGTCAAATTTTTTTTTGATTTCACCCTTGATTATGATTATATTTTTATATAAATTTACTAACGATGCTTTTACTTATTTAAGGGATGGCAAAACTTTTCAAATTAATCTGATTTAAATGAAGCGAAATTTTTGTTTAAAAGTATATGTGAATTCGGTGGGTTTTTTTTTTTTTTGAGAGGTGAATATAAAACGATTAAGATAATTGCTTGTTCTATCTCACCCCGTTTCACTTTACAAAATTATCGTTTTATCTTTGTATATATAACTATTTTAAAATAAAAAAATATGTATAAAGTATTATGAAAAAACCTATACATTGACAATATTAAAGATAAGTAGAAAAAATGAAATTGGAATAAAGTGGGATAGGATAGTGTGGAGTTGAATGCATCAAACATCCATATTGGTGGTAATGATATTTAATATTATACATTTGTAATGGAACGGGACGAGTACTGAAACAAAGTGTGTCAATTGTAAAATGATGATGAATTTACTAATATCTATCCCAGCTTTGCTCCATTATCGTTTTTATTTGAAATATTAAATTTTGGTTTAATTTATGTATGGATTTTTTTAAATAAAATTATTTTGATGTAATTCTCATAATATATGATCTTGTTTGAATATTCTTTCAATTATGAGTTCTATCATGCTTTATAATTATTTAAATTTATTATTTATAATCATATCGTTATTATAATTTTACTTATACATGTGAAATATAACTATTTTTTAACTTTACTCGTAAATTTTTAAAAAAATTTCATTTTGATTTTTTATCATATCATTTTCTTAAATATTACAATAAAGAAAAGCAAAAACAAACTAACAAGCACTCGCCCTCTCATATATATTTTTTTAAATACATATAACATTTGATTTCAAGAATTCTCTCTTATCGCCTTATGTTTGAATAAAAATTCATAAACCCCTAAAGATGTATTTACAAAATAAATTTTAAATAAATAATAATTATATTTTTATTATTTTTATGTATTTTTTGTTTAATTTACTCATTTATCTATTTTTTAAAAATTCATTTATGTATTTTTAATTATATTGAAATATTATTATCAGTAGAGTTTTTAAACATCACAAGTAGAGTTAAGGGATTGATAAGTGCCTTTTAAGGTATAGTAAAATATTTAAAAAATAAAAAATTATTTGGTACATTGCGAGCGAAGATTTTAAACTCCACAAGTAGAATTAAGAGTTGACAAATGTCCTATAGAAGTATAGTAAAATATTAAAAAAAGGAAAAAAAACTATTTGATACATTACCAATGGAGATTTTAAACTCCACAAGTAAAATCAAGAGGTTGACAAGTATCATTTAAGGTTATAGCAATATATTAAAAAAAGACACATGTTAATTTTTTAAGGCTACTTGTAAAATAAAAAAAGTGTATTGCCTATGTATCAAATACTCACCATAAAAACTAGATATTTAAAAAAAAAAAGATACATGTCAATTTTCTAAGGTTGCTTGTGGAATAAAAAATTACACTGACAATGTACCAAATATTCACCCTAAAATTTAATATATTTGACTTATTTGATAAAAATTTATATTTAAATTAAACCACGAACAAAGTGAAGAAAATAAGAATTGAAAAGATTGAACACGTAAACTTTACGTGAAAAAACTCCTCAAAAGAGGATAAAAAATCACGGACAAAAGGAGATTTTTACTATAATAAAAGAGAGTACAAAATATGGAGAAAATTAAAAAAAAAACCGAAGCCCCACAAGAAAAACCCTTCGAAACAAAGAACAAAATTCTATCAATCTAAATATTTTGTTATGTAAAACCTAGAGTAACTAAGGCCTATTCATATACTGAAAATTAGTAGCATATATGACTACAGGAACTCTAGGTTAATTAGAGTTTAAGTGGAAAGCTAAAAACAGAATTTAATTGGGACAAGAAAAGCCAAAATAAAAATTTAGTCAAAACAAGAGGCATTCTCCCACAAATCTCAACCTTGACTCGTATTTGGACCAACTCCCTTGTCGAGCCCTATTGCGAGCTTAGCTAATTCTTCATCGGATACTTATGAAGTCCAAGCAATGCTCGAACTTTGAAAGTGGAAGGCTCTTTGTCAACAAGTTGGCTGGATTGTGTTTTGTGCCAATTTTAAGAATATGAACATCCTTTTGAATGATCACCTCTCAAACAAAATGATAACGAATGTCTATGTGTTTCGTTCTCTCGTGATGCATTTGATTTTTGGTGAGATGTATGACACTTTGACTATCACAATATACAATAGTTGCGCCCTTTCACTTACCAGTTCACTTAACAGGCCCCTTAACCAAATTGCTTCTTTTATTGTTTTTGGAATTGTCATGTATTCTACTTTAGTAGTCGACAAATCCACTGTTGCTTGAAGTGTTGCTTTTCAACTAATGGCACAATTCTCAAAAGCAAATAGGTAACCTCTGAGAGACCTTCTTCGATTTAAGTCTCCTGCATAATCAGAATCAACATATTCGGCTAGACCCATTTGAGTTCTTCCAAACTCTAAGCACATGTTAGAAGTACCCCATAAATATTTGAAAATCCACTTAACTTCATGTTAGTGTAACTTACCAGGATTTGTCATGTATTGGCTAACAACATTAACAACATGTGAAATATCGGGACGAGTGCATACCATTGCATACATCAAGCTCCCAATTGCGCTTGAATAAGGTATTTTTGACATGTATCTTTCATCTTCTTCATTCTATAGGGAATATAAAATTGAGAGTTTAAAATGTGCAACTAAAGGAGTACTTTTCGGTTTTTCATCTTGCATTTGCTCAAGGATCTTCTTGATGTACCTTTGTTGCGATAAAAATAATTTCTCGAAATGTTTATCTCTCAAAATTTCCATCCCTAGAATTTTCTTTGTTGCACCTAGATCCTTCATCTCATCTTCCATTGCAACGAGACATTTGCTAGAATCGGAGGCTTGAACTGCTTCATAATAACACGAAGGATCGGTTGAATCAATGCCCTCGGCAACGCTTAGAACATAAGCCACTATGTTTTCTTCACGAGACAGCTTCTAATTAGTTAAATGAGATGGTGAGGATACCTAAGGGTCGGAGGGAGCCCCAAACAGATCCGAAACAATTTCAAACATGCAAGAATCAAAGTTTTTTCGTGTTGTCATGATGTCGTGTGACTCTTTGTTGAGACAATACCTCTGTTCATCGCGTCATTGCAATGTCAGAAATTTGCTTGTCGGGTTGTCACCTCCTTGTTTCGGCTTTGACTCCACTTGCTCGAGACACTTTGATTTGTTGTGTATTTAAAAGTAAAAGTCATCTTTTCTAATCGAAACATGACAGATTCATCAAACGTAACATCTCTGCTAACAATTAAAAACAAAATATAATTGTCACTAATAACCGTTTTTAGAATAAATTTATAGCAAACGAACTTTAAGATCCCAAGTTGGATTTTCACTCTTTGTAAACTATGTGTGGGTTCTTAGTATATATTTATTCTAGTTTATGCCTCATCATATGTGAATTCTATATATTTATTTTGGTATATGTCTATATATATTCCAATTATTAGTATGATCATATTTTATAATGATTAATTTTGATTATAGTTATTTGAATGTATTCTTTATAATTTCAATTATGATTGTACGTGTAATTTATAAAAAAAAAGCATATAAATATTAATTAAAAATACATTATAATTAATTTAGGAGTATGTATTAGTATAATGTGATTTATAATTTAGTTGAATAATAACTAAAGTATTCTTATAATTAATTAATTTTTTTACTATTTTTAATTGAAAATTATTGAATATAAATATTAAAGAAAAAAATAAAATAAAAATTAATTAATAAATAAAAAATTAGCCATTTCATTTAAAATTAATTTAACAAATAAATTAATGAATTTTTTTTATCAAATCTCATGAGAATAAGATATTATTTGATAAACTAAAAAATTAATTATTAAAAAATAAGTGATGAAAAATTAAGTATCAACTTTAATTATAAAATTTGTTTGTTATACTAGTTAAAATTAATTACTGAATATAATTAGACGGGTTGATGAAAAATGATTTTATAAACCCTTCCCACCATATTATTCATGGTTCATTTCCAATAATTTAATGACATTTCAACAATTTTTTAATATCATTGACACATAATTTTGGTAATTTTTTTTATAGTGAACCCAAAATCCGAACTCGAACATTGAACCCCAAACTTGAACCCCGAACCTTAAATCTTGAGTTTAAACTATAAACCCTAAACCAAAGGATTTGAGTTTTGAGGTTTGAGTATGGGTTCAAGATTCAAGATTAAGTATGAGTTTGGATTTGAGATTTTAGGTAAAAAGATTATCAAAATTATGTGTCAATTACATGAAAAAAATTATTAAAATGTCATTAAATAATTGAAAAATGACTATAAATGATGTGGTAAAAAGGGTTGATAAAATAATTTATCCAATTTGATAAATGTAAATGTTAAAGGCAAATTTTTTAAAGGATAATGCTAAAAAATAATTTAAAAATAATTTAAAAAATTCTACCTTAGTGATAAGTAACACTTGTTTACTTATATTTTTCATACATTTTTATAGAAAAATTCCATATTTTTTTATTATGGATTATTAAATGTTTTTAAAAAAAATTAAATCATGGAAATGGGAAGAGATCCAATTATACTTTTTACATTGTTTTATATGATCAATATTTTAATGATTTAACAGTGATATTTCATTTTCGATTTATATAGATTATGCATATCAAATTTTAATATAAATTACAAATTTTAACTATTTATTTTATGTAAAAAATTCCAATTATTCAATAAATATTAATATATACATTATTTTAGATTGATATGATAGTAACATTGAATCTATTTGAAAATAATAAAAAATCAAATCACAAAAATAATTTTTTTAAAGCTAAAGGTTGCGAATATTTCTCCCAAAATCAAAAGTAAGGCCCAAAAGGCCAAAAGGCGTAATGCTTTTTCTCTTTCAATGCCATCATCCCTCTCTCCCTCCATTTTCATGCAGTTCAGGTAAATTGAGGGTTGGTTCAAAAGGCATTGATATTATTGTTAGAGAAGGACGTAGGTTCGAATGTGTTGGAATATATTATTCTTCTATTTAAAAATTGATGAGAGATTATAAGTATTTTTAAATATTATATAAAAAAATAAATATAATCATAATCTATATTAAAATTGTTAAAAAAAAATTCACATCAAAGATTTATTCTTCTATAATGAAAGTGATTTATTGCTTGAGATAATTAAAAATAAAATAACTAATTTAATTAATTTAATTAATCTGCAAAATTTTTCAAAGTTTTATTTTTAGTTTTAGTTTCGAAAAAAAATATATTTTATTTAAAGACAAAATTATGAATTTCATATTAAAAATTAATATTGAATTATAAAATTCTAAAAAAAAAAAGGAACAGCCTGCACCGCTGGTGCCGTCCCTGACTATTATTAATTTTTCTTTTTTGTTGTTGAACAAGTTTATCCTTTCTATTAGTAACTATAAGATAATACACATATATAGATATGGATTTTTTTTTTAGTAAATAAAGAGGCTTTTATAGCCTTACAATCTAAGGATTAATGCAAAATTATATAATCTTAAATATAGTCTAATATAGATAAATAAATATTAGATTACAACATACTCACGTTGTGATTGAAAAAATAAAAGAAATATATTTATAAAAAAAATGATATTTTTTTAAATGATCAAGTTAAAATATTGAAAATTTATTATTTTAGGTTCGAATCCCATCAAGTGTATTTTTAAAATTTTACATAATTTAAAATGACTAAAAATAACCTCATAGTATTGTTTCTTATTTTATAAAAAGAAAGATTTTTGGTAAATTCTTTACTGAATTAGGACTTGATTGAAAGGTGACACCAATTCAATAAGAATATTGAATAGTAGTATCTACTAACATTACATCTTCTACTAAGGTGCTTTTGTTAAATTGAAAAATTAAATGTTAAAAAAAAATATATAAAAAGTTTAAGTTATAAAATTGTTTGATATATTATTTAAAATTAATTAGGAAATATCATTAAATTATTTGATAAATAAAAATTTTAAATTATAAAAAGTTATATTCAACATTTTATCTTTAAAATTTAAACATTTCACCTCCTTTTAAACGAAAATCAAAATTTAAACGTAAAAATTAACGGGATAATATAATATTAAAATAAATAAAATTAAATAAAATTAATTAAAAATATTTTTCATTAAGTGATAATAGCTCTTATATAATTATTATTTTCCACACTTTTTATAAAAACATTCTATCGAATTGTTTTTATTTTGGATTATCAAACATGTGTAAAAAATTTAAATAATTGAATATTTTCAATTGATTTAATTTTTTAATGATTGGTGTCACGAAACAACTGAATACCAATTCAATTGGGAAATGATGAAATACACTTACTTTAGATAATAAATTATACTATTTTGAATTTTTTTTTTTATCATTTTATATCTTTTATATAAAAAAATAAAAATATAAAAACACATAATAAAATTTGAATTCATACTTTTATAGTTTCAACATTTATAGTTTACTATTTAACTAAAAGCCTCATTTATTATTTATATCAAATTTTATAAATATATTCATTACATAATTCTATTTTTTATCCACATCATAAATATATCATAATCTTATTTTATAATAATGTTTCTTAATTTATAAAAAAAAGTTTTAAATTAGATCTTGATTCAAGGATAAGACCATAATTTTAAATGGTTGTTTGATGGAATATTGACTTTTTCGCCTCCAATTTTATAAAAAATCCATTTTATTCATTGAATTTGTATTTTTTATCAAATTATCTCAAAATAGTTTTAATTATTTTTTAAAAATATTAAAATTCTTTTATAAGTTTCATAATTTTTTAAAAAATTTTAATGATCTTTAACTTTTAAAATTTTAAAAAAATTAATTAAATGTTCACGTATCAACTACGTGTATACCACACTATCAAAATAAAAAAAAAACAATTTTATTTATTTATTTTGAGATAATTTAATAAAAATATAAATTAAAAAATTAAAAAAATTAAAATATTTCTTTTTTGTAAAATTAGAGTGTAAAAGAACTCATTATTCGTTGGAGAGGCATTTGCGGCTGTGGAAAAAGTACAGGATTTGATGTGGGGGAATGCGGCGTCGAAACCCTCAGTTGACTAAAGGCATATGAATGTTATATTATGAATGGCGTTTAAATATATTGCTTCATGCTTATTATATTACTAAGCATACGGTGCTTGTGGTATGCACGTAAACTAAATTACCAGATCTACCTTTTCCCTCATCCATTTCATAAAAGCTACAGACCAATTCAAAATTTCAATAAAAGTTTTTATTTTTAAATTTACACTCTATCATTATTTTTAGTTTAGTCTACCATTGAAATCTTGAGTCTTGTAACTTTAGTTACAAATTTTATACGCATATGAATGATCGATTTTAATTATAAAGATATAAATATATTAATTTGTTATACACTAGTGATCATCAACCCAAAATTCAGATATGATTCGAGTTATTTACCTATGATCTGATTAAGCTCTATCAGATGAATACGTGCGAGACATACAATGAGAGATTAGTAGGGAGAGCTCGCGGTATCAACTCACACGTGCTGAGGGGAGTTTACAGTCTTAATTCGCATATATTCAAGGAGTTCGCATGTGAGGGGCCATGAAGTTTAGCAGACAACCTAGAATGATACACATATCCAACATGTTCAAAGACCGCTCAGAATGTCAATCCCATGAATACTGGGATTAAGTTTATGAACAGTGGAATCAAATAATGAATAATGATAATATGTATAAATATTTGATTATCCCCTTCAATGGAACACGATAAAAAAAAACCAAATAATAATAGTATTTTTTTTAAAAAAAATTATTCAACGACTTTTTTTTTAATACATCAAGAATTCAACGGCTTGTAAACATGACCTGCATGTGAAGTTGAGAAAACAACAAAAGGCCTCTCCCCTAAATCTGATTTATTTATAAAAAAATGATTAATAATTAACAATTGTTGAAGGTTATGATTATCATGCCACCATGAGAGGTTAAGTTATTAGTAGACGTAGCGTGTAATAAATAAATAGGTAGGTTTCAAACATATCCTGATGGTCCCCTCACATGGCTAATTTATTCCTGCGCAATTTAGTTGGTTTAGATTCATACGCCGGCAACCTAAATATGCTACTAAGCTTTTCCGATTACTTTGGATAAGCGTTAGGGGTTTTTTGGAATTGAATGAAATAATTTTAAGTTAATTAAATTGATGAATTTTATTTTATCTTTTTAATTTGATTTAAAAATTTTTCGAATCAAGTTGAATGAGATAAAATTTTAATATAATTGAATCGAATATAATTGTTCAAGTTAAATTAAAAAAATGATTTTAAATTATTGTAGCCACTGCCACTCATCATAATTAAATTTGTTATTAACTTTTGTCCCGTTGTAATTTATTTATTAATATTTTATGGCATCATCAATAATTCAAATTTAAAAGAAATTGATAGAGATTCAACATGATTAAATAATTCAATAAAATAAATAGTAGATACAAATTCGAAAAAAAATTGAAATTTGGGGGAAGTAAAAGTTTTGGGGAGGAAAGTAAAAAGAAAAAAGTTTTGGGGTTTAGGGAGAAGTAAAATTTTTGAGGGAAAGTAGAAGGGGTTAGTAAAAGGGTTTGATATTCGAATTATTTGACTTATTCGAATTTTAAAATTCAACTCAATTTAAATTCGAAATTCGAAAAAAAAATTGAGTTGATTAGATTAATTCGATTCGAATAATTAGAATTTTGAATTTTTTTCGATTTTTTCAAGTCAAATCGAATTTTGCTCACCCCTAATTTTGAAAGCATTTTTCCAATAATAAGTAAATTATTTGAAAAAAATTATGTAATAAATATATTTATAAAAAATTAAATGAGGTTTCGATTGAAATGAAAAAAAAAATATTAGGTTTAAATCTCATCAAGTGCATTTTTCTAGATTTTACATAAAATATAAAATGACAAAAATACTCTCATAGTAATGTTAAACCTTATCCTCAAAGGTTATACAAATCTAGTGGATTTGATAAAATCCTTAGTTGTGGAAAGTTAAGGTAGTAGAGTAGACATTTGAGGGTCTAACCACTATAAATTCTTGTGCTCTTTGTTGCAAATTTCAATTACTTCTACCACAACATCTCAAAGGCCAAATCAACCTCCCTTACTGGCATTATCAAGTAGATCCATCGAGCTAACAGAGGGGATGACAATAACATGATTTTAAAACCATTTAAAAAATAATAGTATAAATTTTATTTATTAAATATGATTAAGTTGGGTTTGAGTATTTGAATTTTTAAAATAGTTTAAATTAAATAATAAAATTTTTATAAATGTAAGTCAAAATTTGTTAGATGCTTATGTAGTGGGTGACTTGAAATTCGATTACGTACCTAAAAAGGTCTATTTTCAAAATTATTTACGAAAATGGGCCGTTTTGGTCCATAATTACAAGAGTGGATCAATTTTACAAAAATGCGCTGAGTTGGCATTATTTTTAGGGGAAAATTAGAAAAGCGCGTCCAGCTCAATGCTTTTTCCCCTGTCACAGGTAAAAGCGAGTCCACGTCAACACACTTAACTAAAAAGCGCTGACGTGAATGCGCTCCCGTGTTTTCCCTAATGAGTTAATTGCTAATTATAGCCTAGGTTTTTAAGTTTAAGGTTGATTAGGGTTTTGGAAATTTTAAATTAGGTTTTAGGTTTTTAATGATTTAAGGTTTAATTTTTTTAATTGTTTAATATGGTTTTGGAAAAAAAAATTAACAAGATAGGTATTGAAAAATAATTTTGACAAGATGAGTTCTGAAAAAATAAATTTGATGTGATGTATTTTGAAAAAAAATTTTTGACGAGATGAATTTTTTTGTAAAGGAAAAACACTCTAAGTAGGATGCACAATCAATACTAGTACAAAAAAGCTTTTAGCTGGACGCTTTTTTTGTGCTGATGCTTCTAAAAAAATAAATTTGAGAAAATGATTCTAAAAAATATCCCGAGATTTCCAAAAAATCTAAATGTGTAAAATGCCCCGAATAGTGGGGGTTAAAATTTTTAAGGGAAAAATGTTCCAAGTAAGATGCAATGTCAGCAAAAGTATTGAAAAAGCTCTCAGCTAGATGCCCTTTTCAGTACTGCTGCTAACAATGCATCTTGCTTGGAGCGTTTTCCCCTTACAAATTTCAACCCCAACTATCCAAAGAATTACACAGAAATGAGCATCTCACTATCCCTCATGCTATAAATGACCTATATTTTAGCATCTGGTTACATAAGTTTTAGCAAGAGAAATTGAAGAAGTTCAGAAGAATAGAAATTAAAAAAGTTGAGAAGGTATAAGTTGATTATTCGTGTTAATATTTGTACGAATCGTTATATTTTTGCATAATATTTTTTGTTTTAAATTTCTTTTGATAGATAATTTGGTTGAAAATGAGTGGATGTATTAGTGCTGTTATTTACTACGACGGTGAGGTCCGTGACACTGAGAACATCATGGTTTTTTATCGAAGAACACAATGCGACTAGTTTTTAACCAGAATATAGAAGTGACAGAACTTCGTAAAAGAATTAGGTGCAAAATCTTCGGATCAACGCCAATGAGAGTTTTGTCTATTAAGTATTGATTTTGTGCTTCGGTCGATCCCGCGATATATGAATCATTTGATATCAAAGGTGCTCGTGGCTTGGAGGCGATGGTGTAGATGCATCTCGATAGTGGAACACCGTATCTTGAGTTATATGTGAAATTTTCAAGGCTAGATGAAGCACTTGCGACTTCAACATCTACTACTTTTTAAGACGAATACACGACCCTTGCACGACACTCAGTTAGTAGGAGGCAGAACACTGAACCGTTCATTTTTTTATAGCAGAATGAAATACACGACCCCTGCACATCACTCAGTGGATGAGACATGCACCTCGGTGGATCTATGTTCAATGCTAGGAATACTTACTGAGAATGACATTAACTTCTAATGGTTGACAATCGACATATGATTGGGGACGTTCTGAAATGTACATGAGAAGGATAATGTACTCCCTACGACATCCACCGATGAAGGGACCTTCAACATGGTAGATTTTGGTGGGTCAAAAGATGAAGATGACAATGAGTCTAATATGGATCCATCCCAAGAGCCCCTGATAGTTCAGAAGTTGCATTGTTTTCTAAATAGAAGTCTGTTTCAACTGAACCTAAAGACGATGAAGGGGGTTCAAATGAAGAAAAAGAAGATCCATGATTCACAATGTACTCCTCTCCAGCCCACATGCATAATGTTGATCTATCGGCAGATGATGTGTTGGAGTTTCCAGATCTACTACACAAAAGGTGTGACCACATAAGTTCGTTGTTTGATTCGTGTGACTTGGAAGTTAGTAAAGAGTTTTCCAGTAAGGATGGTTTTCTCGGTGCATTGAAGCAATGCAGCATTAAGAACGGGGTTAACTGCCACGTGGTTGAATCCAAAATCGAGAAGTTCAAGGCTAAGTGTGCAGTGCGAGACGATATTTGTTCATGGAAAATCATGGCTTCGGTTAAGAAGAGGATGTGGTTATGGGAGATAAAAAAGTTCACTGGTCCACAAATGTGTGTTGCCTTTGGTACAGTATCATTGGGTGATTAGGGTTTTGAATAATAAGGTTTAGGGTAACTTCCAATTAATTTAATGTTGTAACAGCTTGATTTTTCAATGGTGTCGAAAATAGTGATTTCAGGATCACAACTCTGATGAGTTGAGTCGTATATTTATTTATTTTAAATACTCATGAGGTAGACAGAATCATATTAAAATTTGGTTAAGAAATTCTATCGAATAGATATTTAATTAAGTAAAAAGGATTAAATTGAAAAAGGTGCAAAAGTAGAATTTGAATTATTAGAAGGATCAAATAAGTAAATTAACCAATAGAAGTTAAGTGAGTGGAATGTCATGAGATAATGTGAAAACGGGTGAGATTAATTAAAGTTAAAGGAGGTTAATTAAGCTTAATGTTGAAAGTTTCAAAATTTACAAAATTGCCATTAGTATATATATTAAATTAAAAGAAATTTAAGATGAAAAATTCATCATTTTCTTTATCTTCTTCACCTATTCGGCCAAGAGAGGAGAAAGTTAGTGTTTTTTCCTTTCCAACCTTGAGCTTTGATTTGGGTAAGCAAATGTTGATCGTTTTTAGTAATTTTTGTGTTTTTGAGTCCGTATTAGCTTAATCTAGCTAAACTAAGGACTAATTTGTAAATCTGTCAAAGGTTCTAAATCTTACCATTGTTGAAAAAGCTTGATCTTGAAAGTCTATGGAAGTATTGTGAGCTTAGTTGATAGATTTGATGATTTTGTGAAGTGATTTGTGATGAAATTAAGGTTTGAGGACTAAAATGAGAAAATGACAAAAATGCATGTCTTGTTGTGAAAATAATTATGTGTAAGAGTTGGATAAACACCCTATATCATTTTGCTAGGATTGTTTATGTAAGAGAAAAGTTATTTTTTGTGTTATTGTGTATAACGACTAATTTGAACAAAAGTGAAATGTTAGGGGTAATTTCATAATTTTTCTTAAAAGGATCAAATTGTGCTAAATGATTTGATTTTTTGATTTAATGTGAAAATTTGCATGATTTGTGGATTTAGATTACAATCGTGCCACGAATCGCGAAAAAGGAAAATTAACAAAATAGTCTCTAGAGCCTATCCATAACTGCAATCCAGTCCGGTAAGTTCATAATGTTAAATTCTTATTTATAACTGCTTATAACTTCCTTTCTTATGATTGTGACAAATGAGAAACATCGATTGGGAAACGTGAAAGATGTAAACAACGAGATGAGGATTTCTCGGCCTTATGCCAAAGATAGAAAATGGTCCGATAGCTAGATCCTACATTTGTTGCGAATTCTTTACAGCATTATGAGTCACTGTAAAGTGAAATGAATCCAAGAATGGATTACAGACCTTACGATGACTGAGGTTTATGCTCGTTTTGCATATTCTCGACTTAGTGTGAGCAGCATTGTATACTGGTAACATGAATGACCTTTAGGTCAATAGGGAGTAAATCGAATATTGATCACTGAAGTACAATTCTGTTCTGGCTTGACTGAATTACAGCTTTGTACAACACATGTTATTTGGTAAATTGATAAACCTTGCGAACTTATTAAGCTATGAAAGCTTACCAGTGAATTTGATGTTGTTTTGTAGATTCTATTTTGCTGGTTGAAGATCGGACCATCTCGAAGAAATCACATTATCTTGGGAGCTCGTTCGATAGTATTTACATCACTTGGTTATATGACATGTACAAGGATGATGTTATTTTTGTAAATGTTTATTTCGGGATTAAATGGTACTTGTAATAAGTAGGTTAAATGTTGAATGGTAACAACCAGTTTTTCAATGGTGTTAGAAATAGTGATTTCAGGATCATAAACCCAATGAGAAAATTTTTATAATAAGTGTTTAAATTAAATAAGTCATTAATAATTTTTTTATGGAATTTTGAATTGTCAAATTTTAATTATTGAATTAAAAGTTAGTATAAGTGGTTTGGTTCAAAAGTCAAGTGGTTTTAGAAAATGAGGTATCGGGACCTCGTTTTTAAAATTAAAGGCCGTAAATATTTTTATTAAATATTTACAGTCTTATTATATGTGAATTGAAGTTTGGTTGGGTAATTTTGATGATTAATTGCTTAATTAAGGAAAAAGGAGTAAATTGTACAAGAGGTAAAAGTTAATTGCTATTGATTAAAAATAGTAAAGGGACTAAAATGATAATTAAACCATGGTCAAAAAGTCCAAGAGGTGGTGGATATGGTTGATTCCATTAAATTTTGGGTTATTTATTCATTTAGTCCAATTAGTTTAGGACTAAAATGAAAATACATTTTTTTAATCGAAACTTAATATAATTAAAGGATCAATTATGAAATTGGACCCTCTTTAAATGGCCTAATAATAGAAATGATATGAAACTCTTTAGATTTTTGTAAATTGCAATTAAATCCTAATAAAATGAGGATTTTCTAATTAGTTTAATTTAGTATGATTGAGAATGGTGGTTTTGAGGCCACAAATTTGATGTGTTAGACCGTAAATATTAATTATCTAATATTTACGTGGTCATTAGTATAGTATTAAATTTTGTTTAAGAAATTTTATCGTTTAGGTAGTTAATTAAGTAAAAAGGATTAAATCGTAAAATGGGTAAAAGTTGAATTCTATTAATTGGAAGGTAAGTTAAGGTACTTGAATGATAATTATACCATTTTAAGTGTAAGTGGACGGTTTAGCCTTTGAAATGGGGTGAAGCTGAAAGAATTAATTAAGGGTAAAATAGTAAACTGATAAATAAATGGTTTTTAAACCAAATTAAAAAAGAAAACAAAAGGTTTTTCACCTTCTTCTTTAGTAATTGATGACTGAAACCCTAAGAAGAGAGGCAAGAACATTCATCCATTTTTTAATCCTTAATAGGTAAGTGAAACTTCATCCGTTTTTAGTGATTTTTTTGTTTTTTAGTTCGTATTAGCTTAATCTAGCTAACTCAAGGACTAATTTGTGATTCTGTCAAATGTTATAAACTTTTCCATTGATGAATGAGTTTGTTCTTGAAAGTTTATGGAAGTATTTTGAGCTTGGTTGTTAGATTTGACATTTTGTAAAGTAGTTTTTGATGATTTTAATGTTTAAGAACTAAAATGTTAAAGTGATAAATTTGCAAGGACTTAAGGTGAAATAATGGCAAAAGTTGGCTGTTGAAAGACACATGAACATTCTGCAAAGATGAAATTTGAATAAAAATGGTTAATTTGCAAGTTTAAGGCTTAAGGACTAAATTAAATAAAAGTGAAAAGTTGAGGGCAATTTTGTAAAAATAGCCAGAAGGCTTATGTGCACAAAATGATTAAAAATTTATGTTGATTTACATAATTGAATGAATTTATTGTAATAGATCAAGAAGGTGCCGCCGATCGTAAAAAAGGGAAAATTACAGATTTGTCCTTAGAGTTCACTTTAACTGCTACTTCATCCAGTAAGTTCGTAACGTTAAATTTGCATTATAATAGTACATTATTGTATTCTTTGTAATCATTGCAAAACAGGTTATAGTACATGAAATTGAGAAAGATGAAAAAGAAATGAATGAAAGAGATATCAAGCTTTAAGCTGGTGATTTGAAACTGACGCGATGGTTGAGGTACCGCATATGTTACGAGTCCTCGACAGCTCGTGTGAGCAGCATCATGAGTCAAGAAATGAGAAATGAATCCAAGAATGGATTACAGGCCCTAAGATGGCTAGAATTTATACATAAGTGCATATTCTTAAAAGCTCGTGTGAGCAGTATTGTTAGGGAAATAATTATATGCACAGATACCGTATCAATGGCTGAGGTACCACATATATAGCGAGTCCTCGATAGCTCGTGTGAGTAGCATCGTGAATCAGAAAAGAGATATGAATCCTAAATGGATTATAGGCCCTAAGATGGTTGGATTTTATGCTTAAATGCATATTCTCGACAGCTCGTGTAAGCAGTATCGTTAGGGGATAGTTTATAGATAGACATCATACCGATGGCTGGGGTAACGCATATGTTGCGAGTTATTGACAGCTCGTGTGAGCAGTATTGGGTACTGGTAACAGTAAGTTATAGACAGGAAAGTTGGAACACTACATACAGCTTGAGGAAGCAACAGTTCATCCTAACCTAGTTGAGTTATAACTGCTTTATGTATATGATTCGTAACTCTTTAGACTCTTCGAACTTACAAAGCTTTGAAGCTTACCAAAGATGTTATTGTTGTTTTGTAGATTACTTTGCTGTTTAAAGATCGAATCATCTCTACGAAGTCACACTATCGCGGAGCCTGTTTTGGTAGTCCTTCATCACTTGATTATATGACATGTACTAGGATGATGTTATATTTTGTTTACTCGTTCGAGATTGTGATGATCTTGTTTTGTCTTTAATGAAATATTGAACTTAGTAATGTATGCTTGTTCAAGATGAAAAAAAACTTAGAAGGACAATGTAATGACTTGGAAACTATGAATTATGTATTGGTCTAATGCATTTTGGAGTTATGTATGGTAGGTATTGATAAACTTGTGTTTTGACATGTTTCCTGAGATTCTGCATCCTTGTTTCGGTAGAACTCATGCATGTATAGGTAGAAGTACAGGATAAGAGAAAGGTTGTTCACTGGCTTGAGTTGTATCGGTAGTTGCATAGTAGGTATCGATAGTTCTGCTCATAGAAGTATCAGTAGTTTGTGTACTTGTATCAATAGAAGTTACAGGGTAAGACTTCTTAGCTTTCTGATGTTTTTAGTATCGGTAGAAGTATGCAATGTTTCGGTAGAAGTCTCAAATGTATCAATAGTACTGCTTCAAGTATCGATAGAAGTCTGTACTATTCCTGAACTATTTACTGACTTGACAACTACCAATTTTGGTCCAACAAGTATCGGTAGAAGTATCCAAAAATCATGGAAATGACATTTTTGCTCTTGTTCAGTTATGATTATAATTAATTGATGATTTATGACATGATATTAAAAGATGAGCAGTGATAAATGAATAAAAAAACATCGAGACCCTAACCGACGACGATTTTCGAGATTTGAGTGTTACAAACATGAAATATAGATGTCATGATATGTGATGAATATTGTTTCCTGATTGATTTGTATGTAAAAAAACTCGTAAAGTTCTATAAACTCTGAGACCTTAAATCGATGATGGTTACGATTTTTTGGGTGTTACATGAACTCTTGAATGCTTGCTTAATGTTGTAAGTAGGCATCTAGTACTAAAATGTAATGCTAAGTGTTGTTCTTGAACACAATGCGTTGTCCATTTACACCTTATATCTATGAAATGAAGTTTTGTTGATGAACTTGTGTGAATATTAGAATTCTGCATACTTGTTTCGTTAGAACTCTTGCATGCATCGATACAAGTACAGGGTAGGAGAGAGGTTGTTTTCTGACTTTGGTTGTATCGATAGCTGCATAATAAGTATCGGTAGTTTTGTTCATGATTGTATCGGTAGTTAGAATGCTTGTATTGGTATAAGTTACAGGGTAGAACTTCCTAGCCCTCTAGAGTTTTTAGTATCGGTAGAAGCATGACTTATTTCGGTAGAAGTTACACTTGTATCGATAGAACTATCACAAGTATCGGTAGAAATCTTCACTGTTTCTAAATTGCTTATTCACTTGACCAGTACTGATACCTGTCCAACTGGTATCGATAGAAATATTTAAAAATCGTGGAAATGACATTTTTGCCTTTTCTGAGTTATGTTGATTTGCAATTGATGATTCATGTCGTGCTTATTACATTGCTCTATTAAATTATGGTTAAATTGAAACATTAATGTGAGATAAACTACGATGGATGATTAGAAGGACACCGGGATCCTAACCGATGACGATATCGGGTTTTAGGTGTTACAAACGTACTCGTGGGCTTGTAGGTTTTTCACAGGATCATCTCAAGCTAGATTCAGATATGATCGCGGGCTTAATACTATCGATTGTGAAAGCGAATTCGAGGATTGTTGTGTGAATTTTAATTACCAATATCCGTAGCCAATTCAACTACATGCCTTATTATCGTAAGGCCTGGATAGCAAAGCAAAAGGTGTCAGAGAAGATGCACAGTGGGTGGAATGCTTCATACAATGAGGTATGGCAGTGGTGTCTGGTGCTGGAGAGGTACGTCCTATGTTGCATAATAGTCATTGAAACAATTCCTGCGTACTACAACGATCGCTTGCTCCGTGAATGCAGAGTGTTCAAGCATCTGTTTCAGAGCTTCAAGTAATGTCGGGATGCATTCCAGTACTGTAAACCATTGTTACAAATTGACAGTACCTTTATGTATGGTATATATACCCATCAGCTATTGTTGGCTGTAGCACAAAATGGTTATGGGAGGATCATTCTAATTGCGTTTGCAATAACACCTGGGGAGTTAGGTGACAATTGGGAATTCTTTCATTCTAGGTTGAGGAGGCATGTCTGCCCCTAACCTGATATCTGCGTCATATCGGATCAAGGCCCTAGAATACTAGCCGTAATTGAATGATAGGGAAGCCTCTGGATTGCACACACCATCGATATTGTCTAAGACATGTTGCGTCCAACTACTATGGGCAAATATCAATTTGCCGCTCAATGACGATAAGTGACCAACATGGTTATTTAATCGCCACCAATATTATTTTGTTTGTAATATTCCATTTGTTTTGAATATTTTTTGGTATGTAATCGTCGCTATCCACTTATATTGACAGGGTACGAGATCATTAAAGATCGTTTTGATGAGATGTTGACAGTTTTACGGTCAACTAACGATGAAGGCGCAACATACATATCTAACAAATCTTTCAATCAGTGGACACAATCATACGATGGCAGGCTACAATATGGCCAAATGACCTCAAGCTTGACAGAATGCATTAATTCCATTTTAAAAGGAACACGTCATTTGTTGATAACATCGATTGTGAAGGAGATATACTTTCACTTGGTGACACTATTCCCAAAGCGAGCGGCGAGTTATAAAGGACAATTGCAGGGAGGCTATGTATGGTGTCAGAAGGTACTGTAAGAAATTAAAAAGGCTAAGGCATGAGCCACTCAATTCACGCAATGTGTCATGATCGTGACAACATATGGTTTCAGGTGATAGAGTTCAACAGATTGAACCAAGGTATTGCCGGTGGACAATATCATGTACTCCTTAAAAATATGACTTGCGATTGTGGGAGGTTTGATGCACTTCGTTATCCATGTGCTTATGTAATTGTAACTTGTATGAATCTCCGTTTGGATCCCATGAGCTATGTTAACGAAGTGTACAAATTAGAGTACGTCTACAACGTGTGGAGACACGTATTCCCACCAGTCCCAAATGAACATAAGTGGCCGTCTGTATCACTTGCTCTATTTAAGTTATTAATCGATAGATAATTGCATCGCAAACCAAAAGGTCGACCATTCTCGACTCAAATAAGCGATAACATGGATATTCGAAAAAGGACGAGCCAACAAAAGTTATGCGGGTGGTGTAGAAACTTGGGTCATGCAATGCTGTCATGTTCACATCGAAATCAGTAAGCCATTGTTAATCCAAAGCAAACATTCGATGAAATGTTGCATCGAAAGAAAATATTCAATAAGGGAGTTGTAACAATTCGTATTGTAATAATAAAATTTTCAAACTTTCGAATTGTCTTCTCAATTAAATGACTTTTATTTTATTAAATGATACAATATAAAAATAATGTGTACAAAAATATTCAAAAGAACTTATATTTTATTAAATGATACAATATAAAAATAATGTGAACAAAAATATTCAAAAGAACCTCTATTTTATTAAATCATACAATATAAAAATAATGTGTACAAAAATATTCAAAAGAACTTCTATTTTATTAAATGATACAATATAAAAATAATGTGTACAAAAATATTCAAAATAACTTCTATTTTATTAAATCATACAATATAAAAATAATGTGTACAAAATATTCAAAATAACATCAATGCATATGTCGATCAGAATTTGTGCCACATGGGGGTGGTTGACGGTTACGCGCTGAATTCCTTCTTGGTTCAGCTTTCGATTGGGGTTGTGGTTGTTCGGGTTCAACTTTCGGGCCAGGTTGTGGTTGCAGGTGTCGGTGTTGGGAAGATGACCCACCTTGATAGAACAAAGATCTAAGAGGTGTTTGCATCACCCATAATGAATGAGTGTAAATGGGTTGAATCCCATAAGGTGATAGGAATTGAGGTGGCAATTGGAAATGAGGTGAGCTTCCCGTTGGTGCCTTGTACGGTGTTTCCTGCAACAATAACTTATATATCATTGGTTGAGTTGGAGTCATCGAGAAATGAGATGCCCCAAGCGTGTACAACATCATCCAACCTAGCATATGAGTGGAAGTAGGAAAATGTGGTGCAACAAATGAGTTATGATACACATAAGGGTTATGATACACACTTGGTAAAATATGAAAAGGTTGTGGTGTGAGCATCGGTGCTAAGGCTGTTGGGGCCGGTGATTGCATGGGCACTGATGATGGGCTCGTCTCGCCACCCCTTATCCTTAGATTTAAAAGGCGTCGTTGTGCCCTTTCGGTACATAGTTACTGACGCCTCGCCTCTTAATCGAGTAAATATGACTTACCATGGATCTTAAACCATGGCATGTAATTTGGATCGTACGCTAACTACGGAATGATAATCGGTTCATGAGGAGGTTGAAATCATACAGATTATCTCACATGTTGATATATTGTGAGTAGAATAGTGGCCAAGTCGTATCTAGTTGCCGTAAGTTGATTTTGTGCAGATCATCGAGCTCCTCAAGTGCCACTGGAATTAGGTATCGAAATCTGAACTGTTTCAACTCTCGATCCACCTAATGCATCTTGAGGGTAGTGAACACTATTAATGGGACCCTAATGTGCCAGAGGTTCAAATTCTGTAGGAATTCCTTCGGAAATACTGCTCGAATTACCAGATCCTCGTATGATGTCCATTCAAATTATATGAACGTGATAAAAATATTACTTATATACATAATACTAAATATACTAAATACGAAATTGTCTATGTTATGTATGTATAGTTTAAAATTAAATAAATACTTACATCCGCTTCCGATCTTTGGTTTAATAGAAGCCGTATATCTTCAAGAGCTATAGGTATTCCCACACAACTCAACGAATGGTTCCACCTATTTAAATAAAATTTTAGCATGATATTTTATTTTAAATCTATTTAATAATGGTAAAATCTAATATAAATTTACCATGTTATGTGTGGGAATGTATACGACTGGTTCACTCGAGGATGTAAAATGGAAAGCGAAATCGAGCCTATGATTTTAATAGTGACAGATAACCATCGATTTTGATTTTATTTGGTTGCATCGCCCAACACATCTCCCGGTACAATGCCGTTAACACGACAGACCCCTAATTGAGTTTGCCAGCTACTCTAAAATCAATTAGTTTCAACAACTACCTTAGATGTACTAGGTTTCGTGACTTATAACCCTCGATAATCTAAAGGATGTATGTCCGAGCGTATATGTAATGACCCAAGTAGAGCGGTAACGAAAATAGTGGTTTCCTGATGACAATTCCGGCGAGTAAATTGTTAATTACTTTTAATTATATATATGTTTAGAGTAATTAGTTAGGTGGTATTAAAATTTAGTAGAAGATTTAATGTTAAAATTAGTAAAATAAGAAAAATGGATTAAATCGAAGAAAGTGGATAAGATTGTGGTTAATGTCTTAGTAACTAAATAGAATAATTAAGAAAAGAAATGGATGTGCATGTCAAATTACCTAAAGTTTAAGGTAGTGGGATTTGGTAAGATTAAAGTAATATAAAAGTTAATATTTTGATGACTAAAAATGACATATTATTAGTTAAAACAATAATAAATAAATAAATAAGAGATTTTCTTCATTCTCTCTTCTCTCTAATGATAATTAGCATAGAAATCTCCATTGTTGAAGCTTCAAGTTTCGACAAGGGAAAGAGACTTGCATCTAAGCGTATTTGAGCTTGGTTTTTCATGATTTTTGTGTTGTTAAACTTAGCATGGTTTATTCTGTGTATTTTGTGATTTGGATTTTGAATTGGATATAGTTATGAAATTTATTTGAATGGGATTCTTATATTTTTAAGAGTTTATAAGTGAGATAGTGAACCCATATATGATTGTTGATTTGAAATTGTTGATTAAATTTGAGTAATTGTAAGTAAAGTGTGGAATTACTAAAGCTAAGGAAATTCATGTGATTTTGGGGAAGATGAGTAAAAGGGTAGATTGTTTAATAAGTAGTGGAAGGTATTCGACCTTGTCATAATAGTTAGGAAAATCACTAAATTCAAGTTAAAAGCATTAGGGAGTAAATTTTTAGAAGTTTAATTGTTTAAGGGAAAATTTGTAATTTAATAAAATTATGAATTATGAATGAAATGGAGTAATTGAATTATATTTTAGATATTAATTAAATTAAATTGTATTATAGATCAAGAAAAAGATCAATCGAATCTAGATCGGGGAAAAGTTAAAGTCGTGGAGTAGTCGTCAACCTTATCTTTCAACTTTTGTAATCAAGGTAAGTTCGTATGAACTTCTACGCTATGATTATTTATGTTAGTATTTATATATACATATATGCATAGTTAGTAAAATTAATTAACATGTTGTCATAATTGATTAGTTCGTAGAAAAGAAGTGATTCTATACCTAGCCTTGAGCCAATGAATATATATATAGCAGGCCTTAAGCTGGTGAATGTATAGCAGACCTTGAGCCGGTGAATATATAGCAGGCTTTAAGCCGATGAATGTTTAGCAAGTACTATGTACTGGTGAAACATGCTATTACGATGGCTTGAGGTCTTGCATGTGTTGCGGATACTCCGAAGCTTGTGTGAGCAGCATCGTAGGTCGATTTAAGTCTTGGAAAAAGATGAATAAGAGAAAAATCTTCTATTTATCGAAAGTAGGGTATAGAACATGGTAAAATGAATTGAATGCATTTAAACTTACATGTGAGGATATCTTGCAAACTTACTAAGTGATATCAAAACTTACCATATTATAATGTTTTTCCTTGTAGGTCGTCGGACATTTGCTATGGATCGAAAGTTACTGGAGGTCACACTATCCCATATCATATACGGTAGACTACTTTTAGTTTTGGTTCTTGAATATAATGGCATGTAAATAGGATATGTCTAGGTTAGGCATATAATGTCACAAGTCTTTTGAAAGTTAGTTTGGGAACATCTTTGTAAATGGTCATTTTGGAATAGTATGAGTAAATATGTTATTTTAGTGATGTTGTCTTTTGAACCTCTTTGAAATAAATGAGATGAAAATGTCAATTTGGAATGCTATATGGCTATTTTGTGTTTGTACGATTTGTAATGCTTAACTTGAGGTGCCTTGAAAGGTACATTGGTTAGTTTTAGGTGTTGTAAGTGTGATTAGAATGCATCTTTGGCCTAGAAATCATGTTCATTATTTATGTATCTTAATGTGCAAGCTAGGTTGGATGAATAAATTGCTTTAGAAGTTAACTATGCAACACACGGCCTATGACACGGGCTGTCCCATGGTCGTGTGCCATTATTAAGGTGCAGAGTAGGGTACACGAGCAGACACACGGGCTAGGACACGACCGTGTGGCCCTTTTTCATATAAGCACATTGTTTAACACACAGTCCCTTGCACGGGTGTGGGTGGTAGGACAATAGGGTTAATTCGAATGTGTACACGATCGGGCAAACGTACTGATACACGGTCGTGTGACCTTATTTCGAGGGCACACATGGGCGTGCACACGAACTGGCACACGATCGTGTGCCCCTCTGTTTCCAAAACTTTCTAACCTTTTCTTAAGTTTTTCGGCTTGATTAAAATATATTCCAAAGTGTTTTTAAGCTATTCTTGAGATCGTTATTATATGTTTAAATGATGATTGGTTGATGTATATATATATATATGCGCGTGTGTGTATTTTAGAGTTGATGTGTAATGACAATACGAAAGTAAGTGTAATTGGTCTAGTAATACTTCTAAGCACTGAACCAATGATGGATTCGGGTTAGGAGTGTTATAATATTGTTCTCTTTCTACTACAGTCGAATCATCCGCCAGCTCCTCAAAATTATCTCGTAACCAGGCCATATCGATCTGACCTTCGTAAATCGTATCCTGAACTGTACCCAAAAGATCGTAAAATATGGGTCTTCAATCAGCAGATTGAGCGGACCCAGTGACTACGAATCCATCCACCGATAATCCCAATTGTAACTACATGTCCTCCAGTGTGATAGTACACTCCCCACATGGAAGATGGAATATGTGCGTCTTGAGTCTCCACCTCTCCACTAACGCGCTGATGAGTTTCAGGTTCAACTTGCACCCTCAAACTACAACGATCATGTGCCAAAAAACGGGCTTCCCCTCAAGTACTTTTTGATTAGCGGTGATGGAGGAATGAATAGATTACGAATAAAGCATTGTAAAACTCGATCTTTCGGGTATTCACATAAAAATTATAAAAATGAAATAAAAATATTGAAAAATATTAAAAATAAAATTAATTCTTACCATTTGTATTTGGTTGACAGAGATATGGTTGTCATCAAGAAGGATTAAAGATCCGTCCATTGCTAACACGATCAAAATTTTTAATAGAATAACTATTTCTTAAAAATATTAATAAAAAATATAATTAAAAAAATTTAGAGAGTACTGATAGCTTTTTTGAGAATTAAAATTTAGAGAGTATTTGTGTGAAAGTAGGGTTGGGGGTTTTATAGTTTTTTTACTAACAGTTGGAGGCCTAATAGTCAATTTTTTAATTGACCGTTAGAGAAAATACAGGGTAAAGCGCGTCCACGTCAGCGCGCTTTACCTTGTGACATGGGAAAAAATCGCTAAGCTGAACGCACTTTTTTGGTTATCCCGTGAAAACGATGTCAGCTCAGCGCGTTTTAGTTAAAACGATCCATTTTCGTTATTATGGACAAAAACAACCTATTTCCATAAATAATTTTGGAAATGGGACATTTTTATATTAACCCCTTGACATTTTTATAAAAATGTAAATTTAAAATTCATTTTTTTAACTTTTTAAATATATAATTAAATTGAATTTTGACTAATTTATACATTATGGATGAATAATTGAAAAATATATAAATAATGGAATTTAACTTTATACTTATTGAATGGGTACATGCTAAGTAACACCATTAACAAACTGGGTTAACCATCCCATTTGTAAGTTCATTTCTAAGTTCATTCTTTAAAATATGTATGTAGTTATGGTTTGTTAACTAAAAAATTAGATTTTTATAGTTGGTTAGCAAGTTGTAACTGTTTGTTTGTAATTAGTTGCTTCTGTTAGTAGCCTAGTAGAGAAGATCAATGTAGGTTTGTTGTTAGTATTGATCAAGCTTAACAGAATTTAATATTTCCGTGTAAAGATATAAAGCTCCTCCCTAATTTTGGGATATTAGAGCTAAAGCAATAAAATAAGTAGTGTCAAAACCATATTTTTTTTGAAAAAACAAAAGCAAGTGTCGATTTATTTCGAAAAATGAACATGGAGTCACCACTAACAATCTTTTTTTTAAAATAGGTGTAATTGGGTCACCTTTCAAGATTTTTTTAAAAAAAATCATTAAAATAATTTTGGTATTTGAAACCATAAAACGAGTTCGGGAGTCGGTTACGCATAAGGAAGGATTAACACCCTTATATGCCCAAAATTGGTACCTAATCGATTATTTAAAATCTTATTTGTTGGAAATTAAAAATTCGAGAAAAATTTAAATCGCGATCCTTAAATGCATGAATGTCAAATTTATTTTGAAAACAAATTTTGCTTCCGAAGAAAGTTTGTTATTTCGAATTAATTGAGAAAAAGTCACATCCAGTAAGTTAGGACATAACAATTCGAATATTCGAAAATGACGAGCTTTTCAAAAAAAATATCGTATTTAAATTGTAAAAGTATATTCAATTATCCCGGTTCAAAGAAAAAAACACATCTAGTGAGTTAGGACATGATTTTTTCAAATTCCCGAGACAAAAACATTGCCTTGATTTATTAAAACAATTTGAGTATTTTTTTAAAAAATAATTGTTCATGTTATGCAAAAATATGCACATGATTTACAAGTATAAATAATAAAAAACAATATATACATAAAAAAACAAGCAAATAAAATAATATACATATACATATAAAAGGGATTAATAAAAAAGGATAAACAAGAAAAATTAAAAGCATGTAATATATAGGATAAAATTAAAAACTTTACATTAAAATTGGGTCAAATTTGAATTTATGGAAACTTTAGGGGTTAAATCGGAATTTTTGGAAAATTCAAGGGTCAAATTCACATTTTTGGAAAGTTCAGGGGTCAAATTTGAATTTTTTGGAAAGTTAAGGGTCAAATTTGTATTTTTGGAAGTTCGAGGGTCAAATTCAAATTTCTAAAAAGTTTAAGGGTTAAATTCAAATTTTTATAAAGTTTAAAGGTCAAATTAGATTTTCTAAAAAGTTTAGGGGTCAAATTTGAATTTTTGGAAAGTTTGGGTGTTAAATTTGAATTTTTGAAAAATTTAAGGGTCAAAAAACAATTTTAAAATAAAGTAGGGGCTTCGTTAGCAATAAACCCAAAAATCCTGACACATGGCAGGACTTTGAACAAGTCAGTAACCAATGTGTCAAATTTCCTGTATTTCTATCGAAACATGCAAGAGTACTATTGAAACAAGTATGCATATTTCAAGTATGCACCTAGATCTTCTAACTTCATAACTGAATGATAACAAAAGTTTCGTCAATTCACAACACAAAATATATAATTCTCATAAGAAGGAAGCATAACATATCAATATTCATGGATTCACAAGACAATATATCTTATGCATGTATGTTTATTTGAAACATCAACAAAACTTACAAAACATCTCAAAAAGTCATTTTACAACTCATCTAAACCAATTACTATTAAAGATAACAACATCCTAGTACATGTCATATATCCAAGTGATGTAAATACTACCGAGTGAGCTCTCGAGATAGTGTGATTTCTTTGAGACGATCCGATCTTCAGGCAGCAAAATAAAATCTACAAAGCAACAACAATTTCACAGGTAAGCTTTCATAGCTTAGCAAATTCATAGAGTTTAATAAGTTACCGAATAACATGTGTTGTACAATTTGTGAATCAATCGATCCATATTAGAACGGTGCTCTAGTAGGCTATAATCAGAATTCATCCCTTTTGACCAAATGTCATTTCTGTTACCGGTATACGATGCTTCTCACACTAAGTTGATAAGGACTTGTAACATATGCGGTACCTCAGCCATCAATACGGTATCTATACATATAATTGTTCCCTAACGATGCTGCTCACACTAAGCTGACGAGAATATGCAAAATCAAGCATATATCTCAGCCATCGTAGGACCTGTAATCTATTCTTGGATTCATTTCACATTTAAGTGACTCATGATGTTGTAGAGTGTTACAGAATCATAGGCTAATTAATAGGTTGATTTATATTGTATTTATTACAATATATTGTGTTACTTAGTTTAGGAATATTAGATGTGTATATATACTCTTGTATATTGATCAATATTGATATAAGAAAAAAAAAGAGTATTCCTACAAATTACATGGTATCAGATGTCCTAAAGTTGGGTTTTTAGGGGCTATTTGGGTTTTAAAAGAAAGGGGTTTTTTTAGCCGTTCTTCATCGGTAGCTAATGGAGGCCCTTCTAGAGACACCGTCAACACCAAGAGGTCCGTCGTACGTCGATCGACCGGTCTAGAAAGTCTGGTCACCAAATTCCCATCGTGTGAGTCACACGCACGGCCACATGTTCGCGACAGTTTCCTATGTACCTGTACGTGAGAGCACGTGCGAGGCTTTTTCGATACCAGTTTTTCCTGTCGACATCATTTCCTGATTCCAACCACACCCTACCGTCGATCCTTGCTTCCGGTTTATTTTTTGGGTCGCGTGTCTCCTTTTGGTATCATTTGGTTGCAAGTTTAATTTTCTTACGTGGGTTATTTGTTTATTTGCACTTATGACTGAAAAGAAGGTTGAGTTTGTGTCTGATATTGTTTCGATGACTTCTAAAATTACTGACCATAAATTAAATGGGTTTAATTTTCTCGATTGGAGCCATATGATTTAGTTGTATTTGATGAGTCTTTCTATGGACAGTCACTTGACTAATGATCCTCTTACGGATGATTCTCGCCTTCCCTGGATGAGAGAAGATGCTCGTTTGTACATCCAGATTCGTAACTCCATTGATAGTGAGGTGGTGGGTCTAGTTAATCATTGCAATACAGTGAAACCATTGATGAACTATTTGCAATTTTTATATTATGGTAAAGGAAATTTCTCTCGCATTTATGACGTTTGTCAGAGTTTTTACAGGGCCGATAAAGAAGATCGGACTCTAACCAGTTATTTTATGGACTTCAAGAAGACATATGAAGAGCTTAATGTGTTGCTACCTTTCAATGCTGACATAAAGGTCTAACAGAGCCAACGAGAGAAAATGGCGGTCATGAGCTTTCTAGCCGGTCTTTCGCCTGAGTTTGAGACGACCAAATCTTAGATCCTTTCTAGTCCAAAAATTTATTGTCTGGAAGATGTTTCCCAGAGGGTTCGACGTACCGAAAATTCTTTGCCTATCCTGTCTTCTCAACCTACTAGTGTTCTCTTGATCCGTACTACTGTTTCCAACTCAGGAAAGCAACATTACAAAAATGGTGGCCCCAATAAAAGCAGGGATTAGGATCCCATAAATCAAATCATTATTTTGGGGCCCTTGGATAGGAGCATGGAGAAGTTGTGTGTCACTATTATCATAAGCCTGGACATATTAAGCGTGATTGTCGGAAGCTGCAGTCCAAGAAATCTCAATTTGCTCATGTTGCCTCCAGTGCTGAAACCTCTTCACCGACTATTGCAATATCTGTGAATGAGTATGCCAAGCTCGTTCACCTTCAAGAAACTGTGAAACAACCGACTAGTCCCATTTCTGTCATTGTCGAGTCTGGTAAAACTAATACATGCCTTATTTTCACCTCGTCAAAATGGGTCATTGATACTGATGCTACTGATCACATGACAAGTAACCCTAATTTACTTTCTCACTTTAAATCTCATACATCAATCACCCCTATACTTTAGCTGATGGTTCTAAATCCCGTGTTATTGGCTCTAGCACTTCGACTCTTACTCCATCCCTTTCTTTGTCATCTGTTTTGAGTCTACCACACTTATCTTTTAATTTGATGTTGGTTAGCAAACTTACGCATACCCTTAACTGTTGTGTCTCATTTTTTCCTGGTTATTGTTTGTTTTAGGATCTCTTGACGAAGAAGATTATTGGTCAGGAACATGAGTCTGACGGTATCTACATCCTTTATATCCAGGAACGTGAACTTGTTGCTCGCATTGAGATTATTACTCGTTTTGAAGAACATTGTCGATTGGGCCATCCTTCACTTCCTTTGTTCAAGAAACTGTGTCCACAATTTTTCAACTTATCCTCTTTAGATTGTGAGTCTTGTCAGTTTGCTGAGCATTATCGTCTTAGTTTAAGTCCTAGAGTCAATAAACGAGCCACTACTCCTTTTGAGTTAGTTCATTCTGATGTTTGGGGTCCTAGTCTTGTTACCTCTAAGATCGATTTTCGATATTTTTCTATATTTGTTGATGATTATTCTAGAATGACATGACTTTATTTGATGAAATCTCGTTCTGAATTGTTTAATCATTTTTCTTCATTTTGTGTTGAAATTCGAACTCAATTCGGTACACCTGTCTAAATCTTATGAAGTGATAATACCAAAGAGTATATTTCAAGACCTTTTAAAAAATACATGCTTGAGCAAGGTATTCTTTATCAAACTTCATGTGTTGACACTCCTTCTCAAAACGGTGTTTCTGAAAGAAAAAATAGACACCTTCTTGAAACTACTCGAGCCTTGTTATTTCAAATGTAGGTTCTAAAATGCTTTTTGGCCAATGTCGTATCTACCTCTTGTTTTCTAATCAATCGTATTTCGTCTTCTATTTTGTTTGGTAACACCCCTTTCCATACTCTACTCCCGAATAAAAATTTGTTCCCTATCTCACCCAAAATTTTCAGTTGTACTTGTTTTGTTCGGGATGTTTGTCTTCAGGTTACAAAGCTTAACCTTAAGTCTTTGAAATGTGTGTTTTTGGGGTATTCTCACGTATAAAAAAGGTACTGTTGTTATTATCCAAGTCTTGGTAGGTATCTTGTGTCTTTTGATGTTACCTTTTTGGAACAAACACCCTTTCCTTTTTCTTTAGGTTTGCACATTAAGAGGAGGAGGATTTCTTAATTTACCATGTCCCATCACGCTGGATTCGTCATCCTCTACAGTTGTTCAGTGTCTATTTGTTCAGCCTCCCATAAAAAATGTCGACTTGTGTCGCCCATGCTCGCCTCGATCCGACCCAGTTATCGAAATTCCAGCATCATGTCTTGATGAGCCAATATCTTCGTCATCAGATCCTGCTCCCACAGATGATCTTGATCTCCCTATTGCTCTTCGAAAAGGTAAATGTACATATACATATCCAATTTCTTTCGTTGTTTCCTATAATCGTGTCTCCCTCTTCTCGTGCCTTTGTTACATCCCTAGATACTATTTTTATCCCTAAAACTATTCGAGAGGCATTAGCTCATCCTGGATGGCGTACAACTATGACTGAGGAAATGACTGCTATAGATGTCAATTGTACGTAGACTTTGGTTCCATTACCCACTGGTAAACAAGCTATTGGATGTAAATTGGTGTTTACTATTAAATTTAATCCTGATGGCTCTATTGCTCGAATGAAAGCTAAATTTGTGGCCAAAGGATATGCTCAGACTTATAGAGTGGATTATTATGGTACTTTTTCTCTTGTTGCTAAACTTTATTCTGTCAGGCTATTTATCTCACTTATAGCTATTTTTGATTGGCCACTACCTCAGTTGGACATAAAGAATGCCTTTCTTCATGGTGATCTTCAAGAGGAGGTGTATATGGAGCAACCACCTGGTTTTGTTGCTTAGGGGGAGTATGGGAAAGTATGTTGTCTGAAGAAATATTTATGTGGCTTGAAACAGAGTCCTCGAGGTTGGTTTGGAAAATTTAGTCGTGCTGTCGAGAAGTTTGGAATGCAGAAGAGCAAATCAGACCATTCTGTTTTTTATAGAAAGTTTGATTTTGGAATTACTCTGTTAGTTGTATATGTGGATGATATTGTGATCACTGGTAGTGACTCAAGTGAAATTTCGTCTCTAAAATCATTTCGACACACTTAGTTCCATACCAAAGACCTGGGAATGTTAAAATATTTCTTGGGAGTTGAAGTCAGCAGGAGTAGGAAAGGAATATTCCTATCTTGGAGGAAGTATGCACTTGATTTACTATCAGAGTCGGGAAAATTGGGTGCTAGACCATGCAGTACTCCAATGCTTCCCAATCTACAATTAACCAAGGAGGGTGAACCATTTGCTGATTCTGAAAGGTACAGAAGACCTATTAGGAAATTGAATTATTTTATTGTGACACGGCTTGATATTGCTTATCCAGTGAGTGTTTTTAGCCAATATATGTCATCACCAACAGTTGATCATTGGAAAGTTCTAGAACAAGTTCTACATTATTTAAAAGGTGCTCTTGGACGTGGAATCCTATATGGCAATCACGATCATACTAGGATTGAATGTTTCTCATATTCAGATTGGGCAGGATGTAAGGATGACATAAGATATACTTTTGGATATTGTGTTTTTGTTGGAGGAAACCTAATTTCATGGAAGAGCAAGAAACAAAATGTAGTTTCACGATCAAGTGCAGAAGCTGAGTACAGAGCTATGGCCAAGTCTGTGTGTGAAGTCATATGGATATATCAGCTTCTTAGTGAACTAGAATTAAGGTCTCAGTACCTGTAAAGCTATGGTGTGATAATCAAGCTACATTTCACATTGCTTCTAATCTAGTCTTTCACGAACGAACAAAACACATTGAGATTGATTGCTTTTTCATTCGTGAAAAGATTCAACAAGGCTTGATAACCACTAGCTATATTAAGACTGGAGAACAATAACGAGATATATTTACAAAGGCTTTTAACGGGGTTCGTATTGATTACCTATGTAACAAGTTGGACATGATTGATATCTATGCTACAACTTGAGGGGGAATGTTACAGAATCATAGGCTAATTAATAGGTTGATTTATATTGTATTTATTACGATATATTGTGTTACCTACTTTAGGAATATTAGATGTGTATATATACCCTTGTATATTGATCAGTATTGATATAATAAAAAAAGAGAGTATTTCTACAAATTACATAGAGAATCTGCAACAGATGCAGGATCTCAACCATTGAACCAGTTTTAAATCATCGACTCAAAGCCTAATATCTCTTTCATTCATTTCTTTTTCATCTTTCTCAGTTTCACTTACCATAACATGTTCTGTAACAATCATAAAGAATACAAATAATGTACATTTAAATGCAAATTTAATGTTACGAACTTACCGAAAGAAAATTGTAGTTAAAGTGAACTCTAGGGACTAATCCGTAATTTTTTATTTTTCATGATCGGTAGCACGATCTTGATCTATTACAATAATTTCATTCAATTATTTAAATCAACATGAATTTTTAATCATTTTATGCAAATAATCCTTTTCGGCATTTTTTTTGAAAATTATCCTTAACTTTTTACTTTTATTCAATTTAGTCCTTAAGCCTTAAACTTACAAATTAACCATTTTTATTCAAATTTCAATTTTGCAGAATGTTTAAAAGCTTTCCTACAGCTCACTTTTTGTAATATTTCACCTTAAGTCCTTACAAATTTATTCCTTTAACATAAAAATTACTAAAAATTACTTTACAAAATCATCAAATCTAACACCCAAGCTTATAAATATCCCATAAACTTTCAAGAACAAGCTTATTCATCAATGGAAAAATTTATAACATTTGACAAAATCACAAATTAATCTTCGAGCTAGATAGATTAAGTTAATACGAACTAAAAAACACAAATATCACTAAAAAGGGGCAAGGTTTACATACCCAATCTAAGAACCCAAGTGACCGAAGCTTGCTTCTCCCCATGGAAATGGAGTTTAGGCAATCAAAAGAGTAAAGAAGAAGATAATAATTTCATCCCCTTTTGTTTAATTAACATTAACCTAATTTAAGTAATTACCAAATTGTCATTTCTTAATATCACTTAAATTTTAGCAAAAAAGAAAGTTAAAACCGTCCACTCACCTTAGTAATAATGGTCTAATTTCCCTTTAAGGACTTAACTATGTCTTTCCTTTATCAATTTATACATTTAATCAATGATAACCATATTTTGCAACCTTTACAATTTAATCCTTTTTACTTAATTAACTATCTATATAATAAAATTTCATAATCAAATTTTAATACGATACTAATGACTTCGTAAATATTAAATAATTAATATTTACGATATGACACGTCGAAGTTTTGGCCTCGAAACCACCATTCCCGATTATACTAAATTAAACTAATTAGTAAATCCTCATTTTATTAGGATTTAATTGCAATTTACCAAAATCTAAAGAGTTTTATATCATTAATATTATTAGGCCATTTAAAGAGGGTCCAATTTCATAATTGGTCCTTCAATTATATTAAATTTCAATCAAACAAACTTTTTCTCAATTTAGTCTTAAACTAATTAGGACTAAATGAATAAATAACCCAAAAGTTAGTGGATGGTAATCATGTCACCACCGCTTGGACTTTTTGATCATGGTTTAATTACCATTTTGGTCCTTTTACTATTTTTAATCTATAGCAATTAACTTTTACCTCTTTTACAATTTACTCCTTTTTCCTTAATTAAGCAATTAATCATAAAAATTACCCAACCAAACTTAAATTCACATATAATAAGACTCTGTAAATATTTAATAGAAATATTTACGACCCTTAATTTTAGAAATAAGGTCCCAATAGCTCATTTTCTAAAACCACTTGACTTTTGAATCAAACCACTTATACTAACTTTTAATTCAATAATTAAATTTCTTCAATTCAAAATTCCAAATAAAATTATTATTGACTTATTTAATTTAAACACTCATTATAAAAATTTTATCGTTGGATTTGTGATCTCGAAATTACTGTTTCTGATACCACTGAAAAATCGACTGTTATAAAAATTCATAGTTCTTTGAAGGAAAAGTAAAGATAGGATTCTGAAAATGAGGTAAGTGTAAGAAATAATGTATGCGACGAGTAGAAGGAACTTAAGTAACCGACGAACTCAGAAAGAAAGACGCTGTATGTAAATGAAATGACAAACCTATCTAGTAACGAGAAAGGAGCAATAAAGCTAGAGAGCGCCAAAAAATGTGACGAATCCAGGATTTGAACTAAAGGAAAACACAAATAGTACCTTGAAGCAAGGAAGATCATGACGAATTGTGATAAGTAATGGGTGTATCATATCTCATATCTCACCCCAAGGATGGTAATGTTAGAAAGAATGTAATAAGATAAGATGTTAAAGAGACCCAGAAGGTATTGCTTTAATGAATGTGAAAGTAAGGAAAGTCTCTAAGGGAAGTCTTAGAGAAGTATCTACTAAAGGCGAAAAGAAATGTTAAGGAATATCTAAAAAATGTGCAAAGTAACAAAGGCTACGTAAAGTAAATGAAAAAGGGTTATCTCATTAAGTTATTATGAACTTACAAAAGTTATTTTTGTTTTTTCAAGTTTGTAAAGAAGGATGTGTCGAGAGACGATTCCAGGGTTGTGCCAATGGAGCGGTGTATTGAACTGTTATGCATACATAGGAAGTTAAGTGGCGCGTTAAAGACTGCGGATAAATTCATCAAGTAGCATCCTAATATGTATACACTAGAATAAGATAGAAAGTAGACAAGTCTAAAATTTTATTGAGTTGTAATAATGACCATACATTGTACATTCACAAGAGACATTGTCATAGTCATAAATAGAACTTTTACATAGGTAAAAGTAAAAAAAAAGAGAGAAGTTTAAGTTACATCTGTATAAGGCGTAGTACTCGAGATTCGGATCTGATAAATCAATTCGGGTCGAAGGCATTACAATATATATATATATATATATATTGAAAATGTTTAAAAAAAACATTTATTGATGTTGTGAAGTTTCATTGGACTATAAAGCTCCAGTCAGATAAATCTAAGCCATTGCATTTAAAAGGATATAATCTAAACTAAAGTTTGCAATCCAAAGATTTGTTTAGGCACGTTTGGGCATATAAAGTACACAAAAACGTGCCAGACTTAAAGAATATTTGATATTCAAAGGCACCATTACAAAACAAAGAATATTTGATACACCCGTACAAAACAAAGTAAGCAAAGGTTTGGTGTAATGGTTTATTTGACTCTTTAATTTTATTAAAAAAATTATTTTATCTATTTATTTAATTTTTTTATCTCTTTTAACCTTTAAATTTATGCTATTTGTCAAATCACTAAAAAATAAATAGAAAAGTTAAGGTTTGTTAATTTTGCTGACGTACCATACACATGGATTATCATATGAATGCCACATCAGTAAATAATAATTTTTTTAAAATTTTAAAAGATTCAAAAAAATATTTTTTAAATTTTTGAAAAATTAATTAATTGCTGACGTGATATATAGGTGGACTTTCACGTCCGTAACACTAACAAACATTAATTTTTTTTATCCATTTTAAATAATTTGATAAATAATATAAATTCAAGAATTAAAAAAAATGAAAAATGAAATAGAGAGTTATTATGCTCGAAGGTTTTAAACTCCATTGGCTAGTGCGTTTGTTGACTAATCCAAACACACTAAAATTTTTTAATATTCAATTTCACTAAAAAAGTAATAAAAGTTTTATATTTTTATTGGTTTATCTTCCACATAAAATTTCTACTCTCATCTTATTCAAAAAAGAATAAAAAGTCTACCTTATCTGTTATGAAATTATTATATATGACCAACAAGTTTAATCCAATTACTTTATCTAATAATCCATTCTCAAATTTTCAAGTCACAACATCGATTATTCAGCAATTTTGCTTCAATTTTCTAAATTTGAATTATATATTTGGCAGTTGTTACCTAACAAGAAACACCAGCTAACCAATGCATGGATTTTGGAGGTAATTAAAGAGGTTGCTTCAATTCATGGACAGCGTGGTTAGAAAAAGAGCCAGTTTACGTGGTTGGTTAGGGCAGAACCTTTTTCTTATGTTCTCACGCAATTATCCAACAATAATTTGCCCCAAGTAACCTAACTGCTTGACTTTTTAACACCACCAATAATTTGTGAACCCACTGCCTTCATTTTTCTTATCTTAACAACTCATCATATAAAGAATTTTACATCATATGTCCCAAACTGTATTCAGATTTTAAATTTTACATTATATGTCCTAATCTGTATTCAGGTCTGATCTGAGTTCGAGTCGCGTTAGTTATATTGTTGTTAAAGTCCTCCCTTTATAATTCATAAAATTTTTTTTTATTATCAAATTTTAAACACATATACCTATCATATAGACAAATTAAAAAATAACTTTCCTAAATTTTACTAACATTGTTCTCTTTTATTTAACACATCAGTCTTAGAACAATAAAAAATTAAATATAAAGCTTACAAATTAAGATCGATCATGTTAGAACATCAAGAACAAAATTAGAAGTGGAAGCATACATGAATCCATCGATATGTTGAAATCCTCGAGTATTATGTTTTTTGATATTTCAAATTAGCACACAGGTATTTTAGAGAAGAGATCTCTCTTTTTTCAAGATGAGATGTTAGAAAAGTTACATTAAGCATAATTTGGGGCTCATAACTCTATTATATAACTCTTACACATTAATATTAATTTTTAATTAACCCATCATCAATTAAAAATTTATTTATTGAATATCTACACATATTTAGTTCATATTTTATTTAATAACAGAAGCCTAATTATTTTAACCGTATTAAATCACATTTAATTTGAACTAACGTTTTATGATAGTAAATAATAGTTTTCAATATGCAATAGGTCCCTGTGCTCTTTTAAAATTTAAAACTTAATCCTTATATTTGGAGGCATTCGGTCCTTATACTTTTTTTTATTTGAAAATCTTGGTCCCTTTGTCAATTTTGCCATTAGAATTGTTGATGTGATTGTAATAAAAAGGTAAAATAATATTTTTAGCCCTTAATATGATAATTTTTTTTATCAATTTGGTCCTTACTCTTTAAAAGTATCTCAAAACTTAACTGTGGAAGTGTACTTGAATTTATAGATACATTAAAATCCTTAATTTGGTCTTCCAAATTAGCACACAATTATTTTAGAGGAGGTGACTCCCTATTTTAAAAAAAGTTACGTTATGTGTAATTTAAAAACTATAACCCTCATATGTAATTTTTACATATTAATCTTAATTTCTAACTAACCTATTATCAATAAGAAATTAATTACTTACGTACCTGCACATACTTTAGTCCATACTTTATTGAATAATTGAATCCAATTAACCTTTACCTTATCAATCACTTTTAATTAAGGCTAAACTTTAACGATAGTAAAAATTAACTTGTAATTATTCTTATTAACTATGTGACGTCCATATTATTCAACAATCAAATTCAAGATATCCGTATAGTATGTATACACATGCTTAAATTTTAATCTATATGTTTTACATATACTTCATGTCAGGCTCAATATGCCCTTTAACACTCAAATTGATATCATGCTTATGAAAAATATTGATTGATACAATATTGATACTTTCAAGACTTAATTAAAATGTTTTGAAAATTTCTAATTCTATTGACTCAAAAAAGAAGAGTTAAAATATAACATGAAACATGTAGAATATAAAAGAACAATAATGTCTCAAAATTTGTATACTAAATCATATTTTTAAATTAAAATTTATATAATAAGTGTTTTGAAAATTCTAACAACAATACAATTAATACGACTCAAATTCAAATCATATTTAAGTAGTGATTATCCTGACTATCAAATAAACTTACCATTTTAATTTCGACACATTTTTTCCTTTGGTTGTTTCTTTAAGTTGTATATTATGTCTTTTATGACCCAAAAAAGAAGTTGGTTTATGCGGCGGCGTTTTTCAAAAGCCAAACGGTTTAATTTTCACACGATTGCTGATGCTTTTAGAATCTTTTAACACCTGTCACCATTAATTTAATCAAAAGCTACAAACCAATTTTCCCTAAACTATAAAAAATTATTTTTATTCCATATCTAATTTTATACAATATTTTTATTCAACATATGATTATTATATTTAGTATAAAATCATTATAAATAATTATCTTAAAATGTGTTTATATAATATTTTTATGTAGAATATGACACAAAAAATCAATTATTAGATCTTAAAATACTCATCTAATTTAGTTTGTTCAAGTGTTGATTAACTTATTATTTTTATTTGGAAGCGTTTTCTATTCTTGGCAAGCAATAAATATTGTTTGAAAATATTAAGAAAAGGCTGCTTGTTGGAAAGTGATAAATCAAAATTAAAGTTAATAGTCAAATAATAAACATTAGAATTAATACAATAATTTACTGTCAATTTGCTCTGTTCGATTGTGATACGTAAATGGTTGAACTTTTTAAAATTTTTTTTATAAATAATGTTAAAATTTTATTACATGTGGAACTTAGTAAAATATTTAAATCTTAATTAATTTTATTTCTGACATAAAATTAGATAAATTTTCAATTTAGCTATCATAACTACTTCTGCAAATGCTAGCTTGAATATCTGGTGGTGTATTATGGCTGAACATCAGCCTGGATTTTTCAAGATTAACCCTTTAGCTAAATGCTTTGCAGTGTACCTGGATCAAATCAAATAATTTTGATTGTTAGCTTTGAAAGAAAAATATACAAAAATATCATAAGTGGGTTAGGATCGGATAAAATTAGACCAAATTCAAAAATGGGCTTGGATAAAAAAATTAGACACGTTTAAAATATAAATTGAGTTCGGGCTTAAACATTTAATGTTCAAGTCCGGCCAGCCAACCTATTTAAAGTTTATGATACTTTATATTATATTATTTTTATACCATATGTAATTTAAAACACATAAAAAATAATCCTATAATAAATATATAATACTACTCTAATGTAAATATTAAAACAATGTTAAAATGACTATATAAAAATTTCAATAAATAAAAAGGTATAAAATTATTAAATATTAAAATAATATAATATAAATATTTTTAAAAAAATTAAAAATAATATGGACAGATCTAAAATGAGTTTAGATTAATCTTTTAGGACAAAACTTTAGAGTCCAAATTTTAGATCGAGCAGTACTTAAACAAAAATAAAATATGTTAATATCATATTAAACCTAGCTCAAACCTGACCATAAACACTTCTAAATAAAATCTATTAATTTTGATTTAACATTTAAAATACCTCGCGGTTTAATTTTTTTATTGAAAAAAAAATATACATTATACTCAAACTAGTTTTTTTTTATTTGTGTGGTGCATGAGATTATTGTAATTAATAAATAAATTTTATTGAATTACTTCGTTAAATTTATCTTACATGATTTTCGACAGTTTTTCTTTTAATTCAAAACTCAATTTCCTATCATTACACTAACTTCATAACACTTCTATTACCTAAGTAAATGCCATTGTAATTCCATAAATTAAAATTCATATCTTCTTAAGACGATGTGGTGGATCAAGTTTCACTCGAATTGTTTTCACACGAATAGTTTTTACAAAATAATGCGTTAAATTTCGCCGAAACTTAATAAATACTCTTATAAATTTTTTACTTAATTAATTAATTTATCATAAATATATTTAATCACATTACGTTTTGTTTTAGACATTTCACTAATGATACATGAACACTTAACACGAAAAACTTATTATAA
>CM076904.1:15441640-15575123 GCA_039519145.1 Kokia cookei
TCGCCCAACACATCTCCCGGTACAATGCCGTTAACACGACAGACCCCTAATTGAGTTTGCCAGCTACTCTAAAATCAATTAGTTTCAACAACTACCTTAGATGTACTAGGTTTCGTGACTTATAACCCTCGATAATCTAAAGGATGTATGTCTTCGAGCGTATATGTAATGACCCAAGTAGAGCGGTAACGAAAATAGTGGTTTCCTGATGACAATTCCGGCGAGTAAATTGTTAATTACTTTTAATTATATATATGTTTAGAGTAATTAGTTAGGTGGTATTAAAATTTAGTAGAAGATTTAATGTTAAAATTAGTAAAATAAGAAAATTGGATTAAATCGAAGAAAGTGGATAAGATTGTGGTTAATGTCTTAGTAACTAAATAGAATAATTAAGAAAAGAAATGGATGTGCATGTCAAATTACCTAAAGTTTAAGGTAGTGGGATTTGGTAAGATTAAAGTAATATAAAAGTTAATATTTTGATGACTAAAAATGACATATTATTAGTTAAAACAATAATAAATAAATAAATAAGAGATTTTCTTCATTCTCTCTTCTCTCTAATGATAATTAGCATAGAAATCTCCATTGTTGAAGCTTCAAGTTTCGACAAGGGAAAGAGACTTGCATCTAAACGTATTTGAGCTTGGTTTTTCATGATTTTTGTGTTGTTAAACTTAGCATGGTTTATTCTGTGTATTTTGTGATTTGGATTTTGAATTGGATATAGTTATGAAATTTATTTGAATGGGATTCTTATATTTTTAAGAGTTTATAAGTGAGATAGTGAACCCATATATGATTGTTGATTTGAAATTGTTGATTAAATTTGAGTAATTGTAAGTAAAGTGTGGAATTACTAAAGCTAAGGAAATTCATGTGATTTTGGGGAAGATGAGTAAAAGGGTAGATTGTTTAATAAGTAGTGGAAGGTATTCGACCTTGTCATAATAGTTAGGAAAATCACTAAATTCAAGTTAAAAGCATTAGGGAGTAAATTTTTAGAAGTTTAATTGTTTAAGGGAAAATTTGTAATTTAATAAAATTATGAATTATGAATGAAATGGAGTAATTGAATTATATTTTAGATATTAATTAAATTAAATTGTATTATAGATCAAGAAAAAGATCAATCGAATCTAGATCGGGGAAAAGTTAAAGTCGTGGAGTAGTCGTCAACCTTATCTTTCAACTTTTGTAATCAAGGTAAGTTCGTATGAACTTCTACGCTATGATTATTTATGTTAGTATTTATATATACATATATGCATAGTTAGTAAAATTAATTAACATGTTGTCATAATTGATTAGTTCGTAGAAAAGAAGTGATTCTATACCTAGCCTTGAGCCAATGAATATATATATAGCAGGCCTTAAGCTGGTGAATGTATAGCAGACCTTGAGCCGGTGAATATATAGCAGGCTTTAAGCCGATGAATGTTTAGCAAGTACTATGTACTGGTGAAACATGCTATTACGATGGCTTGAGGTCTTGCATGTGTTGCGGATACTCCGAAGCTTGTGTGAGCAGCATCGTAGGTCGATTTAAGTCTTGGAAAAAGATGAATAAGAGAAAAATCTTCTATTTATCGAAAGTAGGGTATAGAACATGGTAAAATGAATTGAATGCATTTAAACTTACATGTGAGGATATCTTGCAAACTTACTAAGTGATATCAAAACTTACCATATTATAATGTTTTTCCTTGTAGGTCGTCGGACATTTGCTATGGATCGAAAGTTACTGGAGGTCACACTATCCCATATCATATACGGTAGACTACTTTTAGTTTTGGTTCTTGAATATAATGGCATGTAAATAGGATATGTCTAGGTTAGGCATATAATGTCACAAGTCTTTTGAAAGTTAGTTTGGGAACATCTTTGTAAATGGTCATTTTGGAATAGTATGAGTAAATATGTTATTTTAGTGATGTTGTCTTTTGAACCTCTTTGAAATAAATGAGATGAAAATGTCAATTTGGAATGCTATATGGCTATTTTGTGTTTGTACGATTTGTAATGCTTAACTTGAGGTGCCTTGAAAGGTACATTGGTTAGTTTTAGGTGTTGTAAGTGTGATTAGAATGCATCTTTGGCCTAGAAATCATGTTCATTATTTATGTATCTTAATGTGCAAGCTAGGTTGGATGAATAAATTGCTTTAGAAGTTAACTATGCAACACACGGCCTATGACACGGGCTGTCCCATGGTCGTGTGCCATTATTAAGGTGCAGAGTAGGGTACACGAGCAGACACACGGGCTAGGACACGACCGTGTGGCCCTTTTTCATATAAGCACATTGTTTAACACACAGTCCCTTGCACGGGTGTGGGTGGTAGGACAATAGGGTTAATTCGAATGTGTACACGATCGGGCAAACGTACTGATACACGGTCGTGTGACCTTATTTCGAGGGCACACATGGGCGTGCACACGAACTGGCACACGATCGTGTGCCCCTCTGTTTCCAAAACTTTCTAACCTTTTCTTAAGTTTTTCGGCTTGATTAAAATATATTCCAAAGTGTTTTTAAGCTATTCTTGAGATCGTTATTATATGTTTAAATGATGATTGGTTGATGTATATATATATATATGCGCGTGTGTGTATTTTAGAGTTGATGTGTAATGACAATACGAAAGTAAGTGTAATTGGTCTAGTAATACTTCTAAGCACTGAACCAATGATGGATTCGGGTTAGGAGTGTTATAATATTGTTCTCTTTCTACTACAGTCGAATCATCCGCCAGCTCCTCAAAATTATCTCGTAACCAGGCCATATCGATCTGACCTTCGTAAATCGTATCCTGAACTGTACCCAAAAGATCGTAAAATATGGGTCTTCAATCAGCAGATTGAGCGGACCCAGTGACTACGAATCCATCCACCGATAATCCCAATTGTAACTACATGTCCTCCAGTGTGATAGTACACTCCCCACATGGAAGATGGAATATGTGCGTCTTGAGTCTCCACCTCTCCACTAACGCGCTGATGAGTTTCAGGTTCAACTTGCACCCTCAAACTACAACGATCATGTGCCAAAAAACGGGCTTCCCCTCAAGTACTTTTTGATTAGCGGTGATGGAGGAATGAATAGATTACGAATAAAGCATTGTAAAACTCGATCTTTCGGGTATTCACATAAAAATTATAAAAATGAAATAAAAATATTGAAAAATATTAAAAATAAAATTAATTCTTACCATTTGTATTTGGTTGACAGAGATATGGTTGTCATCAAGAAGGATTAAAGATCCGTCCATTGCTAACACGATCAAAATTTTTAATAGAATAACTATTTCTTAAAAATATTAATAAAAAATATAATTAAAAAAATTTAGAGAGTACTGATAGCTTTTTTGAGAATTAAAATTTAGAGAGTATTTGTGTGAAAGTAGGGTTGGGGGTTTTATAGTTTTTTTACTAACAGTTGGAGGCCTAATAGTCAATTTTTTAATTGACCGTTAGAGAAAATACAGGGTAAAGCGCGTCCACGTCAGCGCGCTTTACCTTGTGACATGGGAAAAAATCGCTAAGCTGAACGCACTTTTTTGGTTATCCCGTGAAAACGATGTCAGCTCAGCGCGTTTTAGTTAAAACGATCCATTTTCGTTATTATGGACAAAAACAACCTATTTCCATAAATAATTTTGGAAATGGGACATTTTTATATTAACCCCTTGACATTTTTATAAAAATGTAAATTTAAAATTCATTTTTTTAACTTTTTAAATATATAATTAAATTGAATTTTGACTAATTTATACATTATGGATGAATAATTGAAAAATATATAAATAATGGAATTTAACTTTATACTTATTGAATGGGTACATGCTAAGTAACACCATTAACAAACTGGGTTAACCATCCCATTTGTAAGTTCATTTCTAAGTTCATTCTTTAAAATATGTATGTAGTTATGGTTTGTTAACTAAAAAATTAGATTTTTATAGTTGGTTAGCAAGTTGTAACTGTTTGTTTGTAATTAGTTGCTTCTGTTAGTAGCCTAGTAGAGAAGATCAATGTAGGTTTGTTGTTAGTATTGATCAAGCTTAACAGAATTTAATATTTCCGTGTAAAGATATAAAGCTCCTCCCTAATTTTGGGATATTAGAGCTAAAGCAATAAAATAAGTAGTGTCAAAACCATATTTTTTTTGAAAAAACAAAAGCAAGTGTCGATTTATTTCGAAAAATGAACATGGAGTCACCACTAACAATCTTTTTTTTAAAATAGGTGTAATTGGGTCACCTTTCAAGATTTTTTTAAAAAAAATCATTAAAATAATTTTGGTATTTGAAACCATAAAACGAGTTCGGGAGTCGGTTACGCATAAGGAAGGATTAACACCCTTATATGCCCAAAATTGGTACCTAATCGATTATTTAAAATCTTATTTGTTGGAAATTAAAAATTCGAGAAAAATTTAAATCGCGATCCTTAAATGCATGAATGTCAAATTTATTTTGAAAACAAATTTTGCTTCCGAAGAAAGTTTGTTATTTCGAATTAATTGAGAAAAAGTCACATCCAGTAAGTTAGGACATAACAATTCGAATATTCGAAAATGACGAGCTTTTCAAAAAAAATATCGTATTTAAATTGTAAAAGTATATTCAATTATCCCGGTTCAAAGAAAAAAACACATCTAGTGAGTTAGGACATGATTTTTTCAAATTCCCGAGACAAAAACATTGCCTTGATTTATTAAAACAATTTGAGTATTTTTTTAAAAAATAATTGTTCATGTTATGCAAAAATATGCACATGATTTACAAGTATAAATAATAAAAAACAATATATACATAAAAAAACAAGCAAATAAAATAATATACATATACATATAAAAGGGATTAATAAAAAAGGATAAACAAGAAAAATTAAAAGCATGTAATATATAGGATAAAATTAAAAACTTTACATTAAAATTGGGTCAAATTTGAATTTATGGAAACTTTAGGGGTTAAATCGGAATTTTTGGAAAATTCAAGGGTCAAATTCACATTTTTGGAAAGTTCAGGGGTCAAATTTGAATTTTTTGGAAAGTTAAGGGTCAAATTTGTATTTTTGGAAGTTCGAGGGTCAAATTCAAATTTCTAAAAAGTTTAAGGGTTAAATTCAAATTTTTATAAAGTTTAAAGGTCAAATTAGATTTTCTAAAAAGTTTAGGGGTCAAATTTGAATTTTTGGAAAGTTTGGGTGTTAAATTTGAATTTTTGAAAAATTTAAGGGTCAAAAAACAATTTTAAAATAAAGTAGGGGCTTCGTTAGCAATAAACCCAAAAATCCTGACACATGGCAGGACTTTGAACAAGTCAGTAACCAATGTGTCAAATTTCCTGTATTTCTATCGAAACATGCAAGAGTACTATTGAAACAAGTATGCATATTTCAAGTATGCACCTAGATCTTCTAACTTCATAACTGAATGATAACAAAAGTTTCGTCAATTCACAACACAAAATATATAATTCTCATAAGAAGGAAGCATAACATATCAATATTCATGGATTCACAAGACAATATATCTTATGCATGTATGTTTATTTGAAACATCAACAAAACTTACAAAACATCTCAAAAAGTCATTTTACAACTCATCTAAACCAATTACTATTAAAGATAACAACATCCTAGTACATGTCATATATCCAAGTGATGTAAATACTACCGAGTGAGCTCTCGAGATAGTGTGATTTCTTTGAGACGATCCGATCTTCAGGCAGCAAAATAAAATCTACAAAGCAACAACAATTTCACAGGTAAGCTTTCATAGCTTAGCAAATTCATAGAGTTTAATAAGTTACCGAATAACATGTGTTGTACAATTTGTGAATCAATCGATCCATATTAGAACGGTGCTCTAGTAGGCTATAATCAAAATTCATCCCTTTTGACCAAATGTCATTTCTGTTACCGGTATACGATGCTTCTCACACTAAGTTGATAAGGACTTGTAACATATGCGGTACCTCAGCCATCAATACGGTATCTATACATATAATTGTTCCCTAACGATGCTGCTCACACTAAGCTGACGAGAATATGCAAAATCAAGCATATATCTCAGCCATCGTAGGACCTGTAATCTATTCTTGGATTCATTTCACATTTAAGTGACTCATGATGTTGTAGAGTGTTACAGAATCATAGGCTAATTAATAGGTTGATTTATATTGTATTTATTACAATATATTGTGTTACTTAGTTTAGGAATATTAGATGTGTATATATACTCTTGTATATTGATCAATATTGATATAAGAAAAAAAAAGAGTATTCCTACAAATTACATGGTATCAGATGTCCTAAAGTTGGGTTTTTAGGGGCTATTTGGGTTTTAAAAGAAAGGGGTTTTTTTAGCCGTTCTTCATCGGTAGCTAATGGAGGCCCTTCTAGAGACACCGTCAACACCAAGAGGTCCGTCGTACGTCGATCGACCGGTCTAGAAAGTCTGGTCACCAAATTCCCATCGTGTGAGTCACACGCACGGCCACATGTTCGCGACAGTTTCCTATGTACCTGTACGTGAGAGCACGTGCGAGGCTTTTTCGATACCAGTTTTTCCTGTCGACATCATTTCCTGATTCCAACCACACCCTACCGTCGATCCTTGCTTCCGGTTTATTTTTTGGGTCGCGTGTCTCCTTTTGGTATCATTTGGTTGCAAGTTTAATTTTCTTACGTGGGTTATTTGTTTATTTGCACTTATGACTGAAAAGAAGGTTGAGTTTGTGTCTGATATTGTTTCGATGACTTCTAAAATTACTGACCATAAATTAAATGGGTTTAATTTTCTCGATTGGAGCCATATGATTTAGTTGTATTTGATGAGTCTTTCTATGGACAGTCACTTGACTAATGATCCTCTTACGGATGATTCTCGCCTTCCCTGGATGAGAGAAGATGCTCGTTTGTACATCCAGATTCGTAACTCCATTGATAGTGAGGTGGTGGGTCTAGTTAATCATTGCAATACAGTGAAACCATTGATGAACTATTTGCAATTTTTATATTATGGTAAAGGAAATTTCTCTCGCATTTATGACGTTTGTCAGAGTTTTTACAGGGCCGATAAAGAAGATCGGACTCTAACCAGTTATTTTATGGACTTCAAGAAGACATATGAAGAGCTTAATGTGTTGCTACCTTTCAATGCTGACATAAAGGTCTAACAGAGCCAACGAGAGAAAATGGCGGTCATGAGCTTTCTAGCCGGTCTTTCGCCTGAGTTTGAGACGACCAAATCTTAGATCCTTTCTAGTCCAAAAATTTATTGTCTGGAAGATGTTTCCCAGAGGGTTCGACGTACCGAAAATTCTTTGCCTATCCTGTCTTCTCAACCTACTAGTGTTCTCTTGATCCGTACTACTGTTTCCAACTCAGGAAAGCAACATTACAAAAATGGTGGCCCCAATAAAAGCAGGGATTAGGATCCCATAAATCAAATCATTATTTTGGGGCCCTTGGATAGGAGCATGGAGAAGTTGTGTGTCACTATTATCATAAGCCTGGACATATTAAGCGTGATTGTCGGAAGCTGCAGTCCAAGAAATCTCAATTTGCTCATGTTGCCTCCAGTGCTGAAACCTCTTCACCGACTATTGCAATATCTGTGAATGAGTATGCCAAGCTCGTTCACCTTCAAGAAACTGTGAAACAACCGACTAGTCCCATTTCTGTCATTGTCGAGTCTGGTAAAACTAATACATGCCTTATTTTCACCTCGTCAAAATGGGTCATTGATACTGATGCTACTGATCACATGACAAGTAACCCTAATTTACTTTCTCACTTTAAATCTCATACATCAATCACCCCTATACTTTAGCTGATGGTTCTAAATCCCGTGTTATTGGCTCTAGCACTTCGACTCTTACTCCATCCCTTTCTTTGTCATCTGTTTTGAGTCTACCACACTTATCTTTTAATTTGATGTTGGTTAGCAAACTTACGCATACCCTTAACTGTTGTGTCTCATTTTTTCCTGGTTATTGTTTGTTTTAGGATCTCTTGACGAAGAAGATTATTGGTCAGGAACATGAGTCTGACGGTATCTACATCCTTTATATCCAGGAACGTGAACTTGTTGCTCGCATTGAGATTATTACTCGTTTTGAAGAACATTGTCGATTGGGCCATCCTTCACTTCCTTTGTTCAAGAAACTGTGTCCACAATTTTTCAACTTATCCTCTTTAGATTGTGAGTCTTATCAGTTTGCTGAGCATTATCGTCTTAGTTTAAGTCCTAGAGTCAATAAACGAGCCACTACTCCTTTTGAGTTAGTTCATTCTGATGTTTGGGGTCCTAGTCTTGTTACCTCTAAGATCGATTTTCGATATTTTTCTATATTTGTTGATGATTATTCTAGAATGACATGACTTTATTTGATGAAATCTCGTTCTGAATTGTTTAATCATTTTTCTTCATTTTGTGTTGAAATTCGAACTCAATTCGGTACACCTGTCTAAATCTTATGAAGTGATAATACCAAAGAGTATATTTCAAGACCTTTTAAAAAATACATGCTTGAGCAAGGTATTCTTTATCAAACTTCATGTGTTGACACTCCTTCTCAAAACGGTGTTTCTGAAAGAAAAAATAGACACCTTCTTGAAACTACTCGAGCCTTGTTATTTCAAATGTAGGTTCTAAAATGCTTTTTGGCCAATGTCGTATCTACCTCTTGTTTTCTAATCAATCGTATTTCGTCTTCTATTTTGTTTGGTAACACCCCTTTCCATACTCTACTCCCGAATAAAAATTTGTTCCCTATCTCACCCAAAATTTTCAGTTGTACTTGTTTTGTTCGGGATGTTTGTCTTCAGGTTACAAAGCTTAACCTTAAGTCTTTGAAATGTGTGTTTTTGGGGTATTCTCACGTATAAAAAAGGTACTGTTGTTATTATCCAAGTCTTGGTAGGTATCTTGTGTCTTTTGATGTTACCTTTTTGGAACAAACACCCTTTCCTTTTTCTTTAGGTTTGCACATTAAGAGGAGGAGGATTTCTTAATTTACCATGTCCCATCACGCTGGATTCGTCATCCTCTACAGTTGTTCAGTGTCTATTTGTTCAGCCTCCCATAAAAAATGTCGACTTGTGTCGCCCATGCTCGCCTCGATCCGACCCAGTTATCGAAATTCCAGCATCATGTCTTGATGAGCCAATATCTTCGTCATCAGATCCTGCTCCCACAGATGATCTTGATCTCCCTATTGCTCTTCGAAAAGGTAAATGTACATATACATATCCAATTTCTTTCGTTGTTTCCTATAATCGTGTCTCCCTCTTCTCGTGCCTTTGTTACATCCCTAGATACTATTTTTATCCCTAAAACTATTCGAGAGGCATTAGCTCATCCTGGATGGCGTACAACTATGACTGAGGAAATGACTGCTATAGATGTCAATTGTACGTAGACTTTGGTTCCATTACCCACTGGTAAACAAGCTATTGGATGTAAATTGGTGTTTACTATTAAATTTAATCCTGATGGCTCTATTGCTCGAATGAAAGCTAAATTTGTGGCCAAAGGATATGCTCAGACTTATAGAGTGGATTATTATGGTACTTTTTCTCTTGTTGCTAAACTTTATTCTGTCAGGCTATTTATCTCACTTATAGCTATTTTTGATTGGCCACTACCTCAGTTGGACATAAAGAATGCCTTTCTTCATGGTGATCTTCAAGAGGAGGTGTATATGGAGCAACCACCTGGTTTTGTTGCTTAGGGGGAGTATGGGAAAGTATGTTGTCTGAAGAAATATTTATGTGGCTTGAAACAGAGTCCTCGAGGTTGGTTTGGAAAATTTAGTCGTGCTGTCGAGAAGTTTGGAATGCAGAAGAGCAAATCAGACCATTCTGTTTTTTATAGAAAGTTTGATTTTGGAATTACTCTGTTAGTTGTATATGTGGATGATATTGTGATCACTGGTAGTGACTCAAGTGAAATTTCGTCTCTAAAATCATTTCGACACACTTAGTTCCATACCAAAGACCTGGGAATGTTAAAATATTTCTTGGGAGTTGAAGTCAGCAGGAGTAGGAAAGGAATATTCCTATCTTGGAGGAAGTATGCACTTGATTTACTATCAGAGTCGGGAAAATTGGGTGCTAGACCATGCAGTACTCCAATGCTTCCCAATCTACAATTAACCAAGGAGGGTGAACCATTTGCTGATTCTGAAAGGTACAGAAGACCTATTAGGAAATTGAATTATTTTATTGTGACACGGCTTGATATTGCTTATCCAGTGAGTGTTTTTAGCCAATATATGTCATCACCAACAGTTGATCATTGGAAAGTTCTAGAACAAGTTCTACATTATTTAAAAGGTGCTCTTGGACGTGGAATCCTATATGGCAATCACGATCATACTAGGATTGAATGTTTCTCATATTCAGATTGGGCAGGATGTAAGGATGACATAAGATATACTTTTGGATATTGTGTTTTTGTTGGAGGAAACCTAATTTCATGGAAGAGCAAGAAACAAAATGTAGTTTCACGATCAAGTGCAGAAGCTGAGTACAGAGCTATGGCCAAGTCTGTGTGTGAAGTCATATGGATATATCAGCTTCTTAGTGAACTAGAATTAAGGTCTCAGTACCTGTAAAGCTATGGTGTGATAATCAAGCTACATTTCACATTGCTTCTAATCTAGTCTTTCACGAACGAACAAAACACATTGAGATTGATTGCTTTTTCATTCGTGAAAAGATTCAACAAGGCTTGATAACCACTAGCTATATTAAGACTGGAGAACAATAACGAGATATATTTACAAAGGCTTTTAACGGGGTTCGTATTGATTACCTATGTAACAAGTTGGACATGATTGATATCTATGCTACAACTTGAGGGGGAATGTTACAGAATCATAGGCTAATTAATAGGTTGATTTATATTGTATTTATTACGATATATTGTGTTACCTACTTTAGGAATATTAGATGTGTATATATACCCTTGTATATTGATCAGTATTGATATAATAAAAAAAGAGAGTATTTCTACAAATTACATAGAGAATCTGCAACAGATGCAGGATCTCAACCATTGAACCAGTTTTAAATCATCGACTCAAAGCCTAATATCTCTTTCATTCATTTCTTTTTCATCTTTCTCAGTTTCACTTACCATAACATGTTCTGTAACAATCATAAAGAATACAAATAATGTACATTTAAATGCAAATTTAATGTTACGAACTTACCGAAAGAAAATTGTAGTTAAAGTGAACTCTAGGGACTAATCCGTAATTTTTTATTTTTCATGATCGGTAGCACGATCTTGATCTATTACAATAATTTCATTCAATTATTTAAATCAACATGAATTTTTAATCATTTTATGCAAATAATCCTTTTCGGCATTTTTTTTGAAAATTATCCTTAACTTTTTACTTTTATTCAATTTAGTCCTTAAGCCTTAAACTTACAAATTAACCATTTTTATTCAAATTTCAATTTTGCAGAATGTTTAAAAGCTTTCCTACAGCTCACTTTTTGTAATATTTCACCTTAAGTCCTTACAAATTTATTCCTTTAACATAAAAATTACTAAAAATTACTTTACAAAATCATCAAATCTAACACCCAAGCTTATAAATATCCCATAAACTTTCAAGAACAAGCTTATTCATCAATGGAAAAATTTATAACATTTGACAAAATCACAAATTAATCTTCGAGCTAGATAGATTAAGTTAATACGAACTAAAAAACACAAATATCACTAAAAAGGGGCAAGGTTTACATACCCAATCTAAGAACCCAAGTGACCGAAGCTTGCTTCTCCCCATGGAAATGGAGTTTAGGCAATCAAAAGAGTAAAGAAGAAGATAATAATTTCATCCCCTTTTGTTTAATTAACATTAACCTAATTTAAGTAATTACCAAATTGTCATTTCTTAATATCACTTAAATTTTAGCAAAAAAGAAAGTTAAAACCGTCCACTCACCTTAGTAATAATGGTCTAATTTCCCTTTAAGGACTTAACTATGTCTTTCCTTTATCAATTTATACATTTAATCAATGATAACCATATTTTGCAACCTTTACAATTTAATCCTTTTTACTTAATTAACTATCTATATAATAAAATTTCATAATCAAATTTTAATACGATACTAATGACTTCGTAAATATTAAATAATTAATATTTACGATATGACACGTCGAAGTTTTGGCCTCGAAACCACCATTCCCGATTATACTAAATTAAACTAATTAGTAAATCCTCATTTTATTAGGATTTAATTGCAATTTACCAAAATCTAAAGAGTTTTATATCATTAATATTATTAGGCCATTTAAAGAGGGTTCAATTTCATAATTGGTCCTTCAATTATATTAAATTTCAATCAAACAAACTTTTTCTCAATTTAGTCTTAAACTAATTAGGACTAAATGAATAAATAACCCAAAAGTTAGTGGATGGTAATCATGTCACCACCGCTTGGACTTTTTGATCATGGTTTAATTACCATTTTGGTCCTTTTACTATTTTTAATCTATAGCAATTAACTTTTACCTCTTTTACAATTTACTCCTTTTTCCTTAATTAAGCAATTAATCATAAAAATTACCCAACCAAACTTAAATTCACATATAATAAGACTCTGTAAATATTTAATAGAAATATTTACGACCCTTAATTTTAGAAATAAGGTCCCAATAGCTCATTTTCTAAAACCACTTGACTTTTGAATCAAACCACTTATACTAACTTTTAATTCAATAATTAAATTTCTTCAATTCAAAATTCCAAATAAAATTATTATTGACTTATTTAATTTAAACACTCATTATAAAAATTTTATCGTTGGATTTGTGATCTCGAAATTACTGTTTCTGATACCACTGAAAAATCGACTGTTATAAAAATTCATAGTTCTTTGAAGGAAAAGTAAAGATAGGATTCTGAAAATGAGGTAAGTGTAAGAAATAATGTATGCGACGAGTAGAAGGAACTTAAGTAACCGACGAACTCAGAAAGAAAGACGCTGTATGTAAATGAAATGACAAACCTATCTAGTAACGAGAAAGGAGCAATAAAGCTAGAGAGCGCCAAAAAATGTGACGAATCCAGGATTTGAACTAAAGGAAAACACAAATAGTACCTTGAAGCAAGGAAGATCATGACGAATTGTGATAAGTAATGGGTGTATCATATCTCATATCTCACCCCAAGGATGGTAATGTTAGAAAGAATGTAATAAGATAAGATGTTAAAGAGACCCAGAAGGTATTGCTTTAATGAATGTGAAAGTAAGGAAAGTCTCTAAGGGAAGTCTTAGAGAAGTATCTACTAAAGGCGAAAAGAAATGTTAAGGAATATCTAAAAAATGTGCAAAGTAACAAAGGCTACGTAAAGTAAATGAAAAAGGGTTATCTCATTAAGTTATTATGAACTTACAAAAGTTATTTTTGTTTTTTCAAGTTTGTAAAGAAGGATGTGTCGAGAGACGATTCCAGGGTTGTGCCAATGGAGCGGTGTATTGAACTGTTATGCATACATAGGAAGTTAAGTGGCGCGTTAAAGACTGCGGATAAATTCATCAAGTAGCATCCTAATATGTATACACTAGAATAAGATAGAAAGTAGACAAGTCTAAAATTTTATTGAGTTGTAATAATGACCATACATTGTACATTCACAAGAGACATTGTCATAGTCATAAATAGAACTTTTACATAGGTAAAAGTAAAAAAAAAGAGAGAAGTTTAAGTTACATCTGTATAAGGCGTAGTACTCGAGATTCGGATCTGATAAATCAATTCGGGTCGAAGGCATTACAATATATATATATATATATATATTGAAAATGTTTAAAAAAAACATTTATTGATGTTGTGAAGTTTCATTGGACTATAAAGCTCCAGTCAGATAAATCTAAGCCATTGCATTTAAAAGGATATAATCTAAACTAAAGTTTGCAATCCAAAGATTTGTTTAGGCACGTTTGGGCATATAAAGTACACAAAAACGTGCCAGACTTAAAGAATATTTGATATTCAAAGGCACCATTACAAAACAAAGAATATTTGATACACCCGTACAAAACAAAGTAAGCAAAGGTTTGGTGTAATGGTTTATTTGACTCTTTAATTTTATTAAAAAAATTATTTTATCTATTTATTTAATTTTTTTATCTCTTTTAACCTTTAAATTTATGCTATTTGTCAAATCACTAAAAAATAAATAGAAAAGTTAAGGTTTGTTAATTTTGCTGACGTACCATACACATGGATTATCATATGAATGCCACATCAGTAAATAATAATTTTTTTAAAATTTTAAAAGATTCAAAAAAATATTTTTTAAATTTTTGAAAAATTAATTAATTGCTGACGTGATATATAGGTGGACTTTCACGTCCGTAACACTAACAAACATTAATTTTTTTTATCCATTTTAAATAATTTGATAAATAATATAAATTCAAGAATTAAAAAAAATGAAAAATGAAATAGAGAGTTATTATGCTCGAAGGTTTTAAACTCCATTGGCTAGTGCGTTTGTTGACTAATCCAAACACACTAAAATTTTTTAATATTCAATTTCACTAAAAAAGTAATAAAAGTTTTATATTTTTATTGGTTTATCTTCCACATAAAATTTCTACTCTCATCTTATTCAAAAAAGAATAAAAAGTCTACCTTATCTGTTATGAAATTATTATATATGACCAACAAGTTTAATCCAATTACTTTATCTAATAATCCATTCTCAAATTTTCAAGTCACAACATCGATTATTCAGCAATTTTGCTTCAATTTTCTAAATTTGAATTATATATTTGGCAGTTGTTACCTAACAAGAAACACCAGCTAACCAATGCATGGATTTTGGAGGTAATTAAAGAGGTTGCTTCAATTCATGGACAGCGTGGTTAGAAAAAGAGCCAGTTTACGTGGTTGGTTAGGGCAGAACCTTTTTCTTATGTTCTCACGCAATTATCCAACAATAATTTGCCCCAAGTAACCTAACTGCTTGACTTTTTAACACCACCAATAATTTGTGAACCCACTGCCTTCATTTTTCTTATCTTAACAACTCATCATATAAAGAATTTTACATCATATGTCCCAAACTGTATTCAGATTTTAAATTTTACATTATATGTCCTAATCTGTATTCAGGTCTGATCTGAGTTCGAGTCGCGTTAGTTATATTGTTGTTAAAGTCCTCCCTTTATAATTCATAAAATTTTTTTTTATTATCAAATTTTAAACACATATACCTATCATATAGACAAATTAAAAAATAACTTTCCTAAATTTTACTAACATTGTTCTCTTTTATTTAACACATCAGTCTTAGAACAATAAAAAATTAAATATAAAGCTTACAAATTAAGATCGATCATGTTAGAACATCAAGAACAAAATTAGAAGTGGAAGCATACATGAATCCATCGATATGTTGAAATCCTCGAGTATTATGTTTTTTGATATTTCAAATTAGCACACAGGTATTTTAGAGAAGAGATCTCTCTTTTTTCAAGATGAGATGTTAGAAAAGTTACATTAAGCATAATTTGGGGCTCATAACTCTATTATATAACTCTTACACATTAATATTAATTTTTAATTAACCCATCATCAATTAAAAATTTATTTATTGAATATCTACACATATTTAGTTCATATTTTATTTAATAACAGAAGCCTAATTATTTTAACCGTATTAAATCACATTTAATTTGAACTAACGTTTTATGATAGTAAATAATAGTTTTCAATATGCAATAGGTCCCTGTGCTCTTTTAAAATTTAAAACTTAATCCTTATATTTGGAGGCATTCGGTCCTTATACTTTTTTTTATTTGAAAATCTTGGTCCCTTTGTCAATTTTGCCATTAGAATTGTTGATGTGATTGTAATAAAAAGGTAAAATAATATTTTTAGCCCTTAATATGATAATTTTTTTTATCAATTTGGTCCTTACTCTTTAAAAGTATCTCAAAACTTAACTGTGGAAGTGTACTTGAATTTATAGATACATTAAAATCCTTAATTTGGTCTTCCAAATTAGCACACAATTATTTTAGAGGAGGTGACTCCCTATTTTAAAAAAAGTTACGTTATGTGTAATTTAAAAACTATAACCCTCATATGTAATTTTTACATATTAATCTTAATTTCTAACTAACCTATTATCAATAAGAAATTAATTACTTACGTACCTGCACATACTTTAGTCCATACTTTATTGAATAATTGAATCCAATTAACCTTTACCTTATCAATCACTTTTAATTAAGGCTAAACTTTAACGATAGTAAAAATTAACTTGTAATTATTCTTATTAACTATGTGACGTCCATATTATTCAACAATCAAATTCAAGATATCCGTATAGTATGTATACACATGCTTAAATTTTAATCTATATGTTTTACATATACTTCATGTCAGGCTCAATATGCCCTTTAACACTCAAATTGATATCATGCTTATGAAAAATATTGATTGATACAATATTGATACTTTCAAGACTTAATTAAAATGTTTTGAAAATTTCTAATTCTATTGACTCAAAAAAGAAGAGTTAAAATATAACATGAAACATGTAGAATATAAAAGAACAATAATGTCTCAAAATTTGTATACTAAATCATATTTTTAAATTAAAATTTATATAATAAGTGTTTTGAAAATTCTAACAACAATACAATTAATACGACTCAAATTCAAATCATATTTAAGTAGTGATTATCCTGACTATCAAATAAACTTACCATTTTAATTTCGACACATTTTTTCCTTTGGTTGTTTCTTTAAGTTGTATATTATGTCTTTTATGACCCAAAAAAGAAGTTGGTTTATGCGGCGGCGTTTTTCAAAAGCCAAACGGTTTAATTTTCACACGATTGCTGATGCTTTTAGAATCTTTTAACACCTGTCACCATTAATTTAATCAAAAGCTACAAACCAATTTTCCCTAAACTATAAAAAATTATTTTTATTCCATATCTAATTTTATACAATATTTTTATTCAACATATGATTATTATATTTAGTATAAAATCATTATAAATAATTATCTTAAAATGTGTTTATATAATATTTTTATGTAGAATATGACACAAAAAATCAATTATTAGATCTTAAAATACTCATCTAATTTAGTTTGTTCAAGTGTTGATTAACTTATTATTTTTATTTGGAAGCGTTTTCTATTCTTGGCAAGCAATAAATATTGTTTGAAAATATTAAGAAAAGGCTGCTTGTTGGAAAGTGATAAATCAAAATTAAAATTAATAGTCAAATAATAAACATTAGAATTAATACAATAATTTACTGTCAATTTGCTCTGTTCGATTGTGATACGTAAATGGTTGAACTTTTTAAAATTTTTTTTATAAATAATGTTAAAATTTTATTACATGTGGAACTTAGTAAAATATTTAAATCTTAATTAATTTTATTTCTGACATAAAATTAGATAAATTTTCAATTTAGCTATCATAACTACTTCTGCAAATGCTAGCTTGAATATCTGGTGGTGTATTATGGCTGAACATCAGCCTGGATTTTTCAAGATTAACCCTTTAGCTAAATGCTTTGCAGTGTACCTGGATCAAATCAAATAATTTTGATTGTTAGCTTTGAAAGAAAAATATACAAAAATATCATAAGTGGGTTAGGATCGGATAAAATTAGACCAAATTCAAAAATGGGCTTGGATAAAAAAATTAGACACGTTTAAAATATAAATTGAGTTCGGGCTTAAACATTTAATGTTCAAGTCCGGTCCAGCCAGACCTATTTAAAGTTTATGATACTTTATATTATATTATTTTTATACCATATGTAATTTAAAACACATAAAAAATAATCCTATAATAAATATATAATACTACTCTAATGTAAATATTAAAACAATGTTAAAATGACTATATAAAAATTTCAATAAATAAAAAGGTATAAAATTATTAAATATTAAAATAATATAATATAAATATTTTTAAAAAAATTAAAAATAATATGGACAGATCTAAAATGAGTTTAGATTAATCTTTTAGGACAAAACTTTAGAGTCCAAATTTTAGATCGAGCCGTACTTAAACAAAAATAAAATATGTTAATATCATATTAAACCTAGCTCAAACCTGACCATAAACACTTCTAAATAAAATCTATTAATTTTGATTTAACATTTAAAATACCTCGCGGTTTAATTTTTTTATTGAAAAAAAAAATATACATTATACTCAAACTAGTTTTTTTTTATTTGTGTGGTGCATGAGATTATTGTAATTAATAAATAAATTTTATTGAATTACTTCGTTAAATTTATCTTACATGATTTTCGACAGTTTTTCTTTTAACTCAAAACTCAATTTCCTATCATTACACTAACTTCATAACACTTCTATTACCTAAGTAAATGCCATTGTAATTCCATAAATTAAAATTCATATCTTCTTAATAAGATGTGATAAATCAAGTTTCACTCGAATTCTTTTCACACGAATAGTTTTTACAAAATAATGCGTTAAATTTCGCCGAAACTTAATAAATACTCTTATAAATTTTTTACTTAATTAATTAATTTATCATAAATATATTTAATCACATTACGTTTTGTTTTAGACATTTCACTAATGATACATGAACACTTAACACGAAAAACTTATTATAATTTTACTTATTAAATCCACTCTGATCTTACTTCACGTAGTAATTTTACTTCTAGCAACCTTACTAAATGTTGTATAACCGAGAAAGATATGCACAATTAGAAGCAACAAAGTGCAAATATCAAGAGAACCGTAGTGCAAATATATCTAAGTAAATGAATTCAAATCTTACCTTTAATTTCAGTTGAATAATAAATAACAAGAAATTAAATATATATTTAATTGAAATCACTACTTAAACAAGATTATTTATTACATATTCCATACCACATTTGCTTAGCTCATAGAAGGCTTGAATGAACAAGATGGGTACTTAAAATAAACATGGCACCAGAGTGCTAATAAAATGGGAATCGAATTACAAATTACAGAGGAGCGCTTGAATAATTCTATTGCATATCAACTATATTCAATAAATTAAAATCTCGTCTACATGGACAATTCAATAACACAAGTTCACATTCACTTATAAGCATTTCTTTAAATTCACATCACTTATCACTTAGTACACTTATAATATTTATAATCTCTCACTATCTTCACATATAAACCTAACAAATGCTTCCACATATACACATAGTAGAGTTGTTTACTTGAATTCCAGTCACAAAATTATTTATTTCTTAATCCAAAAAATTTAAAATCAGTATCCATTTGATATTTTAAAAACTATACTACTAACCTTTCACCACAAATATTTTCTAAAATTTACCAAAAGTGAATTAATAATAATTTTTTTTTAAAAGTTGTTGTCATTCTACTGCTGGGCAGGTTTGACTATTCTTCACTTAAAAATATTTATCTTTTAGTACATAATTCATACAATGTTTCCATTTGTTTCTCTTAAAAGTAGACAAAATTTTTATCATAAAAACTTTCAAAATTTAATTCAATGTAAACTAATACCAGTTTTGTTTTAAAGTCAAGTTGGGGCTTGCTACTTGGTAGCTTGAGTCTTCTTCACTAAATTTTGATTTTCTCTTAGCAAAAAGTTTGGAATCTGATTCTGTTTGTTTCTGTTAGTCAATAGGCAATATAAAATAAATATAAATACAATTTAAATTTAATAATAAATTGAAAATTAATAAAAACAAATGAACAAAAATTCTTTACCTAATATTTGTAGATGAATTGAAAACAAAAATCGTTGAGGCCTGTATGAACAGTCTCCTCAAGACAAATTTGCCCTCTCCTTGGTGCTAGAGAACGTTGAACATCTATCTCCTAGGATACAACAATGACCGTCCACCACAAGCAGCACGACTTTCAGTGAACAAGGCGAATTCTAATCAAGTTTGCCTTTATCACCAAGCTAAAAGAACGAAATTTGAGAAAAACCAAGAACCGATTTGAGAGAGCAAAATTGATTGTTTTTCAATTGGTTTTAAAATAAGTAGAGAAGCATCCTATTTATAGTGGGAGAATAGTTGAGCGTTTTAGGTAAATTAACAATGTGGGATATGAGGTCAACACTTTTAACAATGTGAGATATGAGGTTTTAAGCACCATTTTCCCTCAATAACCATTTTTCATGGAGCTTACTTTGAGTATCAACTTCTCATTCATTACTAAACCATTTTGAGCATATTATATACCGTTTTAAAGGTCTCATGGAGTAGAATATAAATAATAAAATTTATTATTCAAATCTCCAATTTTACCCATAAATAATATGCCTTAAAGTTCCCTAGTTAACCATTATTTTCCAACAATCCCCCACATGAATGAAATTAAAAGATCAATGAAATTCAATGACACGAAGTGGTGATAGAGTCTACGTTAGATATTTGCATAGGATAGGTAGGCATCAACCCTTGAACCTTCCCTTTTGAAAGTATATTTACTTTACTAGCTGACCAGTAGACACGATGTCCTTGAACTGTTCTGCTTTTTGTGTAAATGATGATATACCTCTCTCAAATACCTTCCTGACAAGGTTTTGATTCTCATGGTTATGTTCATCCGGCTGTGAACATCTCTTGGTTTTGCAAGATTTTTAGAGAACTATGCCCTAATAGTCTCCTTGAAGCGTCCCCACTTCACTCTCACATAGGTGACTTATGTTATTTGGCTCACCGAAACATACAATGGTCATTAAAAGCATTTGTTTAACCTTTTCCACATTTTTCTAATCACTGTTCATAAGAATGGACTTAGGGTAATAACCCCCATAGTGACCTTACAAGGTCTATGCAAGTAGGTTGTCCCTTTGAACCTAGATCTTGGGATCTCTAGTCAACTAGGTTGGGTTTTCCTTCATATAGCGCCTTTAAATATTCATGGGCTTCAATCCCATTCCTTTCGATGTTTTATCAACTTGATCTGTTTAACCCTTTGGTTAGCGGATTTGTAATGTTATCTTTTGATTTTATAAAATCAATTGAGATAACCCCAATTGTGATAAGTTGTCTAACGGTATTATGTCGATGACACATGTGTCTCGACTTATCATTATACATCACATTTTATGCTCTACCAATTGTAGCTTGGCTATCACAATATATGCATATTGTGGGCATAGGCTTTTGCCATTCAGGAATATCTTCCAAGAAATTTCGTAGCCATTCAGCCTCTTCTCCAGATTTGTCTAAAGCTACAAACTCAGATTCCATTGTGGATCTGGTTATAATCGTCTGCCTTGAGGATTTTCATAACACAACTCCTCCTCCCAATGTGAAAACATATCCATTTGTGCCTTTAGTATCTTGAATATCAAATATCCAACTGGCATTAGAAAATCCTTTTAACACAATAGGATTTCTAGAATAATGCAGTCCGTAGTCTCGAGTATATCTGAGATATCTCAGAACCCTCACAGTCACTTTCCAATGGTTCTCCCCTGGATTACTTGTGAATATGCTTAAATTGCTCACAGTGAAAGCAACATTCAATCTAGTACAACTCATAAGGTATATTACACTGCCTATGACCCTTGCATATTCCACTTAGTCAACACTTTCACCTTTGTTTTTGGACAAATGTTGGCTCGCATCTATTGGAGTTCTGGCTACACCAGAATAATCTTTGCTATATTTTTCAAGAATGTTGTCCACATAATGTGACTGAGTTAATATGAGACATTTAGGTGATCTTGTGATTTGGATGCCCAAAATCACAACAGCTAGTCCTATATCTTTCATGTCAAATCATGAATTTAACATGTTTTTGGTACGTTTTACCATGTCATCGTTACTTCTAATAATGAGTATGTCATTGAAATATAAACACAAGATTACATATTCATTGATAGTGGTTTTTACATACACACATTTTTTACACTCATTAATTTTAAATCCATTTGTCATCATGACACTGTCAAATTTTTCATGCCACAGCTTTGGTGCTTATTTAAGTCCATACAAAGACTTCACCAATTTACAGACTTTCCTTTCTTGCTTGGAGTTACATGACCCTCAAGTTGTTCCATGTAAATCTCCTCATCAAGATCTCCATTTAGAAAAGTTGTCTTAACATTCATTTGATGTACTTCTAGATTCCGCAAAGCGGCAATTACAATTATCATCCTTATTATAACAACCTATTTTTCAGTGGTGTCGAAAACAATGATTTCAAGATCACAACTCCGATGAGTCTAGTTATAAATTTATTTATTTTAATATTTCTAATGTCGATAGCATTGTATTAAATTTTGATTACGAAATTTTATCGTTTAGATAGTTAATTAAGTAAAAAGGATTAAATTGAAAAAGGTCCGAAAGTTGAGTTCTACTAAATCAAAGTATTAGAAACTAATCTAAAGGAAAGGTGAAGTACTTAGGCTATAATTAACCCTTAATAAGGGTGAGTGGACAGCTAGGGACATTAAAATGTTGATATTTGAATGTTTATTATAAGGGTATAATAATAAATGAATTATAAAAGTAAAATAAGTAAAACAGGTGAGAAATCATATCATCTTCAACCTATTTTCTTCTTTTTGTTTATGGAATAAACCATTGGAGAAGAGAATAGCTTCGGTCAACTAGGGTTTGCTAAATTAGTAAGTAAACTTTGTCCGTTTTCAGTAATTTTGACATTTTTGAGTCCGTATTAGCTCAATCAAGCTAACTTGAGGACTAATTTGTGAATCTGTCAAATGTTATAAATCTTACCATTGTTGAATATGCTTGTTCTTGAAAGCTTTTAATGGATTTGTATGCTTGATGATTGGGTTTAATCATTTTGTAAAGTGATTTTTGATGAAATTAGGGTTTAAGCACTAAAATTTTAAAAATGATGAAATTATATGTATTTAGTATGAAATAATTGCTTGTAGGGTGTGAGCATATACCCTTTGGTGTTCGGTTGGTATAGGTTTAAAAAGAAAATGGGTATTTTGTATGTTTTGTGTTTAATGACTAAATTGAATAAAAGTATAGTGTTAAAGGTAATTTTGTAAATTTCCCCAAAAGGAATTATATGTATAAATTGATCAAATTGCATGATTTAATGATTTAGATCAAAAAAGTGCCATCGATCGTGGAAAAGGGAAAATTTTAGAATAGTCCCTAAAGTTTCACTTAAACTACAATTTCGTCCAGTAAGTTCGTAATGTTAACTTATATTCATTGGATGTTTCTTGTGTATTCATTACTTTTGCAACAACTCAAGCAAGGTTAAATGTTCGTGAAGGTTTGGAAACAAATAAAGAAACGAGATGTCAGGCCTGGGCTAGTTATCTGAATCGACGTGATGGTTGGGATTCTGTATGTGTTACAGTTTCCTGACAACATGTGTAAGCAACATTATGAGTCGACAGATTCTAGATGAATATTGATTATATGGACCCCTACGATGGCTGAGTTTCTGAATATGTTGTGGATTCTCATCAGCTTGTGTGAGCAGCATCATAAATGGGTAATTTTGGACCGTATTGATGGTTGAGTTTCTGCACATGTAGCGGATTCTCATCAACTTGTGTGAGTAGCATCGTATACTGGTTAAATTCTATTTGGGCTCGTAAAAGCTAACTTATCTGGGCTTGTAAGAGCTTACCTATCTAGGCTTGTAAGAGCTAATTTTATCTAGGCTCGTTACAGCTAACCTATCTAGGCTTGTAAGAGCTAACTTATCTAGGCTCGTAAGAGCTAATTCTATCTAGGCTCGAAAAAGCTAAATATTTGAAGACCTAAAAGAGATCAATCTGATATAGTTTCATAGGGTTATGAATACATATTTACTATTATCTTTTATAACCGATTTTGGTTATTCTGTAAGATGTTGATTTTGTGAACTTACTAAGCTCATTAAGCTTACCTGTGTATCAGTTATTATTTTGTAGATTCATTTTGCTATTTGAAGATTGAATCACCTTAAAGAATCACATTATCTCGAGAGTTATTCGGTAGTCCTCATATCACTTGGCTTATATGGCATGTAGTAGGGATTGTGAAGCAGATAAGGAAGTGTCAATCATCCTTGGGAGACCTTTCCTAGCTACAGGAAGAACGTTAATTGATGTGCAGTAAGGTGAACTCACAATGCGAGTTCAAGACGATCAGGTAACCTTTAACATTCTTAAAGCTATAAAATTTCCCAATTCGACGGAAGAGTGTTCAGTTATGGAAGAGATAGAAACTTTGGTTTCTATGGAAAACAATTTTAAAGAAGATCTATTGGAGAAAACCTTAGTGTTTAACCCTTTGGAGGATGAAGAAGGTGAAGAAAACATGGCTTTGATGGAAGCCAATCCGAGAAATTTTATTCAATCTACATGGTTTGAACCATTGGAGTTAGAAGCTTGTGAATATGTGCAACCGAAGTTGTCAATCGAGGAACCGCTTAAACTCGAACTAAAGGTATTTCCTTCCCATTTAAAATACGTTTATTTAGGTGACTTTCTACTTTGCTTGTGATTATTTCAGCAGAACTGACGAAAGATCAAAAGGAGCAACTAATTGTTGTTCTAAGGAAATTTAAGAAAGCAATTGGTTGGACCATAGCTGATATTCAAGGTATAAGCCCTTCCTTTTGCATGCATAAAATTATTTTAGAGGAGGGTGAAAGAGCTCGAATTGATGGGCAAAGAAGGCTCAATCCTATCATGAAATAAGTTGTGAGAAAGGAAGTGATCAAATGGTTAGATGTGGGAATCATCTACTCCATTTCAGATAGTTCGTGGATAAGTTCGGTGCAATGTGCACCGTAGAAAGGTGGAATCACGATTGTTGAGAATGAGCGTAACGAGTTGATTTCAATAAAAACTATTATTGGTTGGAGAATCTGTATTGACTACAGAAAGCTAAATAAAGCCACTCGAAAGGACCATTTTTTGTTTCCTTTTATGGACCAGATGTTAGATCAACTGGCAGATAATGAGTTCTATTATTTTTTATATGGCTATTCAGGATATAACCAAATAGTTGTAGCCTCGAAAGTCCAACACAAAACAACTTTTACTTGTCCGTATAGTATGTTTGCTTTTAGGCGAATGCCTTTTGGTTTATGCAACACACCTGCAACATTTCAACGATACATGATGGCAATATTCACTAATATGGTTGAATTTTTTTGAGGTTTTTATGGATGATTTTTCTTTTTTTGGTAACACTTATGGTATTTGTTTAAGTAATTTGACTAAAGTACTTAAGCAATGCGAGGAGACGAATCTTGTCCTTAACTGAGAGAAATGTCACTTTATAGTTAAGGAAGGGATTATCTTAGGGCATAAAATCTCAAAGAGAGAAATTGAAGTGGATAAAGCACAGGTGGACATAATTGAAAGATTACTGCCTCTAGTTAATGTGTAAGGAGTCAAAAGTTTCTTAGGTCATTCAGGTTTTTACCAAAGGTTTATCAAAGATTTTTCAAAAATTTTTAAGCCTTTGTGTTTGTTGTTAGAGAAAGATACAATGTTCGATTTCAACAAAGCATGTTTGGTAGCTTTTGAAGATCTAAAAAGACGGTTAATCTCAGCCCTAATAATTTTTACACCTGATTAGAACTCAGCTTTTGAATTGATGTGCGATGCAAGCGATTATGTCTTTGGAGCTGTGATGGGTTAAAGAAGAAACAAAGTTTTTCACCCTATCTACTATGCAAGCAGAACTTTAACGGGAGCCCAACTCAATTATACGGTAACTGAAAAAGAGCTCTTCGCTATAGTTTTTGCTTTTAACAAGTTTTGTTCAAATCTTATAGGTACCAAAGTTACATTGTTTACTAACCATGCAACCATTACACACTTTCTCACAAAGAAAGATGCTAAACCGAGGCTAATTCGTTGGATAATCTTACTCCAAGAATTTAACCTTGAGATCCAAGACAAAAAAGTGTCGATAATCAAGTAGCTAATCATTTGTCGAGGTTGGAGCAAAATGATGTAACTCACTCATGTTTTCCTTTCAATTAAAATTTCCCAAATGAACATATATTTGAGGTAACCCGAATTCATGAAACACCTTGGTTTGCTGATTTTGCCAATTATCTTGCATGTGGAATAATTCCTCAAGAAATGACATACCAACAAAGGAAGAAATTCCTTCATGATAGTCAGTATTATTTTTGGGACTATCCGTTTTTGTTTAAATAGTGTGCAAATAATATAATCAAAAAGTGCATAGCCAAAAGTGAGATTACTGAGAACTTATATCATTGCCATTCATCTCCAAACGGGGGACACTTTGGCGGCTCACATACTGCATCAAAGATTTTACAAGCAGGTTTCTTTTGGCCTACACTGTTTAAAGATGCTTATGCTTATGTGAAGAACTGTGATAGATGTCAAAGAATCAGAAATAGATCAAGGAGGACCGAGATGCCCTTGACAAACAACATCTTAGAGATTGAATTATTCGATGTATGGGGCATTGACTTTTTAAGACTGTTTCCTTCTTCGTATGGGAATAAGTACATCTTAGTTGCTGTGGACTATGTATCCAAGTGGGTTGAAGTCGAAGCATACCCTACAAATAACGCTAAGGTAGTCATGCGATTCCTACATAAGCATGTGTTTACACAATTTGGGGCCTCAAGAGCTATTATTAGTGATTTTGTGTACAAGTGGCTTAAGTGGTTGCTTGACAAATATGATGTGAAGCACAAGATTGCTATTGCCTATCACCCTTAGTCAAATGGGCAAGTTGAAAGACTGAACTATGAAATCAAAGCATCCTTGAAAGGGTAGTACACCCTAGCAGAAAATATTGGTCTCGAAGGCTCGACGATGCATTATGGGGAACAAAATTTAAGACACCGTTAGGAATGACTCCTTATTGGTTAGTCTTTGGAAAGACATGTCATTTGCCATTAGAGTTGGAGAATAAAGATCACTGGGCTTTGAAGCAGTTGAATTTTGATCTTAAGCAAGTCGGTGAGAGACGAATGTTACAACTTGATGAATTGGAAGAGTTGAGGTCGTTTTCATATGAGAATGCCAAGATGTGCAAAGAACAATCGAAGAGATGGCATGATAGTCATAAACAACCTCATGAGTTTAAAGAAGGTCAAAAGTTTTTTTTGTTTAATTCAAGGCTGAAGTTATTTCCTATGAAGCTCAAGTTCCAATGAAAAAGACCCTATACTATCTACCGAGTTTATCCTTATGAAGCCATTGAATTATACGAAAATAATGGAGGTACGTTTAAAGTTAATGGTCAATGTCTCAAAAATAATTGGGATGGTGAAGTTGAACGAATTGAATCCTCATTCAATTTACTAGACCCTTGATTTTTCATGAACTCATTTGTAAATAGATAAATGATTAGAACTTTTTTTTCATAACTTAGTACATTTAATTAATTCTGTCTAAGGAGATTGGAACTTAAGCAGGATTGTTGTGACCCCTCCAACCTTTCTTGGGAATTAATTTAATGTAATTTGTTGAGAAGAAATTTTCTAATTAGGTTTTAAAATTTTGAAGTTGCATTTCTATTATTGTATTTAATTTTAATTTTTTTTGTTATACTAATAAAGGGGGTCAATTTGGCCCACGTACTAATTAGTTTTTTTTTTAAGTTGAGCTTGTAAATACTATTTGAGTCAGAGTCTCAAGATAGCAAAAAGGAGAAAAAATACCCATGCATTTGCTACCACTTCCATTGTTTACCGTCCAAGTAACCCTAATGTAGTTAAATTTTTGCTACATGTTGCCCTAATTTTTCCCTATATAAACCCCTCTCCATCACACTATTTTCACATCCCTCAAAGCAATTTGCTTAAACCTTAGAAATCTCTAATTTTCCCTTGTGTCATTCACCTCAAATCTCGAAGAAAACCCTATCTTTTATTCCCTTTTTGTTGAAACCACCCATTGCAGTCGTAAGTAGGCTATTGGAGTGCCATCATCGCCATCGCACATTGCCATTGTTGTCGCATTCTGTTGCTGTAGTCGTACCACCCTTGTCGTTGCTAGGTTGTCACTGCAACAAGTCCCTACACCACGTTATTGATTTCTCTTCTCCACCTTGTGTTGAAACTTTGCTGAATTTTCGAGAAAAATATCATGTCTCGAAAAAGAACTAGATCTTCAAAGACTACTCCTGAAAACTCGATTGTGATTGATGAAGAAATGAAAGAGAGATTTGATTCAATTTTCAAGCATCAACCTATGATGCTAGAAAAAGGTTTTAACTTGAAGAGTCAAGATTTGATGGTTGTTCCTATGCCGATTAGGAAGAAGATCAATGCTCTCAAGTGGAACAATTTTGTTATGCTCGTTCACTTCTCGATGATGAGCTAATTTGAGAGTTTTATGCTAGTTTGATTCTGTAAGATTCTACTGAAGTCACTCTTCGAAAGAAAAAGGTACCTCTTACTTCTAAGCCTATCAATGATTTGTTTAACTTACCTGATGTTGAAGAAGATGAGTACTACCCTATGATGAACAATATCAATTGGGATTTTCTTCAACAAGTGCTTGATGTTATGTTAAATCTAGGATCTTAGTGGATTATAAGAACGTATGGGAGCCATTCTTATCGAAGGGAATACCTAAAACTGGTAGCAAAGGTATGGTTTTACTTTGTTCCTTATAGTTTCATGCCTATCTCAAATAGTTCCAACATTTCGATGGAATGGATGCTCTTGTTGTATACGATTTTAACAGAAATATCCATCAATGTTGGGAAAATCATTCTCAAGGAGATCCATGATTATGCCAAAAAGAAAGTAGGAAGTTTCTATGTCCCATCATTGATCACTTCACTTTGCTTAACGGCCCATGTTAAAACAAAAGCAAATTTGAAGGGGCAATATGTTCAAGGGTGCATTACAGGTCACGACCTTGAAAGGTTAGTAAAGAAGGTTCATGAACTGAACCAAGGCAAACAAAACGAGCCAACTAATTCAAAATCTAATAAGTTATCAAATAAAAATGAAACTGAAGCTGATTCAGTTGCTGACATTGAAGAAATAGAATCTGAGGAGGAACCAAATAGTCCTAAACTAATTGAGGAACCTACAGACCCTGAACCAAAAGTTAAGCCAGAATATGAACTAGTCGAGCCAAGTGTGAACCTGAATTTACAACTCCAATGCTGACTTTTGCAAGCACTTCAAAGAAATCAGAGTTGTCAATCATGATGGATATGTGCAAGTTCATGCACAATCAACAACAAACTTACTAGAAATATGCAACGGTTAGAGATGACTCAATTCAAAACACTTTTAAGAATATCTCTAACACATTTGTTCCTGAGTTTCCAGATGCTATCTTTGAGACATGGAAGGAATATAATGACTATGAAAGCGAAGATGAAGCTGAAGAAAAAGAAGACAAGTGGGATGAGTCAGAAAAATAAAACGGGGGATTCTTGTCTTGGTTATTTATTTATTAATTTGTTTGTTTTTATGTCCTTAGGAGTTTATTTCTTTCGTAATTAGGATTTTATTTTCGCATAATAAAGCATAGCAAGCATGAATAAGCTTAACACCTCTTTAGAAAGAAAAAGACTAAGTGATGTGATAATGAGAATGAAAATGTCTAGGATTGGATTGTTAAGAAAGACTTGGTATTTAAGCAGTCTTAACGACTCACCTCTCTTTTCTTACAAACCTACCTGGTGTTCAGTTTTCATTCATTACTTTGTTCTTGCAATGAGGACATTGCTTCTTTTTAAAGGCGATAAGGTAAATAAATTGCTCAAATTTTAAAATTTTCAAGTATGTTTCAATCATTTTTTTCATAAGTATGCTTTAATAAATGAATGTTTAGAGAAATTTTTTTAATAAGTCAGTTTGAATGCAAGCATGAATGATGATTCTATCTAAGTGAATGTACGTTATCATGAATGATGGAATGCTTGTATGGTCATAGTCTTAGGTAATGTTTTCCATGAAAACTTAGTTTCTCTTGAAATTAGACATGCATGAAGGTTTATATCTTTAGAATTGACTTAGTAACTTTCTTGAGGTGAAATCCTATGAGACATAAAAAGATGTACATGGTCATGCTTAAAAAAAAAAGAGAGAAAGAAAAGAGCGAAGAAAAGTTTGCTCAATCTCTGAAAGAAAAATGTATGAGCAAGAGTTCAAAATATAGTTTAGGGGTGCTCCAAAGATCCATTCAAAGAAGAAGGTTGTATTTCGAAAGATCCAAGACAAAGTTAAAGGTTAAGATTTTGAAACCAAAATTTAACATCTCTCACATCCCTACCTTTAACCTAGCTACACTACAACCTTACAAAAGACCTATTGATTTGATGATTATGTTACCTACATTAGTAGAAAGGAAGTATTAAATTCAACATATGAAGATTGCAAATAAGCCTTATGATTGTTTTGTTTAGATTGATAAGAAATTATGTTGAATGAAGAATGTTATCTATGATTCTGACATACATACAAACCATGAATCATGTTGACATATCTTGATACTTAGTATAAAATTATGAATAGTGTTTGCATGTGAGCTACTTATTAATAAAGAAGATTTATGAACATGAATTTGTTGATGCATGATTATGAGACAAATATTGATGCTGCTTATACATTTAGCAATTTTGCCTTAGCAAGACCCTTGTTGTGCATTACTAGGGATGAGCAATGATTTAAGTTTGGGGGTGTATAAACTGAAAAATATATAGGCTTTTTCTTATGTAATTTATCACATTTTTTCTTAAATTCAATGTTAAAACCAAGTAAATGTTTAATAAATGGATGAAATATGTGAAAATATGAATTTAGGATATAGAAATTATTAAAATATGATTTTATGTTTTATTATATAGTTTTCATGCATAAAATGACTTATTTTACAGTTATTTTAATGTAATATATTTTTAAGGTATAAAGTGGGCCATGTATGATTAAATTAAATAATAAAACATGAAATTATATTTAATATAAAATATTTCATTGATAATTTGGGTTTATTTAATTGTTTAATAATTGGGTTAATTTTATTCTTTGGTCCTTTAATTAATTAAATTGTTTTGGACAAGTCTAAATATTTTGTTGGATCACAAAACCGTCCAAATTGAAGGGGGACTTAGACCAATTTCAACTACACATGGTTGCCCAAATAAACCATTTTTAGTTTAATTTCAAGAGGTCCTTTCATTTTAGAAGAAATCAGAGATTGACTCGAAGATTTGCTGTTAACCAAGTCTCAGTCCCTAGTTGATGTAGCATGAAGATTGCTTCAAAATGAAACATAATTTCACTTAAATTCCTTGAGTGATTGTCGGCCACACATTTGAGAGGCATGAAGGATGCAAAATTCTCTATTTTTAGTAAACAACCCTCACTTTTCACATATAAATAAGACCCCATTTCCACCATTCCAAATCATCCCTTCACTCATCAGTCATCTCTCATTCTCTCAACTCTCTCATCTTTTCTCCCCTTTCCCATTTCCCATGCCTACCAGCATCTCTTCATTGAGATTTTAGCTAATTAAGCCTCTTAAAGAGCCCTTGGTCGGCCACCTCGGAGAGCCATAGCAAAGGAGCAAAGCAAGGAATGAAGGAGTCTTCTTCAATCAGAGTTTTGGGTGACAACCACTTTGATTTGGGTTTATTCTTTCTTTTCATTAATTTAATCTTAAAATATTTGCTATGTGTTCTTTGTTCTTGTTTAAAACAATGCTAGCTTAATTTTATTTAAGCAAGGATAATTGCTTTGATTAAATAATATTTGTTTGATTCATAATTATGATGTTTGTGCCTTAATCGATCATGTTTTGAATTAATATCAAGTCTGCATTTCGTTCATACGTGATTGAAATGCACTAGAATTAGCTGAGTGATCCTAACCAGAAGACGGCTAGTAGACACATAATTGAAATGTGCATGCTCAATTTAGATCCTAACCTGTTCAAATTACAGGTTGCATAACAACTCTAACCAAGCTATATTATCTACATAGTTTTTAGATTTGTGCGATTAAACTGTTTCAAACCTAACATGTCCCTGTTAACTCACATGAATGCCAAGAAACCCTTAGTAAATAAGGATCAGTAAAATGCGTATTTACTAAGTAAAGGATTTCGAAATGACCTAATTTGGTTTCTAAACCCATGAAAGATCGAGTTGCCATGAAATTTTTTTTCGAATGTTTAAACATGTTGATAATGAATTGAGTTTAATGAAAGTAATTGTCCTAGTTTATTTATGTTAAAGTTATTGTGAATTATGTTTAATTTGTGCTAAAGTCTATTTCATTCATATAGTTTGCATACTTAGGTTAATTTGCATTAGGGATCATTTGCATTTAGTTTAATTACACTTAATTTAATCTCATCAAACTATATTGCGTTTTTAATTCACCAAGTTGTTAATATAATTTTACAATTAATTGATTTAACATATATACAGTCCTTGTGAAGACAATAACTCGATACTTACTTATTACTTGATAACGACTGTGTACACTTGCACAAACCTACACGTTACAACTCTCTATATTTACCAATTTGGAATATGCCTCAAAGTTTCCTAAAAGTCCATTTTTTCCAACAATCCCCCTCATCAATGAAAATTGATAGTTTTAATGAAAAACATTGACTCGATGTAGTGGTAGAATCTACAATCGATAGTTGCATAGGATAGGTAGACATCCACCCTTGAACCTTCCCTTGTGAAAGTATATTTACTTTACTAGTTGACCAGTAGATGCGATGTCCTTGAATTGTTCTGCTGCTTGTGTAAACGATGATATACCTCACACAACTACCTCCCTAGCAAGGTTTTAGTTCTCATGGGTATGTTCATATGGCTGTGAACATCTCCTTATTCTACAAGATTTTTTGAGAACTATGCCGTAGTAGTCTCCTCAAAGTGGCCCCACTTCACATAGGTGACTTATGTTACTCGGCTCACTGAAACACACAATGGTTATTAAAAGCATAACTTAACCTATCTCATTTTTAATCATTGTTCACATCATAGGAACAAACTTAGGATAATAATCGCCACAGTGACCTCAAAAGGTTTATGCAAGTAGGTTGTCCCTTTGAATCTAGATCTTGGGATCTCCAATCAAGTAGGTTGGGTATTCCTTCACATAGTGCCTTTTATTTTCATGGGCTTTAGTCCCATTCCTCTCAATGTTTTATCAACCTGATCTTGATTTAAGCCTTTAGTTAGTGGATCCGCAATGTTATCTTTTGATTTTTCAAAATCAATAGAGATAACTTCGTTTAAGATTAGTTGTCTAACGGTATTGTGTCAGTGACGCATATGTCTCGACTTACCATTACACACTACGTTCTGTGCTCTACCAATTGTTGCTTGATTATTACAATGTATATATATTATGCGCACAAGCTTTGGTATTGGAGCCATTATCTTAGTAAGACACCCCACATTTTCAAGTAGTTGTAGGTAGGTTTTCTACCTTGCCACGAGGAACCTCATTTAAAAGGTAATTAGCTGATAGAACAGTTTCCCCCCACATGTTCTATGATAACCCAGAGTTTCCTAGCCATGCGTACATCATTTCCATTAGAGTTCGATTTTTTCATTTGGCTACTCCATTTGATTGAGGAGAATATGGTGGTGTCACTTCATTAACAATACCATGTTGAGCACAGTATTCACCAAATGATTCAACCTATTCACCACCACGATCACTTCTCACCATCTTAATCTTTTTTTTTTGAAGTTGGTTTTCAACTTTCTACTTATAGAGAATAAATTCCTCTATAGCTTCGTCTTTTCTCTTAAGCAAATACACATAGCAATGTTTTGTGCTATCATCAATGAAGATAATAAAGTATTTATTCCCTCCTCTCGTTTGAACAAATCTTAAGTCACAAACATCGCTATGCATTAGATCAAGTGGTTCTGTGCTTCTTTCAACAGTTTTAAATTAAGACCGTGTTAATTTTGCCTTAACACATGTTTCAAACTTATGATTATAATTAATGTGAAACAAAGGAATGTGCTCTAAGTTAATTAATCTTTGTAAATCATTTAATTAACATGTACGAGTTTGTTATGCCATAAATTAAATGACTCAAACATATAAATGGAAGAAGCGACTTATTCATTGTCATTGCTTTTACAGAGATTACATTACATAGCCCCTTCCCACAAACATTCCCCCTTGCGTATGTCAAGCACAAAAGTTTATATCAGACACTTCCTTGGAAATTTCTTCCGCAGCATTGGCCTCATTAGCTTTGTCTTTCTTTAGAAGCCTACAGTCAGGTGACTTGTGCCCCATCTTGTTGCAATTGAAGCATTTCCCTTGAAAATTTTTCTTCTTGGAAACGCCACTTTTTGGTCCCAGTTTAGACTCATTCTGAGGTTGTTTTCCCTTCTTGAAGTCATTCTTGACTTTTACCATGTTTGCCTTAGCACCATTGATATTTGATACTTTGGTGAGCCTTTGTTCAGTACCTCTATTATCTTCTTCAATCCGGAGTCTGATAATCAAGTCTTCCACTGACATTTTCTTTCTTTTGTGCTTCAGGTAGTTCTTGAAGTCATTTCAAGTAGGGGGTAGCTTTTCAATAATGGTTGCCACTTGGAATGATTCACTTATGACCATCCATTCAGTAAGAATTCTATGAATGATCAATTGAAGTTCTTACACTTGATTCACAACTAGTTTAGAATCAACCATTACAAGTTCAAGAATTTAGCAACTAGAACCTTTTTAGCTCCAGCGTCTTTGATTTTGTATTTATGGTCCAATGACGTCCATATTTCCTTAGCCATCTTCTTGACACCATATACTTTGTACTGTGCATCTGACAATCCATTTAGGATGTAATTTTGACATAAGAAATTAGAATGCTCCTGAGCTTCAACAACAGTGAAGGCGGTGCACTTGGCCCGCTTAAATACATTGTCTTTCAAAAAACCAATCCTAGACATGCACTCTCGTATTGCCTTTTCAATTAACTGTTGATAAATTTCTTTTTCTTTGATGTCACAATTTGAAGCTACAATTTAAGCTTTCACAATTTAAAGCCACAATTAAGACCACAATTAATAATAATAATAAATTTTAATTCTCAGTTTATACTACCCTTCGATTTTATTAAACGGTAGAATTAAAATTCTGAAAAAAATCAAAATCAGTTCTGTTGAACAGTAGGAATAAATCCTGAAACAGAATTATTTAATTAATTCTTGTTTGGAAAAAAATAGAATAAATTCTGTTGAACGATATGAATAAATCCTAAAACAGAATTATTTAATTAATTCTTATTTTGAAAAAAATACAATAAATTCTGTTGAATAGCAGGAATAAATCTTGAAACAAAATTATTTAATTAATTCTTGTCTAGAAAAAAATCGAATGAATTCTGTTGAACGACATGAATAAATCTCGAAACAAAATTATTCAATTTTAATTTCTATTCGCAAATAGAATACGTTTTCGCTTTAGTGTCTCGTTCGTCTCAAATTAAAAAAATTGTAAAATAATATATTTATCTTAAGATTGTTTGACAAAACACGTTAGCGAATAACATAAATATAAAATATTTATTTAAATGACCAGATCAAACAGAATAATATATATATAATTTTGAAATTGAAAAAATTGAAAATACAATAATGAAATTTTACTAGAAGTTGAGACTTGCTTTCATAGTTTCCTTAAGATAGATTCGGCCGCTTCTCAAGTGCTTGGAGAAACGTTGGTTGACTGTCTCTTAGGATACAACAATGAAATGAGCACGACAGTAGGACAGTTACAGTGATCAACGAATCGAAACCTTGCATTCTTTAATCACAGAAAAAATACGTATGTAAATTTTTGCAGAGAAAAATTTTGAGAGAGAAAGAAAGAAAAATTGTGTTTTTGTGTAAAAATTCTTCAGAATTCTTTTTATTTTTATAGGCATTCAAAATCGAGAAATTTTAAAAATTTTCGTGAACTAAGGATTCAAATTTGCATTAAAGGAGCCTTTATATCAATTTGAATCGAATTAAATCAAATCAAATTGATTTAATATTTTTCCTTTTAAAAATAGATTTTCGATAGGATCTACTGAGGAAAAAAAATAAATACGTATTGGGCTAAAATATCCGCAAGCCCAGAAAGGGACCGACCGGTTCGGACATTTCGCGTCGCCCATGTCGTGCGGGTGCACCCTCAACCCCAATACAAGATCTCAATAAAATAATATATATATAATCTTAAAAAACAGAAATTGAATACACATGATTGAATTTTACTAGAAGTTAAGGTCTATTCTCATAGTTTCTTTAAGACAGATTCCACCGCTCCTTTGGTACTTTGAGAAACGTCGGTCGACTGTCTCCTAGGATACAACAACGAAATGAGAATGATAGTAGCACCGTTGTAGTGATCAACAAACAACTTTCCTTCTTCTATCACCGAAAAATGTTTGAAAATTTTTGGAGAAAAATTTTAAGAGTGAAAATAAAATCGTAGTCTTCTATTTTGCAGATTATTTTCAACTTTTATAAGCATTCAATATAGAAGAATTTTGAAATTTTTGTTAATCAAGGATCCAAATTTGCATTAAAAGAGTCGTTAAATCATTTTGAATCAAATCAAATAGATTTAATATTTGACCTTTTAAATACAGATTTGGATAGGCTGTACTGAGGAAAAAATAATTATGTATTGGGCTAAAATTTTCGCTGGCTTGATTCGAGCATTTCGTTTTGCTCACGTCGTGCAAGTGCACCACCAACCCTGACAAGTTTAGTTTTGCACTTTCTTGCTCGCAAGGCAAAACTTCAAGTTTATTCATTCAATAACTCTTAAGTGGGTTTACATATATATACATATCCCATACTTGGTATCTAACCAATGTGGGAGCTCAACTTTTCATTTCCTCAACATTATTCACAAGTGACTTACTTTGAGCATCAATTTCTCATTCATCACTCAACCATTTTGAGCATATGATATACCATTGTAAAGGTCTCATGGAGTAGAATATAAAACCATAATTTTATGATTCAACTCTCCACCTTTAACAATTGAGAATATGCCTCAAAGTTTCCAAAAAATCCATTTTTCCAACAAGATTTGTACCAAAAATCACTATATCTTGTTTCTAATTCAACAATATATAAAATTCACAAAAGATCACTTGAATTCTTATATTGTCACCTTGATTTCCTACACTTTTTTAGCTCTCTCACTTCCACCCATGAACACATGAATTCCAACAAGAAAACTAAGCTTTTGGTGTTGCTTGGCACTTTATTTCACTTTGAAATTTGCTTTGAAATCAAAGGTTTTGGGTGGAGATTAACTTGTTGGATGGGAGAGGACCAAATTGTAAGAAAAGAAAAGTTTCTTTTCTTTCTCCATGAATGGGACGTTTCATGTATGAAAGATGAATATTTCCTTTAATAATTATATTAAAATAATAATAATAATAATAATAAATCCCAACATAATTTCAATCTAAGGGTCATGACTTGATCTCACTTTCATCAAAATTCAAAGGCTCCCAACATTTCATTAATTAATTAATAATTATAATAAATATATTTATCTTTGATCTAGTGGTCCATATTAAATCCTTCGTCATAAAGCAAATCCAATGGCTCAAATTCAATACACATGTCCAAGGGCATTTTGATTACTTTACTAGAAAATATTTCACTTACAAAACAACCATTTTGCCCTAGACAATTTTTAATATTTACATTTGATTAATATCCACTTTTGGTGTAATTACAAATTTAGTAATTCAATTTTTCATATTTTAATTTAACCCCTCAACTTTTGAATATTTATAATTTAATCCTTCACCTTTTACTCTTTTACAATTTCCTCAAATTAATGTCTCACAACATACTACTTATTTCAACTTTCTCATGCATCAAATACCTTTCTTTACTATAACTAATATATTACATTTTTTTAATCGAGAAATTTACTATGCATCTTCCTGATAAAACTCTTCACTTATATATCATAGTGGTTTTAAGGATGTTACATTTCTCTCCCTTAAAGAAATTTCATCTTCAAAATTTGCTTGACTCAAGTAATCGTAGATACCATCATTTCTTTACATTTTCACTTTATGTTCAAATTACTTAACCATATAATTCAAAATACTAACTGCATACTTATCTCTTTCCAAACTTTCACTTCAATTATTTTATTTCCTTATTTATTTCTATTAAACTGAGCTTTATTTGATAAAGTATTTTGATATAAAAAATTAAAATATTTTTTAATATAAGTTAAAATTGACAAAATAATTTTTCAATTTAAAGTCTAAGAGATAAAATTTAAATTCTTATCTTCAACTCTTAGAAAAGTTTGAAACAATTTTAAAATCAAGTTAAAATGATTTTAAACAAGTCAAAGTCATTCTAACACTTCAAAATGTTTTTCAAACAAGTCAAAATAGCTCTAGGCCAAAAAAGTATCAATACCTTTTTTGGCCAAGTATCGATAATTCTTGAAATATCAATACCCTTAAGAAAATCGAGACCAATCTTGCATTTTGTTTTGACAAACACTGAAAAATATCGATACCATTTCATAGGTATCGATAATTTTTTAAAAACATTGATACCTTTATGTAGAAACTGTCATAACGTTGCCTACATAAGAGTACGAGGGCCTAGTTAGCAAAGCTAGACACAAACGACCTAAATTAATGTAAAGTCGTCACTAACCAATTTGGGCTAGGTTGGTTAGCCACATATCGTCTAAAAGTCTAGAATCAATACTACGAAAAATCCTAAAAGTCCAGACTCAATCTCATCACCAAATTTTGAGTTCGGGAGTACGGTTACGTGTGGCAATTGTTATAGCACCACCATAATGCCTATTCGAGGATAGTCTTATGGGGTCTTGGGAGTTAGTTTTTTTATTTAAGCATTAATGTCTTAATTTAGGCTAAAATCTTATGAAAATCTTAAATAAAAACTTTAAAAAATGCCTCCACTTTACTTGTAACTTGATTAAGACGTGTTCACCAAACTTATCTAATTTAAAACTTAAATTAGAGATTTTTACTTCTAACGAAAACCCTAAAGCTTACCTAAATAATTCTAGTAAAATACCTTCAATTCTTAAAATTAATTCTATTTTAGAATCCTAGAAAAACCTAAAAAAAATTTACTAATGAATTAGAGAAATATTAAAATTAATCTACAACTTATTCGATCTTTTATCATTATTATTATTTTAAAAGATTTAATTAATAACATTGAACCTATCAAGATCTTACGAAAGTACCTTATGTCGGGTTTATGATTTATCTTACTTTAAAATTCTTGATCTAAAGTTTAAATTCGTCAAAATCCTAAAATAATATATCTTAGATGACATTTATTAGCTATATTAAAGAGTATCTAAAATATAATACTTAAAAAGGCATACTCATGATTTACAATTCACCTACAAAAATCCTTAGTTTTGATCTCAAACAAGGTCCTAAAGAATATTTACATATTAAATATCCTATACGATATTTAAAATTAGTTTAAAATCCTAATAAAAAATATCCTACATATTATTTATATTTTTTAGGGTAAATGGTAGATAAGCTCTTGAAGAATCACCTAAGTTCAAATGTAAAAAAAAAAACCATAAATATAAATAGACATGAAAATAAACAAATATGAAATAAGAATAAATAAAAATTATGCAACTGTGAATAAATATAAAACATTAAACTAAAATGCATAATGGACATCAAATATATAAAGCATAAATGCAAATAAAAAGAAAATATATGTGTAAATAACTTATTAAAATGAAAACAAAATGACATAGCTTGATTTTGAGATTAAAAATAAAAAATGTGGAGGACAGAGGACTGATGTATAAATTAATTTACTTTTAATTTTGAAATTTCGAATTAAATCAAAAATTTTATTAAACAAAAAGGGTACGAGTGTAAATATACCAAAGAGTGAGGGCATCACTGCAAAAAATAGGGTAATTTTAATAAATTTAAAAAGTTTGGGGTGAGAATAAATTACCCATTTTGGTACTTATAAATAAGGAAAATCTATTTTTTTTTCTCATTTTCAACCTCGTTTAAAAAAAAAACTCTTCTTATTTATCTTTCTCCTTCAATGTTGGCCATGACTCTACCACCGGAGAACCCAACAGTTCTACGGCTCCGTTGGTGGAGCCGCCATGTACGGTGGGCGAAAATTTCTTTTTCTTCTTTTTTTTTTAAATCAAAAGTTTCCTTTTGATTAGAACAAAATCATTACTTTACTTCAAAATCAAAACTTTTATTTCGAAATAACAAAAAAAAATCAAAACTTTCTTTAAAATCATTAAATAGAAGTTTATTTTTTAAAAATATAAACTTTCTCTTTTTTTAAAGAAAATCACTATTTTACTTAAAAATCCAAACTTTGTTTAAAAATTTAAATATTTTCTTTAAAATAACTAAAAAACATATTTTTATTTTTAAAAATATAAACTTTCTATTTTTAAAGAAAATCACTATTTTACTCTAAAATCAAAACTTTTATTTTAAAATTATTTAAAAAGAACCAAAATTTTTCCCAAAATCAAGCTATTTTTCATTAGAAAAAAAACCTTTATTTTTGGGGGCTCCTAAGGGCGGAGGACCAATGGTCCTATATCGTCCCTTTCATCGGAGCCCAAACCCCATGCTTCATGATATGTTCATGGGAAAAAAACAGAAGAGAAGAAGAAAACATCATGCTTGTTATTTTTTTTCTTACTTTTTTTGTAAAAAATCAGAATATGAAAAAGCCTCCCTTTTTTTTCATTCATTTCATCCATATATATTGTTCATTAATCTTGTTTATTTGTATTTCTTTTTCATGTTTCATTTGATCTTTTGATTAATAACTTGGTACTATTTTGGATGTTTGTGATATATGGCAAAAGAGGGTTATGGTTCATGAAACCCTAATAATAATAATAATAATAATAATAATAATAATAAGAAGAAGAAGAAGAAGAAGAAGAAGAAGAAGAAGAAGAAGAATGAGAATAAGAATAAGAATGATGATGATAATAATAATTTGGGCCCTTGACAAGTCCAAAAAAGAAAGAAAAAGAAAAGAAAAATAAAAACCTCTATTTGACCCAAAATCGAGTGCGCTTCCAACGGGTCTAAGAGAGAACAAAAGGGCCTCCAACTAGGCTCGGACAAAATCGGGTGTCAACAGAAATGATACCAAATGAGTATTTTATTTTTTTCACAACCCTTGATAGTATCGATTCGGTATCGATACCCTTTGGAAAAACTATCGATAATTTATTTTGGTATCGATTTTAAAGGTACCAAAGATCACTGATTTAGCATTTATGACAAAAAAATACCTTTTGTATGGTATTGATACTCGAAGTTTCAAGTGACATAAATGCTTTGGTTTTTCATTCCCAACTGTTATAATTATTACACTAACAAGCACAATGGTTAGAAATCAATTTGGGGGGGGTATACATACCATCTTCCAAGGACTTATAACAACCAATAAAGTACCTAGAAGCAAATATATTCAATAAAACAACCCAAAAGCTTAATTTTTCATATATTTCTTTCGTACACTTGTGAGCCTTATTTGCATTTCTTTGCTCAAGTGTATTTCATTGTATTTTTTAGCTTGATTTGCAAACACTTGATTTGCAAACACTTTGATCTTGTTAGAATTGTTTCTTGTTTCCTTATTTGCATCTCTTTGGAGAGAATTTGTGACTTAAGATTTGGGTAGAAATCTTAAGTGATTGTAAGGTTAAACCTTGTCCTCTAAGGTTCTACAAATCTAGTGGATTTGGGAAAATCCTTAGTGGTGGAAAGCTAAGGTAGTGGAGTAGGCATTTGGGGCTGAACCATACTAAAATCATTATGTCAAATTGCTTTTATTTCTCTTTTTTCATCTAACATTAAAAAGGTCAATTTACCCCCTCTCTTGGCAATTTTGATTTAATCCATCAAGTTAACAATTGACATCAAAGCTAGAACTCTAGAGATGGTCTTACAATCAAGAGAAAATATCCCAAAGCTATCTAAGATGCAGATCACAAGTCTAGAGATGTGCTTCATGGCATCAGAGCAAAATTCCACCATTTTGGGAGAAGGGCATTCCACCGTGAGGCCTACTTTATTTAATGACACCAATTACTCATATTGAAGAACAATAATGAGGCTATTCGTCGAAGTCAATATTATGAAGTTTGGAATATAATCACAAATGGGTCATCCACTCCAATGAAGAGGGTTGAAGGTGTCGTTACCCCAAAAAGAAGAGACTGAATGGAATGATCACAATATCAAGATGATACAATTGAATGCAAAGGCTATGCATACTCTATTTTGTGCTCTTGGTGCAAATGAGTACAATAGAATCTCCTTGTGCAACAATGCCAAACAAATATGGGACAAGCTTGAGGTCACCCATGAAGGAACAAGTAGAGTCAAGGAATCTAAGATAAGTCTTCTCACCATTGATTATGAGTTACGTAAGGCAAAACTGGATGAAGGAATCAATTAGATCTATCCTAACAATGAGATGGTGAAGAAGATGTTAACTAGTCTTCCGACATCTTGGGAACCAAAGGTGATGACAATAGAAGAGTTAAAGCATCTCAACTTACTCTCCCCTGATGAGCTCATTGATTCCTTGTTGATATACGAAATGAAGATCAACCACAATGCAAAAGTAATCAAGGAAGTTCCAAAGAAAGTGAGAGTTGCCTTCCAATTGATAACTTATGAGAAGGATGAAGATTCTAATAATGATGATGATGAGGAGAAGGAGGAGATGACTATGTTGGCAAGGAAATTTAAAAGGTTTATGAAATTGAACAAAACCAAAAGATTCCCAAGAAAAAGTCGGGTCACATCAAATTTGATTGCCCATAATTGAAGAAGAAAGGGGCAGCAAAATAAGAGGAGAAAGCCATGATGGCAACTTAGAGCAATAGTGATTCATCGGATGGTGATGATGATAATGAAGTTGCCCAACTATGTCTTATGACTATTGAAGAACAAAAGGTAATTCTAAATTCTAGTTAATTAAATGAATATACATTTGAAGAATTACAAGATGCATTTGATGAATTTACTATAGATTTTGAGACTATGAACTCCAAACATAAAAAAATGATTTCAAAATTAAAGGGGGAAAATAAGTCTCAAATCATAGTTAAAGAGGAAATAGAAAAGAAACTTAATGATATGCAAGCTCAAATTGATGATTTGATTTTAAAGAATGAAAACTTGCATAATTTCTTTTCTATGTTTCATATGGGGCAACAAAAGTTAAATGATATGTTTGAATCTAAAAGAGTCTTCTTTGACAAGAGTGACTTAGATTTTGTAAATTTAAAAAAAGAAAGAAAATTGAAAAAATTCTTAAAGAAACCAAGCTACATTTATGATGCCTCCCTCTTATGCACTTATTGTCATAAAAAAAGGCATGATAGGCAAGTTTGTTCTTTAAGGAAGCTCACATCTAGAAGCAAACTCATTAAAAGTGTATGGATTCCAAAAGGATTAAACACACCTTAAAATGAGGAAGCTTTAAAGAAATGGATTCCTAAGGAAAAAAAAATTGTTAGGACTAATGCTAATGGACCCAAGAAAAGTTTGGGTACCAAAATCCAAAGTTTAACTTTGTCTTTTTAGGAGGAAAAGCATTGCTTCAAGGCATGCAACTCTAAGAAGAACTCATGGTAACTTGATAGTGGATACTCTAGACACATGACCAGTGACAAAAGCCATTTCATAAAACTAATGCCAAAGTATGGAGGAGAAGTTACATTTGGTGATTACTCCAAAGAGCATATTGAAGGTATTGGTTCTATAAGTATAAATTCTTCCACTCATATTAAAAATGTGCTTTATGTTAATGGTCTTAAGCATAACCTCTATTAGCATTAGTCAACTTTATGACAAGAGATTCAAAGTAATATTCTAGTCTAATGGGTCCAAAGTTGTAGATTTTGTAAATAATAGAATTCTTTTTGTAAGACATAGGGTAGGTAATATTTTTATGGTAAATTTTGATGACATATCTTCTAATATTTGTTTTGTGGCTAATAATGAAAATATATGTTGGCTATGACATGGAAGATTAGGACATGCAAGCATGAGTGTTATTTCAAAGCTTATTAAAAATTAACTTGTTGTTGGTATGCCTAACTTTTCTATTGACTTTGATAAAATACATAATGCATATGCTAAAGGTAAGGATAAGAGAGCATTTTTTAAGTATAAAGATATAGTTTCTACATCTAGAGTTATCCAACTTATTGATATTTACCTGTTTGGACCCACTAAAACTATGAGTTTAAGAGGTAAACAATATAGATTTGTTATTGTTGATGACTATTCTAGATATACATGGGTTCTCTTTTTGTTTTCAAAAGATGAAGTTTTAGAAATATTTATTACTTTTTGTAAAATGATTCAAAATAAAGTGAGATATTCAATTTCTAGTGTAAGAAATGATGATGGAAAAGAATTTGAAAACATTGGTTTTAATAATTTTTGTAATGAGCACGGTATTAATCACAACTTTTTGGCACCTAGAACCCCTCAATAAAATGGAGTTGTTGAGAGGAAAAATAGGACCTTAGAGGAAATGACTAGAATCATGTTATGTGAAAATAATTTGCCAAGATATTTTTTAGCGGAAACCATAAACACTTCTTGCTATACTGTAAATAAAGTTATGATTAGGCCTATTGATAGTACTAGAAAGAACCATTGATTTCTCCCTACATATTGTTTAAGTTGTTCCCATTCGGTAATCTTTAGCATTTTTTAATTTAGTTAGTGCACTTTCTAACTTAATGGAACTCAGCCTAATTGCTTTTGATTTCATAAATAAAGTTATGATTACGCCCAGAATTGTTGCTGCAAAAACTTGTTCAAAATTATCGTTGCAGGAACTTGCTCAAAATTATCGCTGTGTGAATATGTCTAGAGTTGTCGCTATATACGCATGTCCAGAATTACGCCTAGAACTGTCATAGCATCTGATAGCTATCTGATTAAAAAAAACCAGAAATGTGTAAGCTGTACAGCTGGTGTAACCAACTGGTACGACCAAAGATTGCTAGTTTTGGAGGAAAGGACACTTGTACTATTCAGCTGTAGTTAAATACTCATGAGGATGAAAGAGAAAAGAGTCTTCTTCCGGATAGATTTTCTTCTCAAAACCATTGTTGAAGCTTGCATCCATGGCAACTTAACTTTCTAAAGGGAGACCTGATGCAAAAGAGGAGGCAAACCAAGTCCTGACAAGGAACTCCTAAGTACGACACAAGAGGAGAGTAAGGGAGCAAGTCAAGTAGCCTAGGAATATTATTCTCCATTTTTTCTTTTATTTCTCTTTCTTAAGTGCTAGTGATTCATGTTATTTCAAGTTTGTATGGAAGTACTCTTGATTTTTGAGACTAAATGATATCTTATTCAAGCTTGCTTTTACTGTTTAATCTTTGGTTTTGATTATTTTGACCACAGAAGTGTGATTGTAATCTTTGTCACTGGAAGGTGTAGCGACAAATTAATCTAACAAGCAAGACAACGGAAGTTGCTTAGGGATTGAAGAAATTTAATCCACTTGTTCTTGAATGTATTATATCTAAGGTGTGGTTAGTGTGCATGTTTAAGTCTTAGATCTAATAGAAAAGTTGAGTTTGGTAAGACATTCATTGTGCCTTTTTGCAGTAACAATTACATGTTATTTTTAACCTTATGAGACACACTTAGTTTTCTGCTGACTATTTACATCAGGGACCCCATTACATTATTACTGCATTTCTTCTTTAATTTTACAATATTACTTCGATAAATCAATCTCACAATTTTATTGCATTTACTTGTTCATTGCACTGACAATTATAAACAACAAACATCCATCCTTATGGGATAAATATCCGACAGATTTACATCTATCTACTATACTTGCATCGACAGAGTACGCTTTCACATATTTGCTGTGACGTTCATAGCGCGATCAGGTTTTTGCAACATTGTCGGGGATGACATTTGTTTGATGTTTATTTTTTGTTTTTGCACTTATTCTTTCTTATCTAACCTTTATTTGTTACTAATTTGTTTTTTGTTTGTTACTGCTTTTACATTTTTCTTTTAGGTGTTTTATGACCTGGAGAAATCCTAAATTTATTGTTGACATAGATCCAGAAATCAAATGCACCATTCAAAGGAGATGATAAGAATAGCGGAGTATGGCTCTGCCAGGAAATGATGCAGCCATACCATAATTGCCGCCACAAAATCTTGTTATACCTCCTATATAGGTACAAAATATTAATAATTTACAGTTACCGTAAGAAGATCAGATGCAAAATCAAACTATTCAAGATTTTGTTGTTCCTGTGTTAGATGATTTGCATCCAAGTGTTATCAGGCCAGCTATTCAAGCTAGCAATTTCGAGTTAAAGCCAATCATGTTCCAGATGCTAAACTTCAATGGGCAGTATGCTAGATTGCCTCATGAAGATGCGAGAGAGCACCTTAAATCCTTTTACTAATTTGTGCTTCCTTCAGTCAGCAAGGCGTTCCTGATGACGCCTTGAAAATGCAGCTATTCCCTTATTCATTGCAAGGATGGGCTCATACCTAGTTCCTAGCCTTACCTTTTGGATCAATCACTTCATGGAATGCGCTCACAAATCAATTTGTTTTGCGTTTCAATCCACTGACTATAAATGCTCGTCTTAGAAACGATATTATTGTGTATCATCAGCTAGATGATGAAAATTTGCATACTACGTGGGAGCGTTATAAATCTCTACTTCGACGTTGTCCCATGCATGAAATTCAACAAGAGACGCAGATTAAAATCTTCTATAACGGGTTGAACGCACAGATAATAAATCTTGTCAACGCATTTGGTAATAGTCCTTTGTTGGACTGTACATTTGATGAAGCTGTAAGAATTCTGGAGAGAATCTCTCAGAATGATTGTCAATATCCGATCTCTCGAGCTGCACAAGTGAAAGAAAATCTTGGAGTTATTGAATTATATGTTATATATGCTCTAAGTGCACAAGTTTTTTCACTCGCAAACATGATAAAAAATATGAAGGGGACCAGTGACGTTGCACCCATTCAAGTTGCTCAACAAATTGATGTCCCTACATTTTATTGCGAAATTTGCGATGACAACCATAGTTATGAAGATTGTCCACAGCATGCGGAGAATGCTTTCTATGTTAGCAACATCCGTGGAAATTCTTATGGTAATTCCTATAATAATTCTATGAGAAATCAGTAAACTTGGGGAAATCAGAATGCCGCGACATTCGAATATGAAAATTCATCTAATCAAGGCAATTATAGACAAGGGAATTACAATCAACAGCAACAAAGTTACAACTAGAGTACTCAGATGCATTCACATCAAGACCAGATGCAGTCATATCAGAATCGTGTACAGCCACTGTAACACCCAGAAATCTAGACACCGTCGCCGGTTAGGACTTTCGATGTTAACTGTTCATTTATCCCTAACCATCTTATTGTAGTATTACACAACCTTATTTATTAAATAATATTTCATTTCACATGTTGCACATCATCATTTAAACATGAACACTAATCAACAAGGGTAAAAATTCCATTTTTCAAAATTTTAGGAGGCTTCTACCGGTACTTGATGGTAAAGTATCGGTAGCAGCCATGTTGTAAACAATTCCAAATGGTGCAGATTTCTACCGGTACCTGTACTAATTCTATCGGTACAAGTATAATTTCTACCGATACATGTCATACATCTACTGATACTAAAAACTTCATAGAGCTAAAATTTTCATCCTGCAACTTCTACCGATATAAGCATGCAAACTACCATTACTTTTATACATACAACTACCGATACTCACAATTGAACTACCAATACAACTTCAGTCAGTGTACAACCTCTCTCCTACCCTGCACTTCTACCAAAACATACATGGGTTCTACCAAAACAAGTATGTCAAATCTCAAGAATTATACCAAACACAAGTTCATTGATCTCATACATGCATAACTTTTAAATATGCATTTAAGATAACAAAAATACAATATTTATGTCAATACAAGGTTCTTCAAACTACTTCCAATGTTTCATCAAAGCATAACAAAGTTTTTCACAAACTCATTGTATAAAAGCAAAAGGTAACATCATCCTAGTACATGCCATATTAACCAGGTGCTGTAAAAGTCTATCGAACAACTCCGGGATAGTGTGATGCTTCAAGATGATCCGACCTCCGAACAGTAAAAAGTGAATCTACAAAAACAAATGCAAATCCACAGGTAAGCACTTTAAGTCTTAGTAAGTTCATAAAGTTAAATAGATTTATCGAACTTCAAGAGTTGTAAAAATCTAATTAACCGAATGGAATATTATGTATATCTGGAGTAGGTTTCACTCGTATTTGTTACTCATGATAACACAAAGTCATCGGTCCCTTGTTCTGCATTGAAACTCATTTCATTTGATACTCACGATGACATATAGTTATCGGACCTCTTGTTCTATATAGGAATTCATATACTCACGATGACACTTAGTCATCGAACCTTTAATCCATAAAGGATTCATTTACTCATGATGACTCTTAATCATCGGACCTTTAATCCGTAAAGGATTCATTTACTCACAATGACACTTAGTCATCAAACCTTTAATTCGTAAAGGATTCATTTACTTACATTGACACTTAGTCATCGGACCTTTAATCCGTAAATGATTCATTTACTCACGATGACACTTAGTCATCAGACCTTTTCGTTAGCTCAAACCCGTTTGTCTTCCGTATTTCCTTCATACTCGCCTTCCACAACTTCAATTATCATTTCATTTCTCTACAATATTTTACATTACAAAAATAAGCAATTTAAGTTGGAATTAAACCATACGAACTTACCGGATTGGATTGTAGTTGTGAATGGATTCTTGGGACTACTCCACTAATATTTCTTTTCTTCTATCCGTGGCACGATCGTAGTCTACATTCACAAATTATTCCAATTCTCATATTAAATCACACAACTAGTTCATTTAACACCATATAGACCTTTTTGGTAAAATTACGATTTTACACTTAATACTTTCTTTTTATTCAATCTAGTCCTTTCAACACAACCATACAAAATATCCAATTTCATCTCAACCCATGCCAGCTGTACCTTAATTGTACTCATATAAATCTATGCTATTCCATTTATTTCACAACAAGTACAACAATATTACTATTTCAACATTTTAGTCCTTAAACCCTAATTTCATCAAAAATCACTTTACAAAAATATCAAACTCATTCATCAAGGATACAAATCCATCAAAAACATTCAAGATAAAACATATTAAAAAATGGCAAGATTTATAACATTTGACAGATTTACAAATTGGTCCTTAAGCTACTTATATTAAGCTAATATGAACTCAAAAACATAAAAATTACTAAAAACGAACAAGATTCACTTACTTAAATGATGAACTAAAGCTCAACAAAGCATCCTTAATGGCTTCTAGGGTTTTCGGTCAAGAAGAAGAAAGAAAAAGTGGAGAATTTTGACTTATTTTCTTAAGTTTGAGCTTAAAACATTTTAATTTCCATTTTACTATTTTGCCCTTCTAATTTCTCATTCTTTCTTCTTAATTTCTAAACCCATAACTATCCATACCTATTTCCTTGGTCCATTTCCTATTAAAGGACCTTTAGTTACTTTTCAATTCATATTTTATTCAACTTTCATCCCTTTTACAATTTAGTCCTTTCTATTTAATTAACTATCTAAACGATAGAATTTCTTAACCAAAATTTAATATGACGATAACGAAGTCGTAATTATTTAAATTAATAAATTAATGACTTGACTCATCGGAGTTGTGATCTCGAAATCACTATTTTCGACACCATTAAAAAATCGGGCTGTTACAGCCACAGTAATCTTCAATGCCAAATCTGAATGTTCAAGGACAACATTAGCAGTAGTACATGCAACAACGATCTGATCCGTCAGTAGCCCTAAAAGCCTTAATGCATAAGCATATAACTCGAACGAAAGTAATTGTGCAAGGAAATTCATCCTCCATCCGAGCGTTGGAATCACAATTGGGGCAACTCGCTTTAAATTTAATCACGCTACCACTAGGTGCTTTACCTAGAGACACAAAAAATCCAAATTCTAAAGGGAACAAAGCTATTACTCTTCGAAGTGGTAGACAAACTGCCAAGCCAACTACTAACTCTACTGCAGCACTTATAGTTACTAGTGAAGTGGATCAGGGTGAGAGAGCTGTGTTTGAAGAAATAGTAAATAAACTAGAGAAAGAGGATCCACAAAATATCACCCCGATGCCTATTGTCAGACCGACGAAATTATCGACACAACCGACAATGTCAACACAACCTAATGTATCCATACCTTTACCTTTCCCACAAAGATTTAAAGATAAGGAGAATGATAGACAATATCAGCAGTTTCTGACAACATTAAAACAACTTCATGTCAATATCCCTCTTATGGATGTTGTTGTACAGATTCCAAGTTATGGGAAATTTATGAAGGAGCGCTTGTTCAAGAAAAAAAATCTGAGTGATATTGAAACAATTGCACTCACAGAAGGATGTAGTGTAGTCTTGACAAATAAGTTGCCACCCAAGATGAAAGACCTAAGAAGCTTTACGATCCCATGTTCATTTGGAAACTACTACTTGGGTAAAGCTTTATGTGATTTAGGCGCAAGTATCAACGTTATGCCTCTGTCTACTTTTAAAAAATTAAGAATTGGTTATATGAAGCCCACTGCAGTGAGATTGCAGTTAGCGAATAAATCGTTGGCACAACTTGAAGGACAAATCAAGAATATCCTGGTTCGCGTGGATAAGTTTGTGTTCCCGACGGATTTCATTATACTCGACTACAAAGTAGACAAAGAGGTATACATAATCTTGGGATGCCCATTCCTTGTTATCGGATGCACTCTCATCGATGTGTACAAAGGTGAGTTAATAATGTGACATAATGATGAGCATGTCACCTTCAGTGTTTTTGAAGCTATTCCTTGCAAGGACAAAGAAGAATTTCACAGTATTGATGTACTGAATGTATTAATTGAGGAGGAATTCAATGAGTGAAGCACAATGCTTTCAAAAGAATTTATGGTGATATCGAATGAAGAAATTTTAATTGATTGTGACAGCAAGGTTAAAGCGCATAATATTGGGCTTAGGCGTGGATGGCAAATGGAATCTTTAGATTTGACCAATAGAACGACTTCAGTCTTTAAGCCATCTATTGAAGAAGCTCCTACTTTAGAGTTGAAGCGATTGCCTGCTCATCGGAAGTATGTTTTTCTTGGTGACAATAATACTCTACCAATTATTGTGTCTGCAACACTAGACACAATTCAGGAGGAAAAATTGATCCATATCTTGAAACAACATAAACGTGCTATTGCCTGGAGTATTGCTGACATTAGAGGCATTAGTCCCTCTTTTTGCATGCATAAAATTCGGTTAGAAGATGAAGAAAGGCAATCGATTGAACAACAAACGAGATTGAATGAGAAAATGAATGAGGTGGTTAAAAAGGAGATTATCAAGTGCCTTGATGCGGGCATTATTTACCTAATTTTGGATAGCAATTAGGTAAGTATAGTTCAATGTGTCACTAAGAAAGGTATCATTGTGGTGTGCAATGACAAGGATGAGCTAATCCCTACACGCATTCCTACGGGTTAGCGAGTATGTATGGATTATCGTAAATTGAATGCAGCCACAAGAAAGGACCATTTTCAACTTCCTTTCATCGATTAGATACTGGATAGGCTTGCTAGAAAAGCCTACTACTACTTCCTCGACGGTTATTCTGGCTATAATCAGATCACTATTGTGCCAGAGGATCAAGCAAAAACAATGTTTACTTGCCCTTTTGGGACTTTTGCTTTTCATCGAATGCTGTTTGGTCTTTGTAACACACCAGCCACATTTCAAAGGTACATGATGGCAATATTTTCAGACATGATCGAGGACTCGTTAGAGATATTTATGAATGATTTTCAGTTTATGGTAATACTTTTGATTAATGCACTGACAACCTGGCTCAAGTTTTAAAGCAATGTGAAGACACAAACCTTATGCTGAATTGGGATAAATGTCATTTCATGGCAACTGAAGGCATTGTCTTAGGTAATCAAATTTCCAGTCAGGGCATTGAACTAGATGGAGCGAAGGTTAAAATTATTAAATGGTTGCCCTCGCCGACTAATGTGAAGGGTATTCAGAGTTTTCTTGGACATGCAGGATTTTATCGTCGATTTATTCAAGGTTTCTCCAAAGTAGCAAACCTCTCTATTCATTTTTGGAGCAAAATAAAAAAAATCCTTTTTGATGATGCATGTGTGGATACATTTATGCAAATAAAGAAGCAGCTCGTGAAGGCACCTATTGTCGTTGCACCAGATTGGTCGCAACCGTTTGGAATGATGTGTGATACAAGCGACTTTACGGTGGGTGCAATTGTAGGTAAATGAAAGGAAAAATATTTCACGCTATATATTACGCTAGCAAGACTCTTACAGAGGCGCAGATTAATTACACAACCACAGAGAAAAAATTGTTGGCGATAGTCTTTGCTTTCGACAAATTTCGCTCATATCTTGTTAGCGTAAAGGTTACTGTATTTACCGACCATTAAGTGTTGAGATATCTTTTTGCAAAGAAAGACGATAAACCACGGTTGATATGTTGGATCCTACTAGTGCAAGAATTTGATATAGAAATTAAGGATCTAAAGGGATCGAAAAACCAAGTGGCAGATCACCTGTCTCGTTTGGAAGTTGGTAGTGAAGACTAAAATACACTTCAAATTATCGATGCATTTTTTGATGAGAAGTTGTTTGCTGTCGATGGAACCCTGTGGTATGCAGATGTGGTTAATTACCTGATATGTGAGAAGCTACCTTTAGGTGTCACAGGCTACAAAAAAGAAAGATTTCTTCGAGATATAGAGAAATATTACTGGAACGAGTCATACTTATTCAAAGTATGTAATGACAATATCATTAGATGTTGTGTTTCGGAGGGCATTTTGGGGGCATGAGAACTGCTGCAAAGGTTCTTCAATCAAGATTCTATTGGCCTTCATTATTTAAAGATGCCCATAATTTTGTGCATCAATGTGATCAATGTAAGCACACTGGTTCAATATCTCGACGCAACGAGATGCTACAACAGCCAATCATGGAAGTTAAACTCTTTGATGTTTGGGGTATGGACTTCATGGGACCATTTCCAAGTTCATTTGGGAATGTCTATATTCTATTTGCTATTGACTATGTATCAAAGCGGGTGGAAGCCATTACTGTTCCAAAGGATGATGTGAGGACAGTGCTGAAGTTTTTTCACAAGCATATATTCACTCGTTTTGGCATGCCTATTGATCAGCAACCAAGGCACTCATTTCCATTGCAACCAGGTAGTAGTCGCACTGAAGTGATATAGAGTTAACCACAGAATGGTGACCACTTACCATCTGCAAACCAATGACCAAGCTGAGGTATCCAATCGACAAATCAAGAATATTCTCAAGAGGGTGGTGAATCCATCAAGAAAAGAGATTGGTCTTCTAGACTTGATGATGCATTGTGGGCATTAAGGATAACATACAAAACCCCACTTGGGATGTCATTATATCAACTTGTTTTTGGATAAGCATGTCACTTGTCAGTTGAACTAGAACATAAAGCAATGTGGGTAATTAAGCAATTGAACATGAATTATGAGACTATTGGGAAGAAGAGACTGTTAGACATCTCTAAACTTGAGGAAATTAGGCATAATGCCTATGAAAATGCTGCAATCTACAAGGAAAAGACTGAGCAATGGCACGAAAAAATTATTTTGTAGCGACAATTTACTGCAGGTCAATAGGTGCTATTATTCATTCTTAATTGAAATTGCACTCAGGTAAATTACGCTCACGTTCGTCTAGACCATTTGAAGTTGCCGAAGCATTTCTTCATGGTTAAGTCAAAATTAAAGATATACATGATGGGTACCAATTTAAAGTGAATGGACAATGGTTGAAGCATTATATTGGCCATAATGATCACATACAAGAAGAGATCATTAAATTGGTCACATTTTTCTAATTTGCCTTGATATTTTTATCATGTAATTTTAGTTTCTTTTGTTTTTGTTTCAGTTTATCTTACTTAGTATTTTTGCAGGATAAAGTCATCTCATTTGTCGACGCATGCAGATCTTCTTCTTGACGCATCTCGTTTGTCTGCTGACTCATCCAAAAATCAAAGTATATTAGGAAACAAATCATAATTTTTCATCCCTCACCAAAACCAACCATTGGATTGTTTTGACTAGATGCAATTCCATTGGATGCATTTATTTGTGCTGACTTTCTGTCCTTACTCTGATACAAAAAGATTACACCTTTCCAGTTACCCCTTTTCATTCCCTATAAACAACCCTTTTTGTGCCGACTGTGCTATTCAAAAATGCCATTTTTATTCCCAAACTTTCTTCAAGCTTACACCTTTCTACCTTACAACCATCTTTGTTTACCAAAAAAATGGATAGAACTCGTGGGTCTATGAAGAAGGAAACTAAATCTATTGTAGAATCTTTATTCTCTATCTAGAAAGCCTATGATGTTCCTCACAAAGGCAACCAAAGATTATTTCCAAGAGAATTTGCCACCTAGAGTAGGGCATCCATTTGTCAAGACAACAGGAACTAGGGAAACAAGTTCATAAAACTATCGCGAAACTGGGATGGGAACTTTTCTGCCAACATCGTGAAAGCTACTCACCATCCCTAGTACGTGAGTTTTATGTCAATCTCATTGACCATGAGTTAGAATTTATTTTTGCTCGTGAAGGTTTGATACCCTAGTATGTCTCACATTTCAATGCAATTTACAACACCTCAATAAATAAAGATGAACATGTGGAGTTTATTGAGGAACTCACCAATGAAGGGGCTGATATTTTGGTAAAAGATCTTTGCGTTGAAGGAGTCGTGTAGATAGGTTTTAATCCAAATAACTACACAATGCATAGGTGACTTTTAAAGTTGCAGAGCAAGATTTGGTTTCACTTTGTTAATTGTAGAATGATGCCTTCCACCCACAGCACAACTGTGACACTTAATCTAATATGTCTGATACATTTGATCATTAAGGGTAGGAAGATTGATGTCGGTGCAATTTTTCACCAAGAGATTGCTATAGTGCGACCATACAAATTGGCATATTAGTGTTCCCCTCTCTAATAATGTAATTGTGCCAGCAACGAGGAGTTGTGCCTCATGATGTCGAAGAGATTTTGGAAAACAAGAGCCCGATAAATGAAGCTTCAATTGAACAGATGACTCATGAAAAACATACTCCCGTAGTAAAGGAAGCAGATGCAAGAAAGAAAAAAGGAAAAGCAAAAGTAGAGGAAAAGGGAACTAATGCCCCTGGAGATCCATCTCTGTGGTGTAAAGTAATGGAAGTCGAGAAAATCGCAGATTCCATCAACATCAGGCAGATAAAGCTTGTCGCCGCTATTGAAGACATGGAGAAGTCACAAAATTTATTCTATGCCTACACTTGGGCATGAAATAGTGCTGTTGTGACCACATTGAGGCGAATGAGTAAAATACCTCTTCTTGGGTTTCCTGTCTTCCCTCCAATTATTAGGGAATATGAGCCTTCAATTGAGGAGGCTGACTTAAGGGAAAAAGACTAATCAGTGGATTCCCCTTAAATGGTGAACATTTCTAAGGATGAAAAGAAGGTTGAATCAAGGGAGGTGGAGGAATGTTTAAGGAATATTACGAGCTTATTTGAGGATGACTTTACTACTAGTCCAAATGCCAATGTTGCTGAGGAAGAGACTCCTGTTTATGGGAGAAAACACAAGTGGAAGAAGTGGTAAAAAAGGAAGGGAAATAAGCTGAAGAAGATTCAGCTAAAGAAGTTTTCCCTGCCCCGGGGTGCAACAACTAAAGATTTGGCACTAACTAGAGTGAGTCAAGCGGAGGTTATGACTGTAATTAATGAGGATCATAATCCTTTGGCTATCGTGGTCTACATTGGACCACTCGAAGTGATCCATCCATCAGAAGTCACAGTTGATGATGTCGTGGTACAACCAGATGTTGAGGAGTAATCCAAGGATCAAGCCAAGCCAAAAGAAAGAAAAAGGAAGCATTCCAAGGATAAGAAGTGCCGCAAGGAAAAGGGGAAGCGTAAGAAGAAAAACCACCATGCAGCCACATTAATGGCTGCAGCCAGTTGAGTTAGTTTTATTTTAGTTTTTAGTTTTATATTTTCATGTATACCATGTAGAGGTAATTTGTAGTTTGATAGTAATCATTGTTATCACATTCCTATTGCCGTTACATTCTAATTGTCACTGCATTTGCATTGTCATTGCATTTCCATTTGTCATTGTAATTTAATGTTAGTGCATTGGGGATAATGCATACTTATAAGCTTTGGAGGAATGTATATGGAGCTGGAAATGTAATTGCACCCACATTTCAAAAATTTTTCTTTTTGAGTTTAATGAAGCATGCAAAGTTATTGCAAATGTGCTTGATTTTTTTTCATTTGATACTTAATTCTTGAACCATGTGAACTGTTAATGAATGAGATGGGTGAATTTGATTGAATGTTGTATCTTCAATTCTTGGATGAATGATTTAGATTGCATTAGTAATGGATGAATAATATCATTCTTTGAATCTTTAATGAATCTGCCACTTACAGCTACTTGTATATATTTATAGTTATAAATAAAATACACTCCAATGTGGGTGTATTGTGAACTGTTCAAGGGGAAACACTCCAATGCAAGTGTTAGAAAAAGTAATCTAGCCAAAGGTTGTCACTGCAAGAGTGTGTGTTGGCACAATTACATACTCTCTGGGGTTTTATTGCACCGCATCGTTACTTCTCAGTAACAAGAGTATAGTAATGCAATGACATCCCTCAGTCACATATATATATTACTGTACAGTAAATGTTGTTTTTGTAGAAAGAATTTAGGATCTAAAGCATGATGCTAGCATTGATGAAGTTGTAATATTAATTATTCATGCTTATGAATTGTTGGCGCAATATTCTGTCATTTGAATATAATTCATGCATTGGGATTTTAGATGATTCAAGTTACCAGAATGATCACTGCTGATGTGAGCTTTCGAACTTTGAGTGTTCGAAAAATAGCTTGATGGAAGAATCGTCTTGAAATGGTTCACAAGGTAGAGACCTTAATTCGAAGCACTTGAATTCTCTAAGGAACCGTAGTTATATTAAAACTATGACCCGTTTAAACTTGACCATATACTCGAATCTTGGTGTATCTAAGTCACCACACCTTGAGATGGTAAACAGAGTGATAAGACAATTTTTGAACGCCACAAACTTTGAAGAAAGTTTGATAAATTCGAACAGTTCAACGAAGAACCGAGAGAGAAATATTCTCAGAAATTATTTAAATTCAAGCAAAGTTTTTTTTAACATAGTGATTTAGGACGAAATTTATAGGCCTGAATTGACCTTTCAAGTTCTTGTATGACCCTTCAAATTCGGTCATTTAACTAACGTAAAAACAGACCATTAAATTTGATTTAACTCATGATAGCTAGCCCAAAAGTCATGTCTCTTCACTTGTCTTTGAGTAGATGAGAGGTCATTTCTTTTCATAGTCCATGGTTAGCTTAAAAGTCATCTTCTTTATGAAAGCTTAATGGTCCTTAAAGGTGTTGTTTGTAGTCCCTTCATCTTCCATATTCGGTTGTCTTTATTGCTTGTGATGTAATGAATTGGCCTTTAAGTGCTTGAAACCGATCAGATTTGAAGAGCCACTCTTGGTCCATTTGAATAGTCACAATGCATCAATATTGAAAGCTGACTCTTGAATGAATTTAGTGCATTTATTCACCTTCAAAATCCACCAAAAATGTCCTCTTCTTGTACCAACAAATTAAGTGACCAAATGCAAACCTTTTCATGCCAAAACCAAACATCCTTTGTATGTGAACGTCCCTAGATCTTCTTATCAGCCTTAAATCATTCCAAAACATATTAAACATGCATTAAGACAATTTAAACATGCCAATAAGCTAAAATGAATTGAACAGTCACCTAGACAAGAATCAATGAATATTTAAACATTTGCAACTTGTTCAAATTCTTATTTAACTTAAAACACCCTATTTATAATAAAAATAAACACACTAACTCATGTTTAAACACACAAGATGTTTTAATGAATGGTTTAAAGATGCAAACTAAATGAACTAATGGATTACTAAATGCATGACTTGATTTAATGATGCATTTAACTAACATGGGAGTTACATAATGCATGATAGGATTAATGATGCATATTTAACTAACATGTAAATTACTTAATGCATGTCATTATTTATGCTGCAAACTTAACTAATCATGAGAGTTAATGGATGTAATTACATAATGCACAACTTTATTAAATGCAGATCACATAATGCATGTCATATTTAAAAGATGTAGATTAATAATGCATGACATAATTAAATCACAATCTTAATAAACATAGTAGATGCTTTTATGAATGACTTAATTAAATGCAAAACACTTAATGCAAGACATAATTAAAGATGCAAACACTTCTTAAACTAAAATAAAACTTAAATAAAATTAAAAAGTCCTTAAAAACATTAGCCCAATAATCAATCAGGCCTGTGCGATGTTTCATTTTGCACTTGGGCCCCTTGTGTTTGGGCCAATCTCGATATCTTCTAATTGCATCATAACATGATGTGACCGTGCTCACATCAACTGCCTTGGTAAAATTTTTGCTATAACCTTGCTAATTTCTGTTTTACTTGAGGACAAGTAAAAACTCAAGTTTGGGGGTGTGATAGTACTAGAAAGAACTATTGATTTCTCCCTACATGTTGTTTAAGTTGTTCCTATTTGGTCATCTTTAGCATACATTTTTAGCATTTTTTTAATTTAGTTAGTACATTTTCTAACTTAATGGAACTCAGCCTAATTGCCTTTGATTTTATAATATTTTTACTACTGATGTCGCTGCATGAGTCTATTCAGCATTGCGCCCAGAATTGTTCCTGCAAGAACTTGTTCAGAATTGTCGCTGTAGGAACTTGTTCAAAATTATCGCTGTGTGAATATGTTCAGAGTTGTAGCTGTATAAGCATGTCCAGAATTACGCCCAAAACTATCGCAGCATCTGACAACTGTCTGGTTAAAAAGACTAGAAATGCTGAGCTATACAATTGGTGTAACCAACTGGTACGGCTAGAGATTGCTAGATTTGAAGGAAATGACACCTGTACTATTCAGCTGCAGTTAAATACTTATGAGGATGAAAAAGAAAAGAGTCTTCTTCTGGATAGATTTTCTTCTCGAAACCATTTTCAAAGCTTCCATCCATGGTAGTTAACTTTCTAAAAGGCGACCTGATGCAGAAGAGGAGGCAGACCAGCTCCTGATGAGAAGCTCCTAAGTGCGACACAATAGGAGAGTAAGGGAGCAAGTCGAGTAGCCTAAGAATAGTATTCTCCATTTGTTCTTTTATTTCTCTTTCTTAAACGCTAGTAATTCATTTTTTTCAAGTTTGTATGGAAGTACTCTTGATTTTTGAGACTAAATGGTATCTTATTCAAGCTTGCTTTTATTGTTTTAAATTTGGGTTTGATTGTTTTGACCACGAAAGTGTGATTGCAATCTCTGTCACTAGAAAGTGTAGTGACAAATTAATCTAACAAGCAAGACAATGGAAGTTACTTAGGATTGAAGGAATTTAATCCACTTGTTCTTGAATGTGTTGCATTGCTAGCACTGGAAGGTGTGGTTAGTGCGCATGTTTAAATCTTAGATCTAATAGAAAAGCCGAGTTTGGTAAGACATTCATTGTGCCTTATTGCAACGACAATTACCTGTTATTTTTAACCTTGTGAGCCATACTTAGTTTTCTGCCGACTATTTACGTTAGGGGCCCCATTTCATTATTAATGCATTTCTTCTTTAATTTTACATTATTGCTTCGACTAATAAATCTTACAATTTTATTTCATTTACTTGTTCATTGCACCGACAATTATAAACAACAAACATCCATCCTCATGGGATCGATATCCAACAGATTTACATTTTTTCTACTATACTTACATCGACAGTGTAGGCTTGCACATATTTTCTATGACGTTCATAGCACGATCACTTATTTTGAAGAAAACTCCTTATGAACTTTTTAAAGGAGGAAAGCCTAACATAAATCATTTTCATCCTTTTGGTAAATCATTTTCATCCTTTTGGTTTCAAATGTTTTGTTTTGAATAATGGAAAAGAAAATTTAGGAAAATCTTATGCCAAAAGTGATGAAGGTATTTTTCTTGGATATTCCACTAATTCTAAAGCTTAAAGAATTTTTAACAAGAGAACAATTGTTGTAGAAGAATCTATACATGTCATTTTTTATGAATCTAACTCTACTTCAAGAAAGGAATCTATTGATTTTGATGATGTAGAAATATATAAAATTTAGCAAAATCAAGCATCACATGAAGATCAAGGCATAAGTGAGTTTGTAATATCCCTAAACCGGATCTAGTAGTTTCAGGTATATATTTTGGGTTTCGAGCGTGAATTTATGAATTTCTCGGGTTAATAGTAATTTTTTTAATTTGATTTAGGAGGTCAATTTCATCTAAAATCGATTAAACAGTAATCCAAAAAAATAAAATAATTTTGAAAAATTAATTTTAAAGTAATTAAATAGTTATTAGTGAAAATAATTAATTTTAGTCGAAAAAGAATTTTAAAATAACTTTTATTGGGGGTTAATTTAAGTTAAATTTAAATATTAATTAAATTGGATTTAATTGTAAAATAAGAGAAATTTTGGAGTATTTATTTGGCAAATAAAACTCTAAATTTGGAATTTTGAACGGAAATGATCAAATGGTAAAGTAAAGGAAATGTGGGAGTGACCATTGGGCAAATTTCCTAATTTTTAAATTTTCTGGTGGGTTGTTTCAGCTTTAAAAACAATGTATCTAGCCTACTTTTCACATCAGTTACATCAGATTAGAGAGCTTTAAAATTCATTTTCTTTGCATGGTTTTAAAGATATATCATTAGAGAATAGATCCAACAAATTTTCTTCTCAAAATACTCTCTTTTCACCCGAAACTATTCACAAAAGTAGCCAAAACTATCTTAAATTTTCTCAAGATTCTTGAATCAAGATTTTCAATAAAAGGATTTAGAACGAATCAAAGGTAATTACTATATCTAAACTTATTTTTATAATAATTAGTAACATATTTACATCATTTGAGTGATAATTACATGATTTATTATCAATGTCATCTTCTTTAAGAGCTTAAGGTGCTTTAATGGTGGATCTTGAATTTTGAGAGGAAATCCATAAATAAATGGTTGTTCCAACTCAAAAAGGGATCTATTAAATGGTTTTGATCTTATTTACCAAGATTAAACATGTTTTGTAAGGTAATTTAAAGAAATTCAAATTTCATTATCTTCATGAACCGATTTTTCGGATTTTTGTGAAATTGATTTAAAGGTGAAATTTATACTTAGTATATGTTTATTTGGTCTAGTAGATGTTTGAAAGTGATTAGGAGGGTTGGAGTGATCAATTTTGTGAGGAATTGGGTTTTCGACTTGATGTTATAGATCCGGTAAGGTAACTTTGTGAGAGAAATTCATGTAGTCTAGTTGATGAAAATTCATGTTTAATATATATTTCGAAATGTGGTAATCTCTATTTTATCTTTGTTGAAGATACGAATCTTGAAGAGGATTGAGCTAATCAAAATTGAAGCTTGGATTTGCTTGGTTGATCACTTGGTTGTGGTTGAATTGATTGTGTGGTGAGTGTTATTAAAGGGTAATTTGGTAAATTGGCCCTCGTTTATGCTTAATTAGATGATTAATTACTGATTACAAATATTTAATTAAGTTTTGGTTGGTTGATTTTTTAAGATTATTGATGTATGTCCAAGTGATGAAAATTTTATTATGTGTTGGTAAGTGAGCATCTAGTGATTTGTGTGCTTTGATTGAATTGATTATAATGATGATTTTTGGTTCATGGCATGTTGATATTTCAATTGATAAATGAACATTGATAATTGGTAATTAGTATGTTTGATTTAATTTGATGTTAAAATGGCTGTGTTACATGATTCACATATGCATTTTAACACTTTAAATTGAGCACATTATTGACTGAAATTCTGTTATGATTGATTGACTATATTGGCAATATAGCATGGTGGATCTATTGGATATAGTTCGCATGTTATAGGATTTGTGAGTACTCACCATATTGATATGTTATTTGTAAGCAATGAGACTCTATGAGGACTGACTTGGAGTAGATAAGAGAGTGTTGAGCTTGTGTCTCCACTCAACGAGACTTATTTGAGGCAATATAAGGGAGCGTGTGGATTCAACCCGCTCAATCCGAGACTAATTTTGATTCTGATTGGGAGAAAGGAGATTCGTTTATCCGATGTGTGATCACCCGATTAAGCCATGGTTGTATATGCCAATATAAATGTATGAAATGTTACATGCTAAATTGATGATTGTATGTCATGATTCATTATGATTTTTGATACATGGTTAAGCATGTGACATTGAACTATTATAGATTGATATTGTGACTGAAAATTGGTATTTGATTGACTTCTATTTAAGCATGATTTGGGTGTTAATTTACTTTTCGTTTTTATTAACATTCATTGGGCTTTTTAAGCTCACACCCTCACATTCGTGCTGATATCCAACGGGATTGAGGAGCTGAGGAGCAGAGCAAGAGAGTTCCAAGAGATTAAGGCTCGATAGAGATTTAGTTACACATTTTAGAGACTATAATCGGGCATTATGGAACACCCGAGACTTAGTTAATTTTGGTTATAATTGGACTTGGACATTGGACATTTTTATTTTTGGTTGGTTTTATAATATCATATATGCATGTTTGAGTTTAATTATTGAATAATTTACTGTGTATTGTTGCTTGATATCACGGTGATTGATAACACAGTGTGTGAGACATGATGTTTTCACTAACAATTGTTTAAATGAAGCTTCCATGGTGTGGTTTACTAGCGACTAAGGTACGCCACTTGTTTGAATTAATCGGTGGGTGTTATACATGAAATTGATTGTTTAATAATATTTAATTGTGGCTTAATTGGTGTAAATAAATTCAATTGAAGGTGTATGAATATGTATGGTATTTAATTGTAACTAAATCGAGTTTAATTGGCCATTAAAAGACGCAAAATCGGGTTTAAAAACGAGTTTTTTGCAAAAATAGGTGCAATAATTTTCATACGGGTGTGTGCCTATCACACACGGCTGTGTGGGTTTTTGGAAGTTTGAATTTTTTTTTATTTTGGTATTTTAATCCATTTAAATTACAAATGAGTCCTAAAACTTGATAAGTCTAATTGGTGACTTAAATGATAAGGAAACTTGGTAAAATTTTAAGATTAGACTCGTAATTCATAAAATTTGTTAGAAACACACTAAATTTAATATTTGGGTATAGTACTGTTAGTTTGAAAATGTTACGATTTAGTCTTTAATGTTAAAACTTGAATTAGACATAGTAAATAAACTCGGATTAAGTTGAAATTTTTAGGGCTTACATAAATTGGCAAAAGAAGGTTGATAAATGTTTAGGTCTAAAATCGGGTTAGTTTAATTATAGGTGGTAAAATAATAAAAATTGCCCTTAAGTTAAATTACATATAAAAAGATTAAAATTAGTTCACAAATTGCTTCTGCATTAATAAATAATTAATAATTAGATAAGATTGAGGTGTTATAAGGTCGGGGTATGCCTTGGGTGATCGTTAGCTAGAGAGTCACTTAGGTGACTAATGTAATGCTTTGAGTTTGAGCCAGTCCATCTCAATTGGGTTTGAGATGTCACATTCAGTGGTATCAGAGCTAGGTTAGCCTAGGGTTGTCGAATATTAAAATAATTACGATCTTGGATTTATGATGTTTGTTTGCTTATGTTTTTCGAAATTGCATGCTTTACCAATGCATGTTCTTTGCGATATAAATTATTATTGGGTAGGATTTGAGAACACAATGCCCTATAGGAATTGTACTTTGTTAATCTTGGATCTCTTATAGCTACTTACTCCTAGTACATTTTCTTTACTCTTACCTTTAGTATACGATAGTCGTTATGCCTTTGTGTCGCGGTCTGGGTAGTATGGAGGATGATGCACCACCACGAGATGATGCTCAAATGGGTCGCGTCGAGCAGTTAATGTTAGATATGGTCGAGGCACTACAATCTATCGCTGGTGGTAATGCTACTCCGGCTCGTCAAGGTTTGCTACTAGAGCGCTTACAAGCTCTAGGTGGTAAAGAGTTTCGTGGTGTTAGAGGAGGTGATCAAACATGTTTCGAGTACTGGTTAGAGGGTGTCGTTCGTATTCTTGATCAGATAGGTTGTTTTGACGAGGATAAGTTGGGTTGTGTCGTACCACTACTAACTAACAAGGTTCACAGATGGTGGTTAACTATCGAGAGGGGTATTGCGCCTGATCTTTTGACATGAGACTTCTTCTTATCATCATTTCGGAAGAAGTTCATGGGCGAGCAATATCTCAAGGCAAAGAGATGAGAGTTTTTGGATCTTGTCCATGGTACTTTGTCAATAGATTAGTATTGTTCGGTTGAGCTAACACCCTCTCGAGTTGGTGGTTCATGAAGTGAGCCATTGTAAGAGGTTCAGGTTCAAGTTGAACCGTGAGATTAAGCTCTATTTGGTTGCTCAAAGTATCGAGGTCTTTGATGAGTTAGTTGAGAAGGCTTGTGCGCTTGAGGAGACTTTGGGAGAGGAGCCCAAAGTTATTTCATCTGGAGTTGTTAATAGGATGATCGATGCTAATAGTGGTTCTAGTCGTAAGGGTAAGAGAGGTCGTTTTGATAGATCTAGACAACGTGTTACTAGTAGTCATGGTCAAGATGGACAGGCCACGAGAGTCGAGGCTGGTCTTGCTGATCAGGGTTGTGTTGCATGGACTTTGTGTTAGCATTGTAATTGACGACATTTGGGAGAGTGTTAGAGGTTGACAGGTGCTTGTTTAGCTGGTGATTCGATTAAGCATCAAGTTAGTGATTGCTCGAGGAGAGCGTTTGTTGTTCACGATCAGCCTCTTATTGTTGATGCTACACCTGCTCTGGCTCAAGGTAGAGGCCCGAACTATAGAGGTCACTGATGTATAGTTACAACGAGGTATGTAAGTACTCCGAGGATTGTACCCAAGGGAGGTGTAGCACTAGATAACTTTAGCTCTTACACTAACAAGATCTAATTAATACTTTAATTTGGTTATAGTACAAAATATATAAATAAAGGTTTTGAGGTTTTAATGAAAGTAAATAAAGTGCTAAATGAAATTAAAAACAGAAGTTGAAGAGTTGCTAGATCTGATTATGGGAGATCAGCTCGCTTCGGCATGCTTCATCAATTGTTGCTTCGGGCTTCTCTTCAATCAACTAGTCATAACCCTAACAAGATCTTCCGATATGTCCACTAAAGTCAAGAGTCGACAGAGACTACTTATCTTTTGATCTCACAATCCAAACCGACTCGGGTTTATGGTGTTCACGGATGGGTCATACTAATTTTGGGTTAATTCACACCTTGATGACTTCAAGAAAAATGGTATGTGTAAAATAGGGGCTCAATGGGCCTATTTATAGCCTTTTGATGGTCATCGTCCTTAGCCCTAGGTCAACTATCGTTCTTAGGTTTAATGATGTATTATGAATACCAAAAAGCCCCTCACTTGGTGTGATTCTGCGTCCAGGATTCAATGTCGCGACACTCAGGTACTGTGTCGCGACAAAGTAGGTAGTGCACTCCTTTGGGTACATTTTCTAGGCACCTTTATGTGATGTCGCGACCACAAAGGCAGATTCAAAATTCTTTGGTTCTGATCTCTATGTTGCAACATCCGTAGTCCCGTGTCGTGACATATTGATCAGTCTTGCTATAGATCACCTTCTAAAAGTCTCCTGCACACTCACTAATTAGATTAGCTAACCTTTAAACCTTAATCAGCCTTGAGGTTAATAAAAGACTCATTTTTGCACCTTTTACACATTTTATTAACTTAATGAAATACTACTAAATCCTAAACAAATCCTAACAATAATGCTTAATTTCAAGCTCCTAAAGTGTGAAAACTAGTTTAATCTATTAGGTTGAATTACGGTAGATCAAATTCCACCACACTTAAGTCATTGTTTGTCCTCAAGCAATCAAAATTAAAAAAAAAATAAAGGAAAAAATGATACTTGAGAAAATATCATACAAGCTTTGATTTCAAACTTAACAAAATAGGTATTTCACGTGTTGTCATTTAAAATTAGTAGGTAAATTCATAAAAGCTTGTTGGGGATCAACTCGATTAAGCAACGAACAAGTAAAAATAACGGAATAAATTGAGAAATTGAACTGAGAAATTTAACATGGAAAAACCCCTCCGAAGAGGATAAAAAACCACGGGCAAAAATAATTTTACTATAATGGCAAAAGAAAGAAGAGTACAAAAGATGGAGATAAAAACTAAACGTCGAAAACTCGAAAAGAAAGAACCCTCAAAACGTAAACACTAAATTCTCCAAAAGTGTTAGGAGTTATAGACTCTAATGGGTGTTTTCTAAGGTTGTAAAAGAGCGTATTTATAGGCTAAATTCTTAGATCAAATAATAATAAAATAATCTAAACTAATAAGAGTTTGACTGAAACAAATAAATAGAGTTTAATTGAAACAAATAAGAAACAAATAAACAGAGTTTAATTAGAATATTATTTTTCAAATTTGACTTAAAATATGAGTCATATTTAACAAAGTTGGCACTTAAATGACAGATGGCATATAAATGGATTGTCATGTGTTGCATAATGAAGTTGTATACATAAAAAAAAAAAAAACATGTCTTATTTGCTTACATCTACAATGGGGGACTAGACATGTCCTTAGAGAAGGCAATCTAGTTGCTAACTGATTAGCTAAGTTGAGTATAATATGGAAGGCAAATCTATAGGTTTTTTACGACACCCCCAATGAAATTTTACAATTTTTACAAGAAGATAAAATTAGTGATACTTTTGTTTAATTTAATTTGATGTAATTTTAATTTTTGTTTATCACAAAAAAAAATAGTTTAGTTTTATTACTTGTGTATATTTTTAAAATATAATATATTAAATTTTTACTCATTTGATGGATGAGTCAATTTTATTATTTAATATATAAAAAATTTAATTTAACATATTTTAAATAAAAATAAAAAAGAAATATTATTAAAATGATTTAATAACATAAAAATACATTATGAATATTATTAAAATCTAATGGAAGTATAACAAAATATTTAAAATATAAATTAATAATCAAAAAGAAAAATATAGAATTAAATATTATTGTTTACTTTGAGTAATTTTAATAAATAAATTATTATTTAATCAAAATATAGGAAACACGTATGATTGTGAAATGATTTAAAATAAATTAAAATAAATTTAATTTAATGATCAAATAAATTTAAATTTTAAATAATTAAAAATAATTAATATTTTATGTATTTATTTATAGTTTTAAAATTATATTAATTTTTAACTTTCATATTATCTTAATGATTAGAATGATTTAAAAATACTGAAATTATATATAATAGAACAGTTTTTTTTTTTTCTATGTGTTGTAAAAATATGCAAAGTGTAGAAAAAGTCATTAGATATATTATATATTATATTTATATTAATAAAAACAATATATCAACAAAATTGTTTTCTTTGCTTTAAAGTTAAATGCTAATTCTATATTTATAATTTTAAAATTTTACACTATTTAACTGTAAATAAAATTATATAAATGAGATTTTCACAAATATATATAAATAATTAAAAATTAAAATCCATTTAAAATAAAATCTTAATAAAAATAAATTTAAATATAAATGAAAATGATATCTTTTTATAGTTTTAAAATTGTAAAATTATAAAAATGAAACATATACTTAATTTAAAATTATTAATAAATAAAAGTAGAGAAAATAAATTAAAATATATTATCCTAAAATACTATCTTAATAGAATTTAAAACTATTTATTTTATTAAATTAATTAAAATAAAATATTAATAAAAATAAAAAATGAAAAAAAAAACTTTATTAAGCAATCATAAAATGTGTTAATACTTTATATTGATTAATTTCAAGAAGGCACTAAATATATCCGTGAAAATAATTTTAAATTTAAAAATTAATAAAAACAATAAAAAAAATCATATTTTTCACCTTTAAAAGTGATCTAGATGAAAATGTGAAAAAACTACAACAATGTGTAGTTAAAAAGAATGAATAACACATAATAAATATATAAAAATTGTGCCCTTTAATAAAATATACTATTGACTCAAAGAATACATTTATTTAAAATAAATATATAATTTTATTCAAAAATATATTTTTTGTAAAATTTAATTTTGACATGATTGTAAAATAAAAAACATTAATATATATATATATATTAAGTTGACATTAAAAAAAACTGTAATAGGAACTAAAATATGAAAGAAAAAAATATTCTCAATTGAGTTTGCTCCTGATATCAAGTTTTAGGTGTTTTTAGGGTTTGTCTTCTTTGGCCGCCAAGAAATTCTTATTTACACAAGTGTAATCAAAGGATTGAAATCTCGAAAATAGAAAGTTTTGTGAGTTTTGTTTGTTTTATCCACGAAAGTCGAGGAAAAATAGAAATCGGAGCACGGGTAGTTCTAGGCCATGGAGAAAGATTTTGAATAGTTAATCAATACGTACTATAAAATAAATATAAATACAATTTAAATTTAATAATAAATTATAAATTAATAAAACAAATAAACAAGAATTTTTTACTCAGTATTTGTAGATGAATTGAAAACAAAAATCATTAAGGTCTGTATAAATAGTTTCCTTAAGACAGATTTGCCCTCTCCTCGGTGTTAGAGAACGTTAGACTTCTATATCCTAGGATCAACAACAATCGCCCACCACAAGCAGCATAACTTTCATTGAACAAGGCGAATTCTAACCAAGCCTAACTCATCACCAAGCTAAAAGAATGAAATTTGAGAAGAACCAAGAATCGATTTAAGAAAGCAAAATTGATTATTTTTCAATCGTGTGAAAATGAGTAGAGAAGTAGCTTATTTATAGTGGGAGAATAGATGAACGTTTTAGGTAAATTAATAATGTGGGATATGAGGTCAACACTTTTAACAATGTGGGATATGAGGTTTTAAGCACCATTTTTCCTCAACAACCATATTTCATGGAGCTTACTTTGAGCATAAATTTCTCAGTCATTACTCAATCATTTTGAGCATATTATATGCCGTTTTAAAGGTCTCATGAAGTAGAATATAAATAATAAAATTTATTATTCAAACCTTCAATTTTACCTATAAATAATATGCCTTAAAGTTCTCTAGTTAACCATTACTTTCCAACAATCCCCTACATGAATGAAATTGAAATATCAACGAAATTCAATGACATGGAGTGGTGATAGAGTTTACGTTAGGTATTTGCATAGGATATGTAGGCATCAACCCTTGAACCTTCCTTTGTGAAAGTATATTTACTTTACTGGCTGACTAGTAGACACAATGTCCTTGACCTGTAATGCCTTTTGTGTAAACGATGATATACCTCACTCAAATACCTCCTTGACAAGATTTTTATTCTCATGGTTATGTTCATCCGACCGTGAACATGTCCTAGTTCTACAAGAGTTTTAGAGAACTATGCCAAGTAGTCTCCTTGAAGCGGCCCCACTTCACTCTCACATAGGTGGTTTATGTTGCTCGGCTCACCGAAACATACAATGATCATTAAAAGCATCTGCTTAACATTTTCCACATTTTTTAATCACTATTATCATCAAAGGAATGAAATTAAGGTAATAACCCCAACAGTGACCTTACAAGGTCTATGCAAGTAGGTTGTCCCTTTGAACCTAGATCATGGGATCTCCAGTCAACTAGGTTGGGTTTTCTTTCACATAGCACCTTTAAATATTCATAGGCTTCAATCTCATTCCTTTTAATGTTTTATTAACTTGATCTCGGTTTAACCCTTTGGTTAGCGAATCTGCAATGTTATCTTTTGATTTTATAAAATCAATAGAGATTTTAACACCCAAACCCGAAACCGTCGTCGATCAGGATCCCGATGTCTTACTGTTCATCTATCATTGTTCATCATTTTTTTATTTCATTAAATCTTATTTGAATAAATATGTGCATCCAACATATCATAAATCATAAATCGATTATAATCACAACTCAACAAGGGTAAAAAGGTCATTTCCATGATTTTTAGACATTTCTACCGGTACTTGATAAACAAGTATAGGTAGTTGTCAAGTCAAGAAATAGTTCAAAATATTGTAGAGTTCTACCGATACCCGAGATGATTCTACTGATACATGTGAAACAACTAACGAAACAATTCATACTTCTACCGATACTAAAAACTCCAGAGAGCTATGATTCTCACTCTAGAACTTCTACCGACACAAGTATGCAAACTACCGATACATCTATACATATAACTACCGGTCTCACAATTCAACTACTGATACAATGATGCCAGTGAGCAACTTCTCTCCTATCCTATACTTCTACCAAAACATACATGAGTTCTACCGAAACAAGTATGCAAGATCTCAAGATTTATACCAAACACAAGTTCATTAACTTCATACATACATAGCTTTAATTAAGCATTTAAGTCAACATAATACATGATTTTTATGTCGATACAAGGTACATAAAGTCTACTTTCAACATTTCATCAAACATAGCAAGGTTTTCCACAAACTCATTATATATAAGCAAAAGGTAACGTTATTCTAGTGCATGCCATAAGACCAAGTGATGTAAATTCTACCATACTAGCTCCGCAATAGTGTGATTTCCTTGAGATGATCCGATCTTCAAACAACAAAACGTATCTACAAAACAACAACAGATTCATAGTAAGCTTATTAAGCTTATTAAGTTCGCGAATATCTTTTTCTTATAGAATAAACAGATTGGTTAAAAGATGATAACGAGTATGTATTCATAATCATATATACAATAACGAACTTAATCTCTTTCAATTCTTGAGACTTTAATTCATTATGAGCATAGACAATATTTAGCCCATACGAGCCCAGAATGGTTAGCTCCTACGAGCCCAGAACGGTTAGCTCCTACGAGCCCATAATGGTTAGCTCTTACGAGCCCAGAATGGTTACTCTTACAAGCCCAGAATGGTTAGCTGCTACAAGCCCAGAATGGTTAGCTCCTACAAACCCAGAATGGTTAGCTCCTACAAGCCCAGAATGGTTAGCTCTTATGAGCCCAGAATTAGAATAACGCTCTTCTGAGCCAGAATCAGATTACTCCTCAAGCCTTCAGTCTCGATCCATCATTAGGAATATATTCAAAATAAATATATAATTGCAAATATCAAATTTAAAAGTTAATAGTACGAACTTACCGGATGAAATTGCAGTTGGCTAAACTTCAGGAACTATTCTGCTAATTTCCCTTTTCCGTGATCCGTGGTACGATTGTAATCTAAATTAAAAATTTAGTAAAATTTCACATTAAAATAAATAATCAAATCATTTAACATAATTTGATCTTTTTGGGAAAGTTACAATTTTACCCCTAATACTTTTTTTTATTCAATCTAGTCCTTTCAACACAAAACATGCAAAATACCCATTTTCTCCTCAACCCATACTAGCCAAATATACATTGATCTTATACAAGCCCTTATAATCCATTTATTTCACCTAAAGTACATCCAACTTCATCATTTAACATTTTAGTCCTTAAACCCTAATTTCATCAAAAATCACTTTACAAAAAGATCCAACCTAATCATCAAGCATCCAAAGCTATCAAAAACCTTCAAAACAAGCATATTCAAAAATGGTAAAATTCACAACGTTTAATAGATTCACGAATTATTCCTTAGATTAGTTAGATCAGGCTAACACGGACTCAAAAACATAAAAATTACTAAAAACAATCAAGATTTGCTTACCCAAATCAAAGCTCAAAGTTCAATAATGGAAAACCCTAGGTTTTCTTGTCTTAGCCGTGAAGAAGAAGAAGAAATTAATTTACCTCCTAATAACAAATCCACTAAAATACCATAGGTTAATTTATCTATTTGATCCTTCAATTATAATTGAGTTCCAATTAAACCAACTTATTTACAAATTAGCCTTAAACTAAAAAGGACTAAATACATAAAAAACCCAAAAGTTAGTGGAAGATAATCATATCCTCCACCGCTTGGACTTTTTGACCATGGTGTAATTACCACTTTGGTCCCTTTTATTTTAATCAATAGCAATTAACTTTTACCTCTTTTACAAATTACTCTTTTTTCCTTAATTAAACAATTAATCATCAAAATTACCCAGCCAAACTTCAATTCACATATAATAAGAATCTATAAATATTTAATAAAAATATTTATGGCCCTTAACATTAGAAACGAGGTCCCGATACCTCATTTTCTAAAGCCACTTAACTTTTGAACCAAACCACTTATACAAAATTTTAATTCAATAATTAAAATCCTTCCATTCAAAATTCTAAATAAAATTATTTTTGACTAATTTAATTTAATCACTCATTTATAAAAATTTCTCGTCAGGTTTGTGATCCCGTAATCACTATTTCCATCACCATTGAAAAACAATCTGTTACAGAGATAACCCCATTTGAGATCAATTGTCTGACGGTATTAATCGACGAAGCATGTGTCTCGACTTACCATTATACATCACATTCTATGCTCTACCAACTGTAGCTTGGTTATGACAATATATGCATATTGTGGACACAGACTTTGGCCATTCAGGAATATCTTTCAAAAAATTTCATAGCCATTCAGCCTCTTCTCCAGATTTTTCTAAAGTTGCAAACTCAGATTCCATTATGGATATGGTTATAATCGTTTGCCTTGAGGATTTCCATGACACAAATCCTCCTCCCAATATGAAAACATATCCACTTTGCCTTTAGTATCTTGAATATCATATATCTAATTGGCATCGGAGAATCCTTCTAACCCAGTTGGATCTCTAGAATAATGCATTCTGTAGTCCTGAGTATATCTGAGATATCTCAATACCCTCATAATCGCTTTCCAGTGGTTCTCCACTGGATTGCTTGTGAATATGCTTAAACCGCTCACAATGAAAGCAATATCCGATCTAGTATAACTCATAAGCTACATTAGACTGCCTATGAACCTTGCATATTCCACTTGGTCAACACTTTCACCTTTGTTTTTGGACAAATGTTAGCTCGTATCTATAGGAGTTTTAGCTACAGCAGAATCATCTTTGCTATGTTTTCCAAGAATATTGTCCACATAATGTGACTGATTCAATATGAAGCCTTTAAGTGATCTGATCAGCAGTTTATCACAGCAATATTGTTCAAGTGTACACTGTCGATGCAAGTATAGTAGACAAATATGAGTCTGATGGATATCGATCCCACGAGGATGATTGTCTTTTGCATATGAATGTCAGTCAATAAATAGATAAAAAAAAGATAAATTGTGAGAATAGTTGTCGGAGCAATAACTTGAAAATAAAGACGAAATATGATAATGATAAAATGAGATCCCCAAAGTGAATCTTCAACAGAATACTAAGTGCTTACAAGATATAAACAGATAGGTGACTGTCGATGCAATAATTTGTAATGAATATCTTACCAAGCTTAACTTCTATATTTGATCTAAGACTTAAAAATGCACATTAACCACACCTTCCGATAATGGCAATGGAACACAATTAAGAACAAGTGGATTAAATCCCTCTAATCTTCAAACAACTTTCGTTGTCATGCTTTTTAGCTTGAATTGTCGCTGCACTTTCTAGTGGCAATGACTGCAATAACATTTCCATGCTAAAAACATTCAAACCCAAAGATTAAACAGTAAAAGCAAAGTCAAATAAAATAACATTTAACCCAAAAGTCATATGTACTTCCATACAAGCATGAAATAGAAAGTAATCACCAGCGTTTAGAAAAGAACTATAAAAGAAACAATTGGAGAATACTATTCCTAGACAATCTCGACTTGATTTCTCAATTCCCTCTTGTGTCGCACTTAGGGCTCCTCGTCAAGAGCTGATCTGCATCTCTTTCACGTCGGTTCACCCGTAAGAGACTTAAGACGCCATAGCCGAAAAGTTTCAAAAGATAAGTTGAAGAAGATAATGCACAAAAACGCCCTCTTTTTCTCTTTCCTCGTGAATATTTATATCCTTCCAAATAGTATAGGTGTCATTTCATAAGAATCATGGTGCCTCTATTCGTACAAGTTGGTTATACCAGACTGGATAACTCACACATTTTTTATCTTATCCGCATTGAAAGCTTCTTTGACAGTTGTCGGGTACGACGACAATCCTAGGCGCAGTCTAGAAATACTCATGCAGCGACATCAGTATCAAAACATGACAAAATTAAGGATAAATAGACTAAGGCCCATTGAGTTATAAAATGCAATTTACTAAATTGAAAATGCTAAAATATGTGCAATTTATGTAGGGAGAAATATATGTTCTTTCTGGTACTATCACACCCCAAACTTGAGTTTTTACTTGTCCTCAAGTAAAATATAAACTAGCAAGGCTACATAAGAATTCACTAAGGCAAATGATCATTCTAGAACCTTGAATCACCTAAAATCCCAATGAATGAGTCATATTCAGATGACAGAATATTGCATTGACAATACATAAGTATGAATGAATAAGATTGCAACTTCATCAAAGCCAACATCATGCCTCAAATCTTAAATTCTATCTACTAATACAACATTTATTGTACAATACTAAGTATCTCAGAAGATCATAAATATATATCCCTTTTTTATATAAAGGATATCGTTGCATTATTGTACCCTTGTTTTTGAGAAGTAATGATGGAGTGCAACAAACCCCCAGGGAGTACATAATTGCATCGACAAACACTCATGCAACGATAGCCTTTGGCCAAATTCATTTTTATAACGCTTGCATTGGAGTGTTCCCTTTTTAACAGTTTATAATACACCCACATTGGAACATCTCTTATTTATAACTATATATATATATATAAGAGCAACTGTAAGAGACAGATTCATTCAAGATTCAAGGAATGCTACTAGTTATCTATTACTAATGCAACCTAAATCATTTATCAAATAATTGAAGATACAACATTCAGTCAAATTTATCCAACTCATTCATTAATAATTCACATGATTCAAGAATTAAGCATCGAATGTAACAAAAAATTTCAAACACATCTGCATTAACCACAAATAAACTTTGCATGCTTCATTAAACTCAAAAAAAATTTTGAAATGTGGGTGCATTTCCAAACCCCATATGCGTTCCCCAAACTTAAAGTTTGTGTTGTCCCCAATGCACTAATATTAAAATGAAATGAAAATAGAAATGCAACGACAATGTGCACTAACAAAATAAAAATTATAACTACATGCAATGCATAAGCACTACAGCTAAAAAACATTTAAAATAGACTAACTCAGTTTTCCTCAGCCATAGATGTGGTTGCACGATGCTTCTTCTTCCTCCTCTTTTTCTCCTCTTTTCTCCTCTTTCTTGTGCTTTTGTATTTTGAGCGCTTTCTCTTCTTTTCTTTAGGCTTCGTACGGTCCTCGGATCGCTCCTCAGTTTTTGACTCTGCCCTGGCATCATCAGCTGCTTCCTGTGTAGGAGGGATCACCTTGAGTAGTTTGGTATAAACCACTATCGCCAATGAGTTGTGGTCTTCCTCACTGGTTATCCCTGTAGCTTCCACCGGTCTATCTCCATCTTGCACCAAATTATTAGTAGTTGTACCCACAAACTCAGGTGCAATGAAAGTATTCTCAGCAGATTCTTTCTCAGCATCTTCTTCGTCGTTCTCTTTTACATCTTCAACAAGGACTTCCTCCTTTCCATCAACAAGGACTTCCTCTTTAACAACAGGTTCATCTTGACCAGCAATGAAGTCACCCTCAAATAGACTATCAATCCTTCGCATGAACTCCTCAATGTCCCTTGATTCCTCTTCTTTCTCATAATCAGAGACGTGCACAATGGGAAGGGATGCCACAGATCTATCTCGATCCCCTAAGTTAGTATCCTCTGATGAGAGTTCATAATCTCGGATGATCGGTGGGAACACTGGAAATTCTAGGAGTGAGATCGGACTCAACTGACTGAATGCGACTACAATAGAGTTGTTCTAGGCCTTAGTATAAGCATAGAACAAATTTTGTGATTTGTCCATATCCTCTATTGTAGTGACAAGCTTGATCTGATTACTGCTGATGGAATTGTCCAAATCCTTCATTTTGTGCAACAAGGATGTCTCTATAGTTAGGTTTGTTCCCTTGCTTTCTGCCTTGGCTTTTCCCTTCCCCATCTTGCTTGTCTCTGACTCCTTCACTATCGGCGTATGTTTGCCACGAGTCATTCCTTCAATAGAGGCATCATTGATTGGGCCCTTATTATCCAGGACTTCTTCATCATCACGAGGCACGATCCATTTCTGCTAACACAATAACATCACCAATGATGGGAAAGCCAAAATTTCAGTTTGCCTTGTGGTACAGTCAGCAATTTCCTGGTGGATTATGGCGCCAACATTAATCTTTCTACCCTTGACAATTGAATGTATTAGGCACATTCTATCAAGGGTGATTGTGGTGCTGTGAGTAGAGGGCTTTAGTCTACAGTTGACGAAATGAAACCATATTTTGCTTTGCAGTGTCACGAAGCATCGGTGCATCGTATAATTCTTTTGATGTGAACCCGTCCATATTACTCCCTAAACATATAAATCCTTCACCAACAGGTCTCTTTTGTCGTCTGTGATATCCTTAATGAACTCGGAGTGTTCATCCATAACCACTTTAGTGTTGCATAGCTCATTGATTTTTTTTAGCATCTCATGGGATTAAGCCTTCTCAAACAAAGATGAACTCTAACTCATGGTCATAAAGGTTAGCGTAAAACTTACGTACCATTGAAAGAGAATAACTTCCAGGATGAGTGTAGAAAGTCTCCCACTTCAGCTTGGAGATGGTTTTATAAACTTGCTTGCCCAAGTCATGCTATTACGAAAGGATAATGCCGTATTATGGGTGGAAGTTTCGCTTCAAAATGTTGTATTGAAACTGGTCCTTGGTTGTTTCATTGAAAAGATCACTGACTTCTTTTCCTCATTGGCATGAAGGATTCCTGTTCACGAACTGCAGTTGTAGAGGACGAGTGTTCTTCAACAAACTTGGTGGTTTTCTTGGTTGATCCTCTCATTCCGCAATGCCCATAAAGCATCATCCAGTCTGGAAGACCAATCTTTCCTCGAAGGGTTCACAACCTTCTCAATAATGTTATTAATTTTTTAATTGGATACTTTGGCTTGTCCATTGGTTTACGGATGATAAGTAGTAGCCATTTTATGAGTAACTTCATATCTCTTCAGTGCGACTGCCATTTGGTTGCAATGAAAGTGTGTACCCTGATCACTAATCAATGCCTTTGGTGTGCTAAAACGAGTGAGTATATGCTTATGAAATAATTTAAGCAATGTCTTTGCATCATCCTTTGGGACTGCAACAGCTTCAACCCACTCCGAGACGTAGTCAACAACTACTAATATATAACGATTTTCAAATGAACTTGGAAATGGTCTCATAAAATCCATACCCCAAACATCAAACAATTCAACCTCCATAATCGACTGCTGTAATAATTCATTGCGTCGAGATATAGAACAAGTGCGCTAACACCTATCACATTGATTGACAAAATTGTAGGCATCCTTGAATAGTGAAGGTCAGTAGAATCTTGATTGAAGAACTTTAGCAGCAGTTCTCATTCCACGGAAATGACCTCCATAAGGAGCATCATGACAATGCTTTAGGATTGAAAGCATCTCAACAGCAGTTCTCATGCCACGGAAATGACCTCCATAAGGAGCATTATGATAATGCTTTAGGATTGAAAGCATCTCCTCTTCCAGAACACAACACCGAATGATGTTGTCATTGCATATCTTGAGTAAATAAGGCTCGTTCCAATGGTACTTCGCTACTTCACGAAAAAATCTTTCTTTTTTATGGCTTATGACACCCAATGGGAGTTTTCCACGCACTAGATAATTAACAAAATCCGCATACCAGGGGGTTGCATCTACAGCAAATAACATCTCATCTAGGAATGCGTCGACAATTTTAAGTATGTTTTCATCTTCGCTACCAACTTCCAATAGAGACAAATGGTCTGTAACTTAAGTCTTTTAACCTTTGTAGTCTTTTATCTCGATGTCGAATTCTTGCAATTGTAAGATCCAACGTATCAATCTTGGTTTTGCATCCTTCTTCGTAAAAAATATCTCAACGTCGAGTGATCAATAGATACGGTAACCTTTGTGCTGACAAGATATGAACGAAACTTGTCGAAAGAAAAGATTACAACTAACAATTCTTTCTCTGTAGTGGCATAATTGATTTGATCCTCTGTAAGAGTTTTGCAAGCATAATAGATGGCGTGAAATATTTTTCCTTTACGTTTTCTTAGAACAACACCAGCAAAGTCGCTTGCATTGCACATAACTTCAAAAGGTTGAGACCAATCTGGTGCAACGACAATAGGTGCATTTACTAGCTGCTTCTTTATTTGAATGAATGCATCTAGACATGCATCGTTAAAGGGGAATTTTCGATTTTGTTCTAGCAATAAGCATAACGACTTTGCAATTTTCTAAAAATTTCTAATAAATCTTCAGTAAAACCCCGTATGCCCAAGAAAATTACAAATGCCTTTCACATTTGTCGGTGGAGGTAATTTCTCAATGATTTCCACTTTAGCTTTGTCTACTTCAATGCCTTGACTAGAGCTACGATGGCCTAACACAATGCCTTCAGTTGCCATGAAATGACATTTTTCCCAATTTACAACAAGATGTGTGTCTTCACATCGCTTCAATACTTAATTGTCAATGCAATGATCAAAATCATTCCTATAGACTGAGAAATCATTCATAAAAACCTCTAAAGAATCTTCAATCATATCCGAGAATATTGCCATCATGCACATTTAAAATGTGGTTGGTGCATTGTAAAGACCAAAAGGCATACGGTGAAAAATAAAACTACCAAAGAGGCAGGTGAAATTTGTTTTATCCTGATCCTCCAACACATAAGCAATTTAATTGTACCCAGAATAGTCGTCTAAAAAGCAATAATAGGCTCTTTGATCACAAATGTAACGTTACAGCGATTATGCAAGCGAATACACGTCGATGCAAGCATAGTTGATAGACAATTCTATCGGATATCAATCCCACGAGGAAATGGGTTCTTGATGTTAACTATCGGAGCAATTAATACTGAAAATGAGTAAAATATGAGGAAGGATGTCAGTGCAATTACCTTAGATCTACACACTAAAATAGTTAATATTGTTAATGCAATCAGATTTAAATGTCAAAGGTTAAATGTCAATGTACTAAAAGTAAATCAAATGTGCTGAGTGTTGAGTGCTGAATATTTAAATGCATGAAATGTAAAAGTGATCAAGTGTAAAAGGGTAGGAATGGTTCACTGATTCTGTAAAGTTGCAATGCTGAATACGTCGATAAGGTAAAGTTTACATGAATTGTTGCAGCAATAAATCTCACTTGAGTTCTTACCAACAACAGCTCTCTATTTAATCCAAACTTAAATACCCACAATCACTCCACCTCTTGGTGTAAGTAATGTTGTGAGTGACTGGAATCTTTCCAATCCCAAGTAGCTTTCACCTAACTTACTTGTTAACCTAACTTGTCACTGCATCTCTCGATGTCAGCAGACTGCAATTTCACTCTCATGCTTAAAGCGATTAGATCCAAGAATAAACAGATAAGCAGCATTAAATAAGAGTCAAAATAATCTAACACCAAAAGATACTCTCATATTCATTTAATTTCGTTAGAATTCATCATAGTCAAAAGAGAAATTAAAGAGTACAATCGAAGCTTACTATCTCTAGACTACATAGACTACTCCTTAATCATTCCTCTTACCCAGCACAAAGCACTTCTCGTCAGAAGTTACTGTAGACTTGCTTCATCAGCTTCCCAATTCCCAGCTCAAATCTCAAAATCACACAAAATTTGTAGAATTTAATCCCTTAGATCTTGATGATTTCTTCATTCTTTGTTCTTCTATTGATAGCCTTCAAAATGTTGCAAGGTTCAGCCTTCATTCCCAGATCTAGATCTAGATTTTGCAGCTATCAAAGTTACTTAGAGTACAGTTGTGCACTCACGGAGATTAAATGTTCTCTTCAGAGATCTGTAGGATGTCGCTGCACTGTAAGGCATAATCTGAGATCGTAATTGCGATGACATCTGTGGTGCTCCTGCGCTGGTGCTTTTAGATATAAATCCAGCTTAAGTTTACTCATTCGAGATTCAGGTTCTATGCGACAACATCTCTATCGTAATTCCAAGCTGATCTTGTGGCTGCATTCTTCTTCCATCATTAAGCTCCTGGACTAAGTTCCTGCACTGACAATTCTAAGGTGCAATATATTGGCCTTCTTGCGTTGATATTAGTACAAAAATAAATAAAAATAACAAGAAATTAAACTAACTAGCAATGAATTAGAAAATGTAAAAACTAAGTTTGAAATGCTCAAGATGCATGCTAAATGAGATACAAAAGAGACAATTAAAACACTAAATTATGGAGAAAATATATGCCATTTGTAATACCATCACACCCCCAAACTTGAGTTTTTCTTGTCCTCAAGTAAACAAAAATTAACAAAGTCACAAGCAGAAATGTCACCGCAATCATTAGTCATACAACTTGAATTCTCTGAAGTCCTAATGTACAAATTGTATTCATATGATAGAATAATACGCCTACAATTTATAGGCATGAATAATTAGAAATTGCAACTTCATAAATGTTAGTGACAAGCATTGAATCCTAATCTTTCTTGAACCAAACTTTTTTCTTTTTTCTTTTTCTTCCTTTTTCTCATTTTGTTTCTTTTTCAAATGACTGAGAGATGTCATTGCATTACTCTACCTTTTTTATTGGGCAGTAACGATAGGGTGCAACAAACCCCCAAGAGGTATGTAATTGCACCACACACACTCTTGCAGTGACAGCCTTTGGCTATATGGATTTTCTAAACCTGTAGCAGAGTGTTCTCCCTTGGAAAGTCATAATCCACTCACATTAGAGTGTCTTTTATTCATATAATGTCGCTACAACTGACCAATTAGCACAAGGTTTAAACATCAACACTATCATCTTATTACTGAAGCAATTCTAATTATTCATTAAAAAATAGCAGACTCATCATTCATTCATATTCATCCAATTTTCTCATTATCATCCAAACAAATCAAGAATTACACTTAAAAATAAAAATTGTGGGCACATTTCTGTTGAAATTTTGTCAATTCTCATTAACCAAAGAAATAAGTAGAATTCAGATATGTGGGTGTAATTGCATTTCTATTTCACATTATCTCCCCCCAAACTTAAAGTCTGCATTGTCCCCAATGCACTGACAATAGTATACAAAAATAATTGAAATGCAACTACAATGCAATTAAACTAACAAAAGAAATGCAGTGACAGTAACAATTCATAAAAACTAAATAAAAAGAAATGTACTAACTTACTCATCAGTCGCCGATGTAGAGGTTGCCTTTGTTTTCCTTTTCTTCTTCTTTGGGCGCTCACCCTCGTTATGGTGCTTCTTCTTCTACTTATCCTTGTGCCTTTTTCTCTTTTTATCCTTCGTGCCAACCGGTTTGGCGGATTATTCCTCCTTTTTCTCTTTTTATCCCTTAGCTCTTCATGATTTCTTCATTCTTTGTTCTTTAATTTATAGCTTTTAAAATGTTGCAGGGTTCAACCTTCATTCCCAGATCTAGATCTAGATTTTGCAGCTATAAAAGTTAGTTAGAGTACAGCTGTGCACTCAAGCAGATTAAATGTTCTCTTTAGAGATCCACAGGATGTCATTGCACTGCAGGGCGTAATCTGAGATCATAATTGCGGCGACATCTGTGATGTTCCTGCGCTGGTGCTTCTAGATGTAAATTTAGCTTAAGTTTACTCATTCGAGGTTCAGGTTCTATAATGCGACATCTCTGTCGCAATTCCAAGCTGATCTTGTGGCTGCATTCTTCTTCCATTATTAAGCTCCTGGACTGTGTTCCTGTGCTGACAATTCTAAGGTGCAATACATCGGCCTTCTTACGTTGACATTAGTACAAAAATAGATAAAAATAACAAGAAATTAAACTAACTAGCAATGAATTAGAAAATGTGAAAACTAAGTATGAAACATGATGCATGCTAAATGAGATACAAAATAGACAATTAAAACACTAAATTAGGGAGAAATTATATGCCATTTGTAATACCATCACTCTTCCAACAAGCCTATCTAACATTTGTTCAATGAAAGGAAGTGAGAAGTGGTCCTTCCTTGTTACAGCATTAAGTTTGCGATAATACATACAGACTCGTCATCCCGTAGGAATGCGTGTAGGAATTAACCCGTCTTTATCGTTGCTAACCACATTAATGCCACTCTTTTTAGGTATGCATTGCACTGGATTTACCTAATTGCTATCAGAAATAAGGTAAATAATTCCAACATCAAGCCATTTTATAATTTCCTCCTTAACAACTTCATCTTCTCATTTAATCTTCTTTGTTACTCAATCGATAGCTTGCCTTCATCTTCCAACTTGATCTTGTGCATGCAAAAAGATGGGCTAATGCCTCGAATATCGGCAATACTCCAAGCAATAGCTCATTTATGTTACTTAAGAATATGGACAAACTTCTCTTCTTGAGTCACATCCAGTGTTGCGAAGACAAAAAAGACATATTTAAGATGAGTAGGTAGTGGTTTCAATTCCAGAGTAGGAGCTTCTTCAATAGATGGCTTGAAAATTGGAGTCGTTCTGTAAGCTAAGTCTAAGGAGTCAATCTACCATCCATGCTTAAGTTCAATATCATTAGCTTCAACCATGCTGTGACAATCATCTAAGAATTCATCACCAGATGTCACTACAAACTCCTCAGAAAGTAGTGTGCTTTGATCATTGAATTCTTCCTCAATTAGATCATCTAGCACATCGACAGTATTGCATTCTTCTTTATCCTTGCATTGAATAGATTCGAAAACACTGAAGGTAGCATGGTCATCATTAAGTCACATGGTTAATCCACCTTTGTAAACATCAATAAGAGTTCGTCCGGTGGCTAAAAATGGTTGTACCAAGATTATGGGAACCTCTTTGTCTGCCTCGCAGTCAAGTATGATAAAATCAGATAGAAAAATTAATTTATCCACACAAACTAAGATATCTTTGATTTTCCCTTTAGGTTGAGCCAAGGATCAATCTACTAGTTGTCACTACAATAGGTTTCATGTGACCAATTCCCAACTTTTTGAAAGTAGATAGTGGCATTTGGTTGATGCTAGCTCTCAAGTCGAATAAAGCCTTGCCCAACTAATGGTTGCCAATTGAACATGGCATAGTAAAGCTCCCAAGATCTTTCATTTTGGGGGGAAACTTATTTTTCAAAACAACACTACAACCTTCTGTGAGTGCAATAGTTTCAATATCACTAAGCTTCTTCTTCTTGGACAAAAGCTCCTTCATAAATTTCCCATAATTAGGAATTTGCACAAGATCTTCCACTAAAGGAATATTGACATGAAGTTGCTTCAATGTGTCCAGGAACTGCTGATACTGCTTATCATGCTCATTCTCCCTGAATCTTTGTGGAAAAGGTAAAGGTGGAGATACATCAGATTGTACCGACAGTTTCGAGGGTTGGACATTAGACATATGAGTGACAATTTATGGAACTTCTTTGTCTGGTTCATCAGCAAGCTCTTTAGATTCAACCTTCTCACCAGGGATCACTTCACCAGTATCTTGAGTTGCTACAGTAGAGTTTGCAGTCGGCTCACCAGTTTGTTTACCACTCCTAAGAGTGATACCTTTGCGGTGTTCTTTCCCCCTCGGATTGGGATTTTACATGTCACTAGGTAGTGTGCTCGGTGGTCGAGTATTCAGATTCAAAGCAAGTTGTCCTAATTGTGCCTCCAACGTTTGAATAGAAGATGAATTCCCTTTCACAATAGCTTTCGTGCGAGTAATAGACTTCTACATTAAAGCCTCAAGAGCTGCTAATGGATCAGAAGAAGAAGCTTGCGTGTACTGTTGTTGTCGATGTCCTTTAACATGCTGATTCTGCATTAAACAGTGTTGTGGTTACGTCTGATTATGGTGTGGATGCATCTGAGTGTGTTGATTGTAGTTCTGCTGTTATTGATTGTAATTCCTTTTTCTTGGATTATAATTACCTTGAGTAGTTGTATTCCCATATTGGAATGTCGTAGCATTTTGTCCAGCATTCTGAGTTCCCCAAGACTGTAGATTGCATGAAGAATTATTATAAGAGTTGCCATAAGAATTATTGCGGATGTTACTGACATAAAAGGCATTCTCTGCATGTTGTGGACAATCTTCATAGCTATGTGATTGGTGTTTTTATGACATAATAATTGTACAAGCGTACACACATCGATGCAAGTATAGTTGATAGATAAATCTATCGGATATCGATCCCATGAAGAATGGATTCTTGATGTTTAGATGTCGGAGCAACTACTACTGAAATTAGATGAAATGTGAGTAAGGATGTCAGCGCAAATTAAGTTATACTTGCAGACTAAAATATTTAATACTGTCAAAGCAATCAAAGTTAAGTATCAAAGGTTAAATGTCAGAGCAACTGAAAGTAAATCAAAATGTGTTGAGTGTTTAGTGTTGAATATTTAAATGCATAAAAGTAAAGGTTTGATCAAGTGTAAAGAATTGGAGAGGATCACTGATTTCGTTAAGTAGCAACACTGGATGCGTCGACGAGGTATTGTATAGATGGAATGTTACTGCAGTGAAGTCCCTTTGAATTCTTACCAACAACAGCTCCCTACTTATTCCCGACTCAAGTACAATCACTCCACCTCTCGATGCAAGCAACAATGTGTATCCAAGAACAAGTAACTGGTTTTTATCCCAGTCCCGAGTAGCTCTCGCCTAACCCACTCTTTACCTGACACTGCATCTCTCGATGTTGGCGTACTGCAATGTCACTCTCGTGCTTAGAGCGGTTAGATCCAAGAATAAATGGATAAGCAGTGTAAAGTAAGAATCAAAATGATTTAACATCAAAAGATACTCTTATATTCATTTAATATCATCAAAATCCATCATCGTTTAAGAAGAGTTAAATAGTACAACAAAGCTTACTATCTCTAGACTACTAGGCCTACTCCCTAATTGTTCCTCTTGCTTTTGCATCAAGCACTCCTGGTCAGAAGTTGCTGCACACTTGCTCCATCAGCTTTCCCTCCTCCGACGTCAAGCTTCTATGGTACCTTGCTTGAATATTTGAGAGATTTTTGGATTTAAATTTTTCACTCCTTGATATTTATCTCCTTCTTCTTTCCTTTATTTATAAGCTCAAGAAATTACAGATTTTCTCCATTCTCAGATCCAACAACTTTGTACAGCTGTAAAAGTTTGTTATTAACAGCTATGCAGATCTGATTTGTTTACTAGACTGTTGCAGAATGTCAGCGAATTAATAAATTGCGCCGACAATTTACCGCATTTCTGGACCAACCTGTGGCCACAACTCTGAATGCTTTCTAACTTCAAGAATGGTAGACCTTATCTCTTCTCAGATCCAGATCTAATGACAGCTGTCAAAGTTAGTTAAATTCCAGCTATGCACTCACACAGATCTGGTGTGTTCTTCATAAATGTACAGATTGTCACTGCACTGCAATGCGCAATCTAAAATCGTAATTATGACAACAACTGTGATATTCATGCGTTGGTGCTTCCATATGTGAATTCAGCTTGAGTCTACTTATTTGAGGTTCAAATTCATTGCGTCGACATCGTTGGTTGCAATTCCAAGCTATACTTGTGGCTACATTCTTTTACCATAATTGCGCTCCTGCGCTGACAATTCTAAGGCGCAATATATTGACTGATTGCGATGACATTAGTACAAAAAGAGGTAAAAATAACAATAATTTAAACCAACTAGCAATGAGTTAGAAAATATAAAAACTAAGTATGAGATGCTTATAATGCATGCAAAATAAGATACAAAAGAGACAATTAATACCCAAATTTAGGGAGAAAATATATGTCATTTGTAATACCATCACTATGGTTGTCATTGCAAATCTCACAATAAAAGGTAGGAACTTCAATTTGTTGAGTAACTTGTATAGGTGCAACATCACTAGTCCCTTGCATAAATTTTATCATATTTGCAAGAGAAGACACTTGAGCACTAAGTGCATATATTGTGTCCAATTTAGTAAATCCCAAAGTAGCTTTTGCTTGTGCAGCTCTAGAGATAGGATATTGATAATCATTCTCAACAATTCTCTTAAGAATTCCAACAACATCATTATAAGTACAATCCAACAACAGACCATTGGCTAATGTGTCTACAAGATTCCTCATTTGTGAATTCAACCCGGTATAGAAAATCTCAATTTGTGTTTCCTGTTGAATGTCGTGCATGGGGCAATGTCGAAGGAAAGATTTATAACGTTCCCATGTAGTGTGAAGATTCTTATCATCTAGCTTATGATAAGCTGTAATATCATTTCAAAGACGAGCATTCATTTTCGGCGGGTTAAAGCGCAAAACAAACTGTGTTGCTAGTGCATTCCAAGAAGTAATTGAGTCGGCAAGTAACCCAAGGAACCAAGTACGAGCTCTTCCCTGCAAGGAATAAGAAAATAATTGCATTTTCAAAGTGTCATCAGGAATGCCTTCTTGACTAAAGGAAGCACAAATCAATAAAAATGATTTAAGATGTTCTCATGCATCTTCATGTGGCAATCCAACATATTGCCCATTAGAAACATTTAAAACATTACTGGCTTGAGTTCAAAATTCCCAACTTGGATTGCTAGCCTAACAACTCCCGATTCTAATTCATCCAAGACAGATACTATAAAATCTCGCATAGTCCTGTTTTGTATTTGAGTATCTTGCAGCAATGGTGGGTCATTAGGATTCTGTTGCTTCATCGGGGGTATGGCCGCATTGTTTCTTGGTAAAGTCATATTTCTTTGCTCTTGAAGTCTCCTTCGATAGGTTCTTTCAATTTCTTGATCAAAATCAGCAATAAACTTCGAATTGCTTCAGGTCATAAAACACCTAAAATAAAATGTGAAAATAGCGACAAAAAGAAAACAAGTTAGTAACAACTAAATATTATATAATAAAAATAAAGTGCAAAAATAAAAATAAATATAAAACGAACGCCATCCCTAGTAACAGCGCCAAAACTTGATCGACTATTTAACGTCACAGCAATATTGTGCAAGCGTACACTGTCGATGCAAGTATAGTAGATAGATACGAGTCTGTCGAATATCGATCCCACGAGGATGGTTGTCTTTTGTGTATCAATGTCAGTGCAATAAACAGATAAGAATGAGATAAATTGTGAGAATAGTTGTTGGAGCAATAACTTGAAAATAAAGATGAAATATGATAATGATAAAATGGGATCCCTAAAGTGAATCTTTAACAGAACACTAAGTGCTCACAAGATATAAAAGCATAGGTGATTGTCGATGCAATAATTTGCAATGAATATCTTACCAAGCTTAACTTCTATATTTGATCTAAGACTTAAACATGCATACTAATCACACCTTTCGATGATGACAATGGAACATAATTAAGATCCCTCTAATCCTCAAACAACTTCCATTGTCATGCTTGTTAGCTTGAACTGTCGCTACACTTTCCAGTGGCAATGACTGTAATAACATTTCCATGCAAAAACATTCAAACCCAAAGATTAAACAGTAGAAGCAAAGTTGAATAAAGTAACATTTAACCCAAAAGTCATATGCACTTCCATACAAACATGAAATAGAAAGTAATCACTAGCATTTAGAAAATAAATATAAAAGAAACACGTAGAGAATACTATTTCTAAACAATCTCGACTTGATCTCTCAATTCCCTCTTGTGTCGCACTTAAGGTTTCTCGTTAAGAGTTGATCTGCATCCCTTTCACATCGGTTCACTCGTAAGAGACTGAAGTCGCCATAGCCGAAAAGCTTCAAAAGATAAGTTGAAGAAGATAATGCACAAAAATGCCCCTTTTTTTTCTCTTTCCTCGTAAATATTTATATCCTTCCAAATAGTCAGGTATCCTTTCATAAGAATCATGCTGCCTTTGTCCGTACAAGTTGGTTATACCAGACTTGATAGCTCACACATTTTTGTTCTTGTCCGCATTGGAAGCTTCTTTGATAGTTTTCGAGTGCGACGACAGTCTTTGGCGCAATCTGGAAATACTCATGCAACGACATTAGTACAAAAACATGACAAAATTAAGGATAAATAGGCCAAGGTCTACTGAGTTATAAAATGCAATTTACTAAATTGAAAATGCTAAAATATGTTCTAAAGATAACTAAACGAGGACAAATTAACCAATAAGTAGGGAGAAAATATATGTTCTTTCTAGTACTATCATGATCTCTTGATTTGGATGCCCAAAATCACATCAGCTAGTCCCATATCTTTCATGTTAAATCTTGAATTTAACATGTCTTTGGTACGTTTTACCATGTCATCATTACTTCTAATAATGAGTATATTATCGACATATAAGCACAAGATTACATATCCATTGACAGTGGTTTTAACAAACACACATTTGTCACACTTATTAATTTTAAATCCATTTGTCATCATGACACTGTCAAATTTTTCATGCCACTACTTTGGTGCTTGTTTAAGTCCATACAAAGAATTCACCAATTTACAGACTTTCCTTTCTTTCCTTAGAGTTACATGACCCTCAGGTTGTTCCATGTAAATCTCCTCATCAAGATCTCAATTTAGAAAAGTTGTCTTAACATCCATTTGATGTACTTCTAGATTCTACAAAGCAGCAATTGCAAGTATCATCCTTATAGATGTTATTCTTGATACAAGAGAGAATGTATCAAAGTAATCAAGGCCTTCCTTTTATTCGTAACCTTTTATCACTAATCTGGTCTTGTACTTATCAACCGTTCCATCTACTTTCATTTTTCATCTGAAAATCCATTAGAATTTAATGGTTTAATTTCTGGAGGAAGATCCACTAATTCCCACGTATGATTTTTCATGATGGAATCAATTTCACTTTTAATAGAATCTTTCCATAAAATTCTTTCAGAAGAGCATATAGCTTCACTATAAGTTTGAGGTTCAGCCTCTAGCATATAAGTTAAAAAATCTGATCCAAAGGAGTTTTCCACCCTTGCCCTTTTACTCCTCCTTGGTTTTGCCTCAATTTCAACCTTTGTTGAACATCTTAACTATTTTCATTAATAGTCTCTAAGTTTCATTTCAATGAACTTGAACCAATATCCCTAGTCTTACAAGGGAATATATTTTCAAAGAATGAGGCATTCTTTGATTCCAATATCATATTCTTGTGAATTTCAAGATTCTTATATTCATGTACAAGAAAGAGATATGCATTGTTATGGTGTACATAGCCAATGAAAATGCAATCCACCGTTTTAAGACCTATTTTCATTTGCTTTGGTAAAAGAGCTATTACTTTTGCAAGACACCCTCACACTTTCAAGTAGTTATAGGAAGGTTTTTTGCCTTTCCATAACTCATATGGTGTATTATCCTTTCTCTTATGGGACACTTTATTTAAAAGATAATTAGCTGACAGAACAACTTCCCCTAACATGTTCAATGATAACCTAAAGCTTACTAGAATCTCATTCATCATTTCCTTTAAGGTCCGATTTTTTCGCTCTATTACTCCATTTGATTGAGGAGAGTATGGTGGTGTCACTTAATGAATAATACCATATTATGTACAATGTTCACCAAATGGTTCAACATATTCACCACCACGGTCACTTCTTACCGTCTTAATTCTTTTATTAAGTTGGGCTTCAACTTCCTGCTTATAGAGAATGAATTTCTCTGTAACATCATCTTTGCTTTTAAGCAAATATACATAACAATATTTTGTGCTATCATCAAGGAAGGTAATAAAACATTTATCCCCTCCTCTAGTTTGAACAAACTTTAAGTCACAAACATCGCTATGTATTAGATCAAGTGGTTCTATATTTCTTTCAACAGTTTGAAATGAAGACCTTGTTAATTTTGCCTCAACATAAGTTTCACATTTATGATTATAATAATGTTAAATGAAGGAATGTGATCTAAGTTAATTAATCTACGTAAACTATCATATCCAAGCCTACCGTGTTATAAATTAAATGACTCAAGTATATAAACAGAAGAAGAGATATTATTCTTATTCATACATTTGGATTTTACAAGTATAGCATTCAGTTTCCACATGTCATTCAATACATATCCCCTTTCTACAAACATTCCCCTTTCAGACAACACTATTTTCTGGGATTCAAATACCATCCTAAAATCATGCACACATAAAAGTGTCCTAGAAACAAGGTTCTTATGTAGTTAGGCACATACAACACATTTTGAAGCTTCAGTTCTTTGCCAGAAGTCATCTTCAAAATCACAGTTCCCTTCCCCTTGATCTTGGAAGTTGAATCGTTACCCATATAGAGCTTCTCCCCTTTCTCATAAGGAACCATCTCAACAAAGGAGTCCTTGTCACAGCATATTATGATGTGTGGCACCAATATCAAGCCACCATTCTCTTGGGTTTGAGTAAACCAAGTTGACTTCAAAAATCATAGCACAGAGGTCAATCTCAAAGACTTCTTTCGAAATATCGTCCAAACATTAGCTTCGTTGGTTCTAACTCTTTTTGGAAGCCTATAATTAGATGAATTGTGTCCCATCTTATTGTAATAGAAGCATTTCCCTTAGAATTTTAGCTTCTTGGAAACACCTCCTTTTGGTCCCAGTTTAGACCCAGTCTGAGGTTGTTTCTTCTTCTTGAAGTCTTTCTTGACTTCTGCCACATTTGCCTTAGTCACATTAAGACTGGCTGCTTTTTTGAGCTTTTTCGTTGCACTTCTATTGTCTTCTTCAATCCGAAGTCTGACAATAAAATCTTCTAGTGTCATTTCCTTCATTTTATGCTTCAGATAGTTCTTGAAGTCATTCCGAGCAGAGGGTAGCTTCTCGATAATGGATGCCACCTAAAAGGATTCACTTATAACCATCCATTTAGCAAGAATGCCGTGAATGATCATTTGAAATTCATGTTCCTAATTCACAACAGATTTAGAATCAATCATTACAAAATTTAAGAATTTGGCAACTAAAAATTTATTAGCTCCAACATCTTTAATTTTGTATTTATGGTCCAATGACTCCTATAGTTCTTTAGTTGTCTTCTTCACATTATACACTTCATAGAGTGCATCAGTCAAACTATTCAGAATGTATTACGGCATAGAAAATTAGAGTGCTTCCAAGCTTCGACAGCATTAAAGTCGGTAACAGGATTTACCTCATCCTCTCTCATAGTAGGAGGATCATCCTTCAAAAATTTGGTCAGATTTAACATGGTCAAATAAAACAATATCTTTTTTTGTTACATTTTGAAATTCTCTCCAGAGAATATTGCAGGCTTTTCATTATGGCTCATAGCCACCGGCAACGTTTGACTCTGGCTCTAAGCCTGAGCAGGGACAATATCACACCAGACTGAGGACTGGTTGAATTCTTGGATGTTTCAGTCATTTTTCCCCTCTAGAATTCAGAAACAAAACCAATATAAATAAATTTATGAATCTGTTAGACGTCAGGAATTTAATCAGAAGATAAAAACCAGAAACAGAAATACAACTTTTGTTAAACAGTAGGAATTTACTAAAACTAAAAACCCGAAACAAAAGTTCACACTTACTAATAGAAAATTCAATAATGAACAGTGCACCATGTATCTTAATTTGAAAGAGAGGTGATGCACTAGGCACGCTTAAATACCAAGTCTTTCAAAACAAATCAACAAGAATTTATTTACCTAGTATTTGTAGATGAATTGAAAACAAAATCATTGAGGACTGCAAGAACAATCTCCTTAAGACAGATTCGCCCTCTCCTTGGTGCTAGAGAACGTTGGATATCTATCTCCTAGGATTAACAACGATCGCCCACCACAAGTAGCATGACTTTCAGTGAACAAGGCAAATTATAACCAAGCCTACATCAATCACCAAGCTAAAAGAACGGAATTTGAGAAAAACCAAGAACCAATTTGAGAGAGCAAAATTGATTGTTTTTCAGTTGTGTGAAAAAATATATAGAGAAGTAGTCTATTTATAATGAGAAAATAGCTGAACATTTTAGGTAAATTAACAATATGGGATATGAGGTCAACACTTTTAACAATGTGGAATGAATAAAATCTTATTAAACTCCAATACTAAAAATCTTATTAAAAAAATCCAAATTGACTCATCCGAAACTCAATTTTTATCTCTACTGAACTGGGATGAATAAAATATCATGGAATTCAAGTTTTTTTTTTTCAGTTCTACTCCAATTGTTTTGTGGGATCAATAAAACAATTAAATCTTATTTTTTTGGAAAATCACTTCGCGTTTTGAAAAGTATAAATCATTTATTATAAATAACTTAGATGGAGCCAAGTACTATTATATCAATAATATTATTTTAAATTTAAAAATTTTAAAATAATAATCTCAGATATTATAATTTTTAATATTATTAAACATATATATTTATACTTAATTAGATAATAAATTATTAATATAAATAATATATTTTTTATTTTAGTAAAGTTATTTAATATTACAATTTTGTTTTAATAATAAAATTTAACATTAATAACAATTTTAAATTTGAAGTAATATTCTATCCTCAAGATTACCATATTTTTCAAGTTATCTTTATAATTAATACATAGGTATATGCAACTAAATCACTCAATATAGAATTAGAATTCACATGAGTTTTCTTAGAAATCAAGAGTATTCTCTCTATTTTTCTCAAAGGTACAATGACTGCTAGGGTTGAGGGTGGAGAAGAGTGGTGATTTCGAAAAACTGCTGGTTTTTTTAAGGGAGATGGAGAGCGATGTCATTGCTGTACTGGAGGAAGAGCTGCTTAAACTAATTGTAACAAGCTCGAAGATAGTTCCAGATGAAAAACCCACGTTGGTATGTAGTATCTGGACGAGGAAGTCATACAACCCTGATAGTTTCAAGGCACAGATGATAAGCATATGGAAGACAAGGAAAATTTTTGAGATAAAGGTGGCAGGCCAAAATCTTTTTAAAGTTATTTTTGATTGCGAAGATGATTTAAAATCAATCTTGGATGGAAGGCCCTGGTTGTTTAGAGAGTAGGTTGTCCTCTTTGAACGATTGAGAAATGAAGTAGAACGGAAAAAAAATTGATTAACTCAATCACCTTTTTTGCTTAAAATCGGCCCATGCCCATCGGAATTTGATAAAAAAAGGCCACTTTTAGAGGAGTCTTACAATTGAAAATCAAAGACGAATTTTGTAGATTGAAGGTCCACCTTGATGTGCAAAGGCCATTACATAGAGGGATTTTTGTCTCAACAGAAGATCAAGATAGTCAATGGCTTCCTTTCAAGTATGAGATGTTGCCTGTTTTTTGTTTTTGTTACGGATGTATGGGGCATAACTTTAAAGAATGTAGTCAAACATCAAAGAATCTCCGTGAAAAGGTAATTGATGAAATCCCCTTTAGTTTGGCCTTAAAAGCTGAATCAACCATGGTAGGGAAGGAGTTTTTTCAAATTCGAGGAGCATCTAAGAAAATAATGAAAAAATTCAGTTACATAGGTGATGATGACGAATGGGAGGGTGCAACAAATATGCAAGCTATGGTGGTCGGAGAACCAAAACAGGCAAAGCTGGTAAATGGGATGTTTTTTCATAAGAATCGAGAGGGTGAAGTTGGGTATCAGATGCAACTATCCAAAATTTGATTCCTATTAGGAGTCAATCTATACAAATCCCAATCCCACAAAATATGGAAAGTTTAAATAAAGATAAGAGTGTGGTGGACCTACAGCAATTAAAGATCTGTCAAACTCTACCCATTTAGATCCACTTTTTATTCGGTCAAAAGAAGACAAAGAAATTGTTTTTAGTGAAACAATTCAAGTGGATCATGATATCCCATATTTTAATATAGATGAAACGCATGAATATGGTTTAAGTAAGGAGAGTCCTAGAAACGAACAGCTGGACAGAGGTTCCACTTTAATTAGAAGAACATGGAAACGTTTGGCACGTAATAATTCAGGTGGCAAAAAAAAAAGAGAGGATTGAAAGCTTGAAACGGAAAGGGGAATGGGCTGAATAATTAATGTCCCCAACAGATACTGACTCACAAATTCTGGAGAAAAGGCAGAAAATCCATAAAGGAGATGATGGTTCGATAGAGGTTTTGGAAGGCCTGGCTAAAAATCTTCCAATAGAATCGGCGGTTGCTAAGGGGCAGACCAACCGGGCCCAATGAAAACTTTAAGCTGGAATGTCCGTGGGTTATGGAGTCCACAGGCAATACGAGGACTTTGGCACATGCTGAAGTTACATAAGCCCCAAATGGTCTTCTTAATGGAGACTAAAATAAATGAAAAGCGAATGAAAATTATTAAGAGAAGATGTGGTTTCCTTGAAGGATTTATAGTTCCAGCAGATGGTTCGAGTGGAAGGTTATGCTTGTTTTAGAAGTCTGAATTAAAAGTTTCACTTTGTAGTTTCTCTAGTAATCATATCGATGTCACGGTTTAGAGCAATGACGAGATGAGTGATTGGCGTTTTACTAGATTTTATGGGTTGCCATACACGAATCTTAAGGAGAATTCCTAGAATCTCCTACGCCAATTAGGATCAAATCATGGGTTACCTTGGGTTGTTTATGGTGACTTTAATGAGATAATGTATGCTTCTGAGAAAAAAGGTGGTCTCCCAAAAGATGAAAGATGAACGGCTCAGTTTCGTCAGGCTCTTCATTACTGTCAGCTACTTGATATGGGCTTTTACGGTCCGTGGTTCACATGGGAGAGAGGAAATTTGTCAGAAAATAATATAAGAGAGAGGTTAGACAAGGGAGTTGCAACAAAAGAGTGGATGGCAATTTTCCCAAAAGCTACGGTTAGACACCTTTCTCATTCTTTATTTGATCATTGTCCACTTTTATTACAGACAGGCTCTAGAAGAAGAATCCAAAGGTTCAACAGGTTTTTCTTTGAAACTTGGTGGACATTGAAAGAAACCTTTGAAGGGGAGGTTAAAAAATTATGGTTGAATTCTTCTGAAGATGTTCCCGTGAAAGGATCTGATTGTATGGGTAGAAACAGTAAAAAGTAGTCGAACTTGCCTCAAAAAAGATCTCACAAACCGTTAAGAGATGTTAATGGTAGAGGATCAGGATGAAGTCAACTTAGAAGAACTTATAAGTCTAAAAATTCAATTGAATGGGGAAATTGAAAAAGATGAACTTTATTGGGAGCAACGGGAATATGAAAATTGTCTAAAAGCAGGAGATAAAAATACTGTCTTCTTTTATCATCAAGCTACCCAACAAAAGAGAATAAATACAATTAAAGCCTTAGAAATTAGCGACGGGAATTTAGTTTCTAATGAAGAAGAGATGGTGGAAATAGCTTGCAAATTTTTTAATGATCTTTTTTATAGTAAAGGTGTGGGACCAAATGTTAATTATTTGCTTTCAGGTGTGAATAAAAGTATTAGTGATGAAGAAAACATAATTTTGACTAGAAAGTATACTGAAGAAGAAGTCATTCGTGCGCTAAAAGGTATGGTGCCAACAAAAGCCTCGGGTCTTGATGGATTTTCGGCTTTGTTTTACCAGCAATATTGGTATATTGTTGGAAAAGATATTACTCTATTTTGCCTCCGTATATTAAATGATGGTGCTGACGTGGACAGGATTAATTCAACAAGTATTGTTCTTATTCCTAAGTCTCCAAATCCTACAAATATGTCTAATTTTCGACCTATTAGCCTTTGCAATGTTCTTTATAAAATTGTCTCAAAGATGGTAGCGAACAAATTCCAATAGGTTCTTAATTCCTGTATTGATAAGGCATAGAGTGCTTTTGTTCCAGGCCGTTTGATTTCTGATAATATTCTTCTTACATATGAATTATTACATACATTCAGGCAAAAAAGAAGTGGACGAAAGGGTCTTATGGCTTTAAAAGTTGATACGAGCAAGGCTTATAACAGGGTTGAATGGGATTTTTTGTTTTTAATGATGATTAAGATGGGGTTTCATAATGATTGGATAGAGATTATTAAGAGGTGTATTTCAATAGTATCATATTTAGTTAATATGAATGGTATTCAGGGTAATATATTTCGACCCTCTAGTGGGCTCAGATAGGGTGATCCTCTTAGTCCCTTCCTTTTCCTAATTTTTAGTGAAGGACTTTCGACGCTTATGAAACTTGGTGCCCAAGAGGGTTTAGTTAAAGGGGTTAAATCTAGTCGACAAGGCCCTCGTATTTTAAACATTCTTTTTGTAGATGACTGCATCCTATTTGGGGAAGCAATTGATGGAGGAGCCCAAATTTTACAAAGAATTTTGAGGATCTATGAGAACTGTTCAGGTCAGCGTGTAAATTTTGAAAAATCAAATGCCTTTTTTAGTACAAATATGGGAAGTTCTATGAGAGATCGAGTGGCGCAAACTTTAGGAGTTCGTCATTCAAACAATACGAAAAAATACCTAGGTTTGCCGAATGTTGTGGGAAAAATAAGAAAGCCTCTTTCTTGCTACTTAAAGACAGAATGAGACGAAAGGTGGATAGTTGGAGTCATCGTTTTCTCTCTCAATAAAGGAAAGAGGTTTTTATAAAGGCTGTTTTACAAGCCATTCCAACCTACGCCATGGCTTGTTTTTTGCTACCAAAAACTTTATGTGCAGAACTTGAATCTATTATAGCTAGGTTTTGCTGGCAAAAAGCATATGGGAAACACGGAATTCAGTGGTGTGAATGGAATAATTTATGTGATTTAAAAGAGCAAGGTGGGTTAGGGTTCAGAAATCTCAAAAATTTTAATGTAGCCTTATTAGCCAAGTAGGGTTGGAGGTTACAAAATAATCATAATTCATTACTTAGTCAGGTCCTTAAAGCGAAATACTATCCTACCTCTAATTTTTTGCATGCAGCCTTACGACAAGGTGCGTCATACACATGGATTAGTATGCTTGCAGCACGCAAAGTTTTACAAGATGGAATGACGTTACGAGTTGGAAAGGGTGACCGGGTTTTAATTTTTAATCACAATTGATTACTAGGTTTGTTTAATTACAGGTTACAGAGTAGAGTTGAGAATCCAGATATATCAAAAGTCTCAAAACTCATCTGTGCAGAAACTAGAGATTGGAAAAGAGATATAGTTACCCATATTTTTGCTGAAGAAGATGCACAACGAATATTGCAGATTCCACTATCATCCTCTCTACAAGATGACGTCTTGGTATGGTGGTGAAGCTTCTGGCATATTCTCAGTTCGGAGTGCATATAAATATTTACAGCAAAATTATAGAGAGCCTAATAGTATAGGCTTACCCTATGGTGTCTAACTATCCCATCTAAGATCAAAATTACAATCTAGAGAATCTCAAAAAATTTCATCCCTACCCTAGTGAATACGAAAAAAAGACATCTGATTGTATCAAGACTTTGCACAAGGTGTAACCAATTAGAGGAGGATGTATATCACATTTTTAAAGAATGTCCTATAGCAGAAGAAGTATGAAGATTAATGGGATTAAACTTTATTTAACAGAATCTAAACCGAAACATGGAAGAATGGCATATTTGTAATTTCATGCAATACTTAATGCCTCAGCGAGTCTCCCTCTGTTGTTGTCTCTAGTCTCTATGGTATGCTAGAAATAAATATAGGCATGAGAGAATAGTTAACTCATCCATGGATATGTATAGGTTTGTTTGTAGTTATCTGAAAAAAATAGAGGAGACGTCAAAGCAAAGCAGTTTCAAACGTACATTACTGGCAGATCAAGAACCACCATCAGGAGAAAAAGTGAAGATAAATTTCGATGCAAATCTTGACGCTGAAGAAGCTAGATCGGGAACGGGCATTGCCATCCGAGATGCACGGGGAAATATTATAACCTCTAGGATCTCTATTCATGAAGACATCCCTTCGGCTTTTTCAGCAGAAGCAGGAGCATGTTTATGGGGAGTTAAAATAGGATTGAGTTAGGGTTTCAAGATGTAATAGTGGAAAGGCGATTCTCTCACAATCATAAAGAAATGTTGAGAAACAGAATCAGATAACTCTGAAATAAAATCTCTCATCCACAATATAAAATGCCATTGTACGTAGTTCAAATCGATAACATTTAGACATAAAACAGGAGAAGCAAACCATCTCGCTCACCATCTAGCAATAGAAGGACTATGAAGGGGAGAAGAAGTGTACCTGACGGGAAGACTTCCAAATTTCCTTCGAGAGCGGGTTATGGACAGTTGGATCTGCGAACCTGATTAAAAGTAATAGCTGAAAAGAAATCCCAGAACGAAATGGGGAATTTTTAGAAAGAAGCAAAGGCATGCTCTGGGTAAAAGTAAGTTTTTTAATTTCTCAAAGAATAAAAACTGTTAGCAGCACATAGGTTTTTTAAGATTTTGAATGGGCGGGTAACTTTCTTGAGGAATGAGCTAGTTTTCTTTAATGGTTTTTCGTTTTGATTGGTTATTTTTACTTTAGCTTTATGGTCTGTTATTTTTTCTTTTTTTGCTTTCATTGGGTCTTGAATGGTATGTTTTGACAGACCTTGGACAACTTTTCTATTTTTTAAGTTATAATAGAAGCCCTTCCTATTTTGCTCAAAAAAAAATTCGAAGTAATATTCTTAATATTTTATTGAAAAAATTTAGATTAATATTTTAATAATAAATACATATTGTGATTTATAAATTTTTTTTAAGTAAATTTATAAGGGAATAAATTATATTATGATGATCATAAAAACTTTGGTTATTAGGCAACAATGAAATAAAGCCCTATCATTAATTTTGAAGGACATACAAATTTTATCATACTATCAACTCTATGCAATCATTACCTTAACTCAATTTTTTACCGTCTACCTTAACTCAAAGCCATCGACAAATTACAGAGGTTGTAGAATTAAAAAATCATCCAGTCAAATTTCAATTCAAAAAAGGTACAATCCTATTTTTATATTATTGATCTATAGCTTTAATCTCTTTTCTTTGATATGATGTTCTTGATATACGATTTATATATTGAAACCTTTGGGCAATCAACACATTTTCTTTTAGGTCTAAATTGGGAGAAATTGCAAATTCTCATTGCATTTCCTCGATTAGAGAAGAATTTTAACTGGTTTGGTTGAGTTCCAACAAATCTTTGTATGTTTTCTATTAAACCTCTATAAATTTTATTTTTCTCTAAATTATATGATGGTTTCAAATGAAATTGGGGTTCTATTGATCATAATATCTGAATGGCTTGTTAATTTTCTATTCATTCTTTCTCGTTATTCTTTCTCGTTGTTTTTTTTTTAACTATACTTTTATTGAAGGAATCTATGATGAGGATTGGGTAAAGAATTTGTATTCCTCTACTGTACATCAAACTTTTGTCTCATTATATTTATGTATTTGGCATGCCATTAGAGTCTGAATATTGTTTGTTTCAATTTTACTTGGGACCTACATTGGTAAATGGTGATAATAAATATCAATGACCAGATTATTTTTAGTTTTGTTAATAATTATTAATAATTTTTATTTTTTCAATTGCCATTAATCTAAAAATACAAATAATCAACTATTTCCAGATGACTTATTAACTTTCTTTTCATTTTTTCTCGATGAATCTTTTTTAACTATATTTTTATTAGTAATTTAACACAAAAAATAAAGAGCTACAATTGGATATACATTCATAAGAGGTGATATTATTATTGATAACAATTTTCTTGAAGATGAAGCAAACATTGGGATTGAAGAACAAGAGAGAAAACGAGAAGAAAAGAAAAAGATTCACGGCGACGCATGGTGGTGCTTGTGGTGACGGACGACAGTCAGAAGTGAGGGATGAGAAGAGGTACAACCTTGAGTAGTGGTGATTAAGTGATTGATGTTCGGTTCGCGGTGGAGCAATGGAAAAATATGTAGAAGTGATGGTGGTGGTCAGCGGCAAAATTGAGAGAAAATGGGTGGTTATATGGTGGTTAAAAATGAAAAATAAGATCAAATGGGTGTCTTAGGGGTGTGGCCGGCCAAAGGAGGGAAGAAACAATAGTTAACACTTCAAAAATTGACAACAATGCATTTTAGGAAGGTGAGGGAGACATGGAGTAAAAAGGGGATCATGCTCCCTCTCTTTTGGTAAGTTTGACCTCTTGTAGGAGGAAAGAAATCTCCTCACTTATGGCAACAAGGGTGACCGGCTATGCTCTCTAAAACTTGTCAAACTTAGTCCAAAAATTAAATAAAAATAAGGAGTGATATGGAACTTAAACCTTGGACCACTAGGTTAGCTAATAAATGACTAAGCTACTACATTACTCACTCCTTTGTATCCTAATTTGTGCAATTTAATTTAAGAACATAAATGTTGATAATTCCACTGTTCCTTGCTTAACAAAAATTGGTGCGTGACAGTGATACCCTCCTTAAAAGAAATTTCATCCACAAAATTACCTGGCGAGAATAAGTGAGTGTCTTGTTGTCTTATCACACCTTCTGGTTCCCAAGTAACCTTGTTGGAACCATGATTTCTCCAAAGAACCTTTACCAAAGGGATCTACTTCCTTCGTAACACCTTGACTTCTCTCTGTAATATCTGTATCGATTCCTCTTCGAAAGATAAGTCTTGTCGAACCTCTATTTCCTCAATCAGCACAAGATACGAAGGGTCAAATCTATATATCCTCAACATGGACACATGAAATACATCGTGTATACGATCCAATTTTGAAGGCAACTCTAATTGATACGCTATCGGTCCTACTCTCTTGATGATGCGATAGGGTCTAATAAATCGGGGGCTTAGCTTCTCTTTGCAATCAAGCCTTAACACCTTTTTCCACGGTGAGACCTTTAAGAAAACTTGATCTCCGACACTAAACTCGATATCCTTCCTCTTCAAGTCCGAATATGACTTCTGCCTATCGAATGCTGCCTTTAGTCGATTTCGAATAAGCTTCACTGTATTCTCAGTCTCATGCACTAACTCTGGCTCTAACACCTTCTTCTCACTCAACTCTGTCCAGCACAAAGGTATCCTACACTTACGTCCATACAAAGCCTCATACAGAGCCATTTGAATGCTCGATCGAAAACTATTATTGTACTCAAAATCTGCAAGCGGCAAATGTTCCTCCCAACTTCCTTGAAAATCTATCACACAAACTTTTAGAATGTTCTCGAGATTCTTGATAACCCTCTCAGATTGCCCATCAGAGTGTGGATGAAATATGATGCTGAAGTTCAATCTTATACCAAAAGCCTCTCGTGGAGCTTCTTCCAAAATCGAGACGTGAACATGGGATCTAGATCAGAGATGATGGAAACCAGTACCCCATGTTGTCTCATAATTTCAAAGATATACAATCTCACCAACTTTTGTAATGAATAGTTAGTTCGCATAGGCAGAAAATGAGCTGATTTTGGTCAAATGATCGACAATCACCCACACAGAATCTTTCTTTGATGGTGTCAATGCCAAACCACTTACAAAGTCCATTGTGATGTGCTCCTATTTCTAAAGAGGAATTTGAATGGGTTGGAGCAAATCAGAAGGAACTTGGTGTTTAGCCTTGACTTGCTGGAATGTCAAGCATATGCCCACATAGTCAGTCACATCGCGCTTTAACCCTAGCCACCAATATTATGCTCAAAGGTTGCAATACATCTTGCTCCCACCAGGGTGCATAAGGGCTAATATGCGCTTCCCTCAGGATGGATTGCCTCAATTTAGGATCTGAAGGTACACAATATCTACAACAAAAACACAAAACTCCTTCAGAATTACAAGCAAAATCCAAATCTTACCTTCCTCATTGAGCTTCACATGAGATGCAAGAAATGTATCCAATGATTTCTTGGACTTAATCTCCTCCAAAAGATTAGGTCGCATTTGCAATTCCACTAACAACCACACCATTCTCAAACAAAGTCAACCTAGCAAATAACGCTCTTAGTTCACCCATCACCTTTCTACTCAAAGCATCAGCCACGACATTCGCTTTCCTCGGGTGATACTCAGTCATGCAGTCGTAGTCCTTCAAAAGTTCTATCCCTTGCCTTTGTCTCAAATTCAACTCCTTCTGGGTTAGGAGGTATTTAAGACTCTTATGGTCTGTATAGATCGTACACTTCTCCTTATAGAGATAGTGTCTCTAGATCTTAAGGGCAAAGACCACAGTAGCTAACTCAAGGTCATGTGTAAGATAGTTGCACTCGTTCGGTTTCAACTGTCTCAAGGCATACGCTACTACCTTCTCGTCTTATATAAGTACAAAACCAAGTCCAATATGAGAAGTGTCGTTATGTACCACATAACCCTTACTAGACTCTGGTTAGATCAACACGGGTGCTTGTGTTAACAAGGCTTTAAGCTTCTCAAAACTAGCTTGTTGTTCCTCATTCCAAACAAAAGGTGCAATCTTTCTCAATATCTTAGTCATCGGTGTCACAATCAAAGAGAATCCTTCCACAAACCTTCTACAGTACCCCGCAAGTTCAAGAAAACTCTTAATCTCACTCACATTATTAGGCCGCTTCCAATCTAAAATAGTTTTTATCTTCTTAGGATCCACTCGAATACCCTCAAAAGATACTACATGTCCCAAAAATATCACCTCTCAAAGCCAAAATTCGCATTTGTTGAACTTTGCGTATAACTTATTTTTACTCGAAGTCTGAAGAACTAACCTTAAATGCTCCTCATGCTCTTGCTCAGATTTGGATTAGATCAGTATGTCGTCAATAAAAACTACTACAAACTGATCTAGGAATGGTTGGAACACTCTATTAATAAGGTCCATGAAAGTTGCAGGAGCATTGGCATCATTAAGATTTCGTAATGCCCATAGGAGTTCTAAAGGTCGTCTTTGGAATATCTGCCTCCTTTACCTAACCTCAGATCAATCTTCGAGAAAATAGTGGCACCTCTAAATTGATCGAAAAGGTAATATATCCTTGGTAATGGGTATTTATTCTTAATAGTCAGTTTATTCAACTGACAATAATCGATGCAAAGCCTCATCGACCCATCCTTTTTCTTGACAAACAACATAGGGGCTCCCTATGGTGATACACTTGGCCTTATAAAACCACGGTCAAACAACTCCTACAACTATATCTTGAGCTCTTTAAGCTCCTTCGATGCCATGTGATAGAGTGCAATGGACACTGGTATTGTTCTAGGCAATAACACAATTCCAAATTCAACCTTACGAGGTCGGGGTAATCCAGGCAATTCCTCTGGAAAGATGTCGAGAAATTCCTTAACTACTTGGATATTCTCCATCATCGCGCTATTCAACTTCGTGTCTGGGATATAGGCTAAATATGCCTCATATCCCTTACGAATAAACTTATCTACAACAAGTTCAGAGACCATATTAGATAGGTCAGTAGGAAACACTACGCCTTGGACTTGCAATCGTCATCACCTATAGATCTTGTTTACACATACAAATCATCCTAGGGGACTAAGTGCAGTCACATCACTTACGTATATGTGGGTAGATCCTATATCAATAAGTGCAACATACGAAATAACATTAATGGTAAAAGTATATGCTATAATGTCGGCTGCATCATGGTCCTCTCTACGTCCAGCCGTAGAGACAAGTGTTGGCTACCTTTCATCAGTTCGGTTAACACCTTAACCTGGTGCTCGCTGGCTCTGACTAACATTACCACCTCGATTTTGACCCTAATCTCTACGAGATTATGATCCTCTGATTAGGGGTTCTATTCTAACCTTGAACTTGCACCTGATCATTCCTCTACGGACAGTCGCAAATCTTGTAGTCAACGACCCATATTTCGAACATGCACCCATGCTCCTCCAACACTCACCAGTGTGCCTTTTACCACAAGGACATTGTTAGGTATCCTACCTCCAACAACTGTCACATTTTGATGAGGTCGATCATCTTTAGCCTGCTTAATAGGGCATGGAGCTTGAACATTTGGGCCCGATTCTCTCTTAACAAGGGCCATAACCTTGTCTTTCCTTTCGCACTCAAAACGCCTTACTTATTTGCAAATCTTAGTCTTCTCCACTAAGGTTTCGAATACTCTCTCTTGTAATAGAGCCACTTGCATCATTAAATCTGCCCTCAACTCGAATGCAAATCGAGCACACTTGTCCTACTCCTCAGCCACCATACCAGAAGCACAATGGCTAAGCCTCAGGAACTCAGCCACGGTCTTGTCTCCTTGCCTCAACTCTATAAATTCTAAGCATCTGGCCTTCACGTACTTTGCACCTACGTACTTCTTTTGGAAAGCCTCCAGAAAGTATTCCCATGTCAACCTCTCAGCTTGGGTACCCCTTACAACAGCTTGCCACCAGCAGCAGGCCTCGTCACATAGCAAGGATACAGTCCCTCTTAACTTTTGTTTTGGAGTACATTCCATGTCATCTAGAATTTTCTCATTCGCCTCTAGCCAAAACTCAGCTACAGTATGGGTCGTACCAGTAATGCCTGTAAAAAGTTCGGCCCTATTAGAACAAAGTTGCTTAGCTATTGTTCCTCGATTGTTTGGCCCCATTTGGGCACCCGTCACTAGCTCAAGCACTCAGAGAAAGGCTTGAGATACCGACTCATTAATAGGTTCTTGTTGACTTTCATCAGCATTCGGTACACAATCCGCTTTCTCAAAAAATTGAATGAAGTTGGATTACCAAAGCAAAAAAATGTATCAGTTTTAAGTCAAGAATATAGTGGTCATTACAATATTGGTTATACGTCGACTGATATTGAAAATTTCTTAGGAAATAAAAGAAAGAAGCTTCATGAATAAGGGGATGCATAGAGGTTGAACAAATATTTCAAAGAATGTCAAATAAAAGATCTCGGTTTCTATAACCCCTTAAATCGGGCCTAGACAATATGACCCAATTCGAGCAATCACATAGGTAATGTGAAATGGCCAAAACGCAGATTGAAAACAATAACTTCTTTTTCTTTGAAAATGCAGATTTAGAAACCTATTTGTAATTTGATAGTTTGAAACTAATTTTGAAAATGTAGTATATTGCATAAAACCTTTCATTTTGTAGTTGTAAATTTACTTGAAATACATTATCATTGCGGAAGAGAATTTATTTGAAAACATCATTTAATTTATTTAACTCAGAAAATAATGTCATGCATCGCAATTATATGCTAACATGTAAGCATAGACTCAATAAAAATCATAACCCAAAGCATCCCATAATTAAAACTCAATTCTAAATCTAAACTATAGTAATATAGATAAATAAATGTTATTAAAATGTCCAATGCCATTATCCTTGAAAACATATCCATTACCGAGAGTCCACTCTAAGAATCTGAATCCGAGTTCTAACCAAGAGGAATATTTGGAAAACATTAAAATATCGTGGGAGAGATTTTGAAGGCTCGATGTGAGATTCCCCAAAATAAACACATAATCACATATATAGAAACAAATATATAACAACATTCTCATAACAATCACATGCTCATATGATCCCATATATCGTCAATGATGTTATGCATAAATGTGTCAATGCATATTTATAAAAACGATGCACTTTTTGTAAAAGTTCCTACCTATCTCCGCTACACACCACATATGAGTTCCCCAACCCGTCCATCCAATAAAGCCAATTTTTGTGGACAAGCCACCACATATTTATCGTAAAACTGCCACATAATTGCCATAAATGGCTACATATTCACTTTTTAGATGAACTGCTACATATTTTTCATAAATGGCCACATAGTCACTTTGTAGATGAACTGCTGCATATTTACCATAAATGGCCACATAGTCACTTTGCAAATGAACTACTACATATTTTCCATAAATGGCCACATATTCCTCCTTTCACAAATCTCACCCCATACATGTGTCATGACATTCATTTATCACATGTGAATAGTATAACACTTAGGCATAAAATATGCTCACAATAATCACATATATCACTTTAACATGTTTAAAATGCTTTTCGCATATAGATCGTAGATCTTAATGTTCACATATCCATATATTCACATATTCACATTTTTCACATGTTCATATCACATAATCATGTTTAGCCATAAGACACATGTCATGAGATCGTGATTTGCATACAAAATCATATATCAATAATAAACTCATCGAAATGTACACATCATGCCTTTCATTAAAAGTATTAAATATTAAGACACTTACTTGAATCCTTCGCTTTGATTCATTTAACGATTCTCTTATAATCAAGATTTCACTTATCACATATTATCGATTTAATCATTAAACTAACATATATACATACATAATACTAAATCCCACACCTTAATACGATAGATCTTTCGCCTTTGTCCTAAAGCATGACTTTGCTCGACCTACACTTACGATGATCTATTTGAAATTTAGGATTAGAGTTAGATTCTCTTATACTATTAGTCGATATTAGAAGTGATCTATAAGGATCTAACGATGCTTACCCTCAATCTAGAACTCTCTCGATAAATGAGTATTTAAAAAGTGGATTCAAGGGTCTCTCCTTTGGTTATCATCTTGACCTTCAAATAATGATGATTTATTAGTGATTTAAATAATAAGAATACAAATAAAATCGAAGCTAACATCCCATGAAGGCCCCCCTTACATTCGGCCAAGGGATGGAAATGCTAGATAGAGATTCCAATAACTTTCTATAACATCTTTACTTACTCTTTGATCAATTGGGAACAAACGATTAATTAGAAAAAGTTAATTTAAGAATAATGGACGCTTTTTTACAAAAGAATCGAACTACAAAATATGACTATATTGTGTTAGAATCGACGCTAGGAAAAAGAGAGAAAAAGAAATAAAAATGGGTGTTTTTGATCACTAACGGTAACGACAATGACGGTTGATGGTGGCGACGATGACGATCGTTAGTGGTGATGACGATGATCGACGATTGCGACGATGGCAGTCTGGCGATTCGTAGTGGACGCTCAAAGATTCAGCCTAAGTGAGAATAGAAGAAGAATTAAGAAAATAAAAAGATTCACGGTAATGCACGGCGGGTCTAATGGCGACGGATGGGGGTCAGAAGTGAGGGATGAGAGAAGGTTGATGGTATTACAAATGACATAGATTTTCTCCCTAATTTAGTGTTCTAATTGTCTCTTTTATATTTCATTTAGCATGCATCGTTAGCATTTTGGACTTAGTTTTCATGTTTTCAAACTCATTGATAGTTAGTTTAAATTCTTGATATTTTTATCTATTTTTGTACTAATGTCGACGCAAGCAGACGATATGTTGCGTCTTGATTTTGTCAATGCAGGAGCTAAGTCTAGAAGCTTAATATTGGACGAATGCAACCACAAGATCAGTTGGTAATTGTGACCAAGAGATGTCGTCGCATTGCAACTAAACATTGAATGAGTAGAATCAAGCTGAATCCATAGCTGGAAGCACCAACGCAAGAATTTCACAGATGTCGCTGTAATTATAATTTCAGAATGCACCCAGCGATACAACGACAATCTGCAGATCTTTGAAGAACATACTAGAACTGCGTGAGTGCACTGTTGTAATCTAACTAATTTTGAGCCGCAAGATCTAGATTTGGATCTAAAAATAAACGTTGAATCCTACAATTTTTTAGAGGTTATAATAGACAAACAAAGAAGGAAAGTAATCATCAAGAGATAAGGGATTAAATTCTACAATTTCTGTGTGATTTTGGAGATTTGAGCTGGGAATTGGGAAGCTGTTGAAGCAAGTCTACAATCACTTCTGACGAGAAGGTGTTTGATGCAAGGCAAGAGGAATAATTAGGGAGTAGGCCTAGTAGTCTAGAGATAGTAAGCTTCGTTGTACTCTTTAATTCTTCTTAAACGATGATGGATTTTGATGATATTAAATGAATACGAGAGTGTCTTCTAATGTTATATCATTTCGATTCTCATTTTACATTGCTTATCTGTTTATTCTTGGATTTAACTGCTTTAAGCACGAGAGTGAAATTGCAGTACGCCGACATCGAGAGATGAGGTTACAAGTTAGATTAACAAGTAAGTTAGGCAAGAGCTGCTTGGGACTGGGACAAACTCCAGTTACTTGTTCTTGAATATACATCATTGCTCGCACCGAGAGGTGGAGTCATTATGGATATTTAACTCGGGATTAAATAGAAAGTTGTTATTGGTAAGAACTCAATGGGACTTCATTGCAATGACATTCCATCTATATTTTACCTTGTCGATGCATCCAGCGTTGCAACTTAGCAGAATCAGTGAACCATTTCTACCCTTTACATTTGATCACTTTTACATTTTATGCATTTAAATATTCAGCACTCAACACACAACACATTTGATTTACTTTCAGTACATTGACATTTAACACCTGACATTTGACTCTGATTGCATTGACATTGATAACTAATTTTAGTATACAGATCTGACTTAATTGCGTTGACAACCTTACTCACAATTACCTCAATTTCAATATTAGTTGCTCCGACATTTGAACATCAAGAACCTATTCCTCGTGGGATAGATATCCGATAGAATTGTCTATCAACTATACTTGCATCGATGTGTGTACGCTTGCACAATCGTTATGATGTAAAAACACCGATCAAGTTTTGGCATCATTGTTGGGGAATAGCATTTGTTTGATGTTACTTTTGTAGTTGCAATTAATTCTACTTACTTAATTTTCAATCTTTACTAATCTGTTATTATTTTTTTAATTGTTTTCTTTTTCAGATTGTTAATTGTTGCATGTCCACAAGGAGAAATCCTAAGGACATTGTAAGCTTTGATACGGAGCTTGAGAGGACACTTAGGAGGAGAAGGCAAGAACAACGGAAAATGGTTGGTACCAACAACAATAATAATTTGCCACCATTGCTACTGCAAAAAGGAATTCCTCTAGTGCCTCTACAAATTGTTAACGATATACCACCACCACGTCCACAAGACAAACAATTTCAGAATAGGACAATAAGAGATTTTGTTGTGCCTATACTCGATGATTTACAACCAGGGATTGTACAATCGACTATCCAAACTGGTAATTTTGAACTGAAACCTGTGATGTTTCAGATTCTCAACTCAAATGGGTAATATTCAAGTTTTTCGCATGAAGATGCACGAGAACAATCATTTTTGCTTATTTGTGCATCCTTTAGTCAACATGGTATCCCTGATGATGCTTTAAAAATGCAATTATTTCCTATTCGTTGCAAGGTAAAGCAAGAACATGGTTCTTAGGATTGTCGGCTGGATGAATTACATCTTGGAATACATTAGCAATGCAATTTGTTTTGCGTTTTAACCCGCCGATAATGAACACAAGGTTGCATAATGACATCATTGCATATCATCAGCTCGATGATAAGAATTTACATACAACATGGGAGCGTTTCAAAACATTGCTTTGACGCTGCCCAATGCATGGAATTCAGCAAGAGACCCAAATAGAGATCTTCTACAATGGTTTGAATGCTCAGACAAGAAATATTGTCAACGCATCGGCTAATGGTCCATTGTTGGATTGTACTTATAATGAAGCTGTAAGAATTCTAAAGAGAATTGCCCAGAACGACTACAAATATCCAATCTCTCGTTCTGCATAGGTGAAAACTAACTCTGGTGTTCTTGAATTAGATACTATTTCTACATTATCAATGCAGGTATCTTCATTGGCCAACATCATAAAGAATATGAAAGGAACAAATGAAGTTGCTCTTATTCAAGTGGCCTAGCAATTAGATGCGCCGATATTTTCCTGTGAAATTTGCAGCGACAATCATAGCTATAAGGACTGCCCACAACATGCAGAAAATGCTTTCTACATTAATAACATCATAAGGGGTTCATTTGGTAACTCATACAACAATCGTTCTCAACAATCTTTGGGGAATCAAAATACTTCCATGTATAGATATGGGAATTCCTCAAATCAAGAGAGTTATAGACAAGGAGGTTACAATGCCAATCCACAGCAAAATTATCATCAGAATCCACAGATAAATTCTTGTTCTAAACAGATGCAGTCACATAACCAGATGCAACCACAATCATGATTACAGCCACAACAGTCTATATTGCCACAAATGCAAGGATAACATCATCAGCATTAATAGCAATAGTTTTCTCAACTTAAGTCGGATTCTATGACTGCTCTTGAAGCAATGATACGCGAGCATATCACAAGAAATGAAGCGATAGTGCAAGGTAACTTTTCCTCTGTACAAGCGTAGGAAGCCCAGCTCGGACAGTTGGCTTCTAATCTCAACACCAAATCACCAAGATCTCTACCTAGTGATACTGAGAATCCAACACAAAAGGGGAAGGAGCATTGCAAAGTAATCAAGCTAAGGAGTGGAAAACAGACAATGGGACCAAGCGGATTTGATAAAGACCATGTCAACGCATCTGAACCAAAGCAACAAGAGGAGGATGCAGCTGAAGGATGTCAAGCAGAAATTAATATTGAGGAACCAATTGTAGGGCCATCCATGCCTACAGTTTTCCTCACAAAGTTGTCGACGCAACAACTAGTGTCGATACTACCGAGTTATCCACAACAACCCACTACAACCATACCTCTGCCGTTTCCACAATGATTCAAAGAGAAAATCCATGATAAAGAATATCAAAAGTTTGTTTCTACTTTGAAACAATTGCACATTAATATACCTCTAATAGATACTATTGTGTAGATACCCATTTATGGGAAATACATGAAGGAGCTATTATCAAAGAAGAAAAAATTGTCTGACATCGAGACGATTGCACTCACAGAGGGGTGCAAGCGCTATGCTTACAAACAAGTTGTCAACAAAGATGAAAGATCCTAGTAGCTTCATTATCCCATGCTCCATCAGGAATCATTACTTAGGTAAGACTTTATGTGATTTAAGAGCAAGTATAAACCTGATGCCTTTGTCCACTTTTAAAAAATTAGGAATAGGTTCGATGAAGCCCACTGCAGTGACATTGCAACTGGAGGATAGATCTTTAGCACAACTGGAAGGACAAATCAAAGATGTTCTTGTTCAAGTTGATAAGTTGGTGTTCCCTACTGATTTTATCATCCTAAACTGTGAAGCAGATAAGGAGGTACCCATAATTCTTGAGAGGTCATTTTTAGCAACCGGACGAACACTGATCGACATGTTCAAAGGAGAACTTGTTATGTGTCATAATATGACCAGGTAACTTTCAGTGTGTTTGAAGCATCACCATTCGGATCCAATAAACAATGTCACCACATTGACGTGTTGAGCGAGATTATTCTGGAAGAATTTAATATAAGAAGTTTAGCACTGTCTGATGACAATGCGACAACATTTACCGATGACATCCTAGATGATTGTGTTGACAAATAGGAGGTTAACAATTATGAGCTACACTAGAATTGTCAAATTGAGTCTTTGGATTTGTCTAACAGGACAATCCCGGTGTTTATACCATCTGTCGAACAAGCTCCTATCTTAGAGTTAAAATCATTGCCAACACATTTGAAGTATGTCTTCCTTGGTGACAACGTTACGCTGCCTGTTATTGTCAATGCATCCCTCAATGTAATGCAATAAGATAAGCTCATCGCAATTCTGAAAGAACACAAAAGAGCCATAGCCTGGAGTATCGCAGATACAGAGGCATCAATCCCTCTTTTTGCATGCATAAGATACGGCTAGAAGATGAAGGGAAGCAATCCATTGAGCACTAAAGACGACTCAATGAGAAAATGAAAGAAGTGGTAAAGAAGGAAATCATTAAATGGTTAGATGCAGGCATTATATACCATATTTCTAATAGCAATTTGGTAAGTGTCGTTCAATGTGTGCCTAAAAAGAGTGTTTTCACAATCTTGACCAACGACAAAAATGAGTTAATCCCTACTCGCATCGTAATTAGATGGCGAGTATGCATGGATTACCGGTAATTGAATGCGGCCACAAAGAAAGACCATTTTCCACTACCTTTCATCGATCAAATGCTATATAGGCTAGCTGGTAAAGCCTATTATTTCTTCCTGGATGGCTACTCTTGATACAACCAAATAGCCATTGTGCCGAAAGATTAAGCAAATACTACGTTCACATGCCCTTTCGGAACCTTTGCTTTTCGACGGATATCGTTTGAGTTATGTAATGCGCCAGCAACATTCCAGAGCTGTATGATGGCGATCTTCTCATATATGATTGAGAACTCACTCGAGGTATTCATCGATGATTTCTCGATCTATGGATAGAGTTTTGACAAATGCACTGACAATTTGACAAGAGTTTTGAAAAGATGCGATGACACAAATCTCATTCTGAATTGGGAAAAATGCCACTTCATGGCTACTAAAGGCATTGTCCTTGGCCACCGCATATCTTGTCAAGGCATTAAGGTTGATAAATCTAAAGTAGAAATCATCGAAAAATTACCCCCGCCCACCAATGTCAAAGCAATAAGAAGCTTTCTTGGACATGTTGGCTTTTATAGAAGATTCATCAGAGATTTTTCCAAGATAGCTAAACCCTTATGCTCATTACTAGAGCAGAATAAAAAGTTTGTGTACGATGATGCCTGTTTGGACGCATTCAAAACAATAAAGAAACAACTGGTACTAGCTCTAATTATCGTCACACCAGACCGGATGAAACCATACAAACTAATGTGCGACGCCAGTGACTTTGCTGTAGGAGTTGTCTTAGGACAAAGAAAAGAAAAGGTATTTCATTCTATTTACTATGCTAGTAAGACTCTAACTGAAGCACATGTTAATTATACTACTACGGAGAAAGAGTTGCTAGCAGTAGTTTTTGCATTTGACAAGCTCCGTTGCTATCTTGTCGACACAAAGACTACAGTTTACATAGACCACTAAGCATTGAGATCCCTTTTCAACAAAAAAGACACCAAACCTACACTCATCAGATGGATCCTACTCCTCCAAGAATTTGATATCGAAATCAGATATAGGAAAGGATCTGAGAATCAAGTAGCTAATCACTTGTCTCGGTTGGAAATTGGGAGTGAGAACGGGTAAACAACCTAGATTGTCGAGGCATTTCCTGACGAGCAATTATTCTTTGTCGATGCATCACCATGGTATGCTGATGTCATCAATTACCTTGTGTGTGGAAAGCTACCTATGAGTGCAACTGGTTACAAGAAGATCAGGTTCATACGTGATGCTGCCAAATACCATTAGAACGAGCCATACCTATTTAAGGTATGCACCGACAATATCATCCATCGCTATGTACCTGAAAAAGAAATGATGTTAATCCTGAGACATTACCATTATGCCCCTTATGGAGGTCATTTTGGTGGAACAAGGACTACTACAAAAGTCCTGCAATCAATATTTTATTGGCCCAATTTGTTTCGAGACGCCCACAATTTTGCACAACAATGTGATCGTTGGCAACGCACTGGATCCATATCTTGACGCAACGAGATGCTCCAACAATCGGTCATGAAGGTACAGCTCTTCGATGTTTGGGGTATAGATTTTATGAGGCCATTTCCAAACTCTTTTGGAAATGTGTATATCTTAATGGCTGTTGACTATGTCTCAAAGTGGATTGAAGCTATTGCGGTGCCAAAAGACGACGCTCGGACAGTGTTAAAGTTCTTTTGCACATACATCCTCACAAGGTTTGGAACACCGAGAGTGTTGATAAGCGACCAGGACACTCATTTCTATAATAACCAAGTGGCAACTGCATTAAAGTGATATGGTGTGAAGCATCGTATGGCTACCACATATCACCCACAAACTAATGGTCAAGCCGAAATATTCAATCGTCAAATTAAAAACATACTTGAGAAAGTGGTTAATCCATCTAAGAAGGATTGGTTTGCACGGCTACATGACACATTGTGGGCACTTCGCACCGCTTATAAAACCCCGTTGGGGATGTCACCGTACCAACTAGTGTTTGGAAAGTCTTATCACCTACCTGTCGAACTTGAACATAAGGCCATGTGTGCAATTAAGCAGGTGAATTTAGACTATGATGCTGCTGTAAAGAAAAGACTGTTGGACATCACGGAATTAGAAGAAATTGGATGCCATGCTTATGAGAATGCGATGATATACAAGGAAAAGACAAAGAGATGGCATGACAATATCATCTTGCGTCGACAATTTCATCCTGGTCAGTTGGTACTTTTATTTAACTCACGTTTAAAATTGCATCCAAGAAAATTAAGATCGAGATGGTAAGACCCATTTAAAGTTGTCGAAGCATTCCAAAGCGGTGTGGTGACAATCGAAAACTTAAAGGATGGACAACAATTTAAAGTAAATGGCCAACGTCTTAAACATTATGCTAGCCAAGATGTTCGAGAACCAGACGAAGTCGTCCACTTGGTGACATTTAAATAATGTCGATGCATTACTTTATTTACTTTTAATTATTTCACTTTTATTTATGTTATTTTAAATTCCTTACAGAAATAAAAATCATATTTTTGTCGAAGCATTGAAGCACATATTGTCGATGCATTTTGCGATGAGTCAGCATTACTTTTTCAGCAAGAATCGCGTCGATTGATTTCTTTCTCTCCTAGTCGTTGGATCAAAACAAAACGGTATGATCTACAACTTAGTAATTAATGGTTGCAGACACAACGTTTCCCCTTGTTTCTCCACTCATTACACCTAGGTTATAAAGCCTCTCAATGCATTTTCTTTTTCTCTTCACATCCGCCATTGTTATTGCATTCTATCTTCTCCATTATTTGCATATTTTCTAATCTCAGAGCAATCTTTTTCTACAAAAACTTCTTGAACTTCTTTTCTTATCACTATAGCTAAAACCCGTGCTTTATGAAACACACCCAAAACCCCTTCAAAGAACACCTCGATTAGTCCTACTATGATTCCATCCACAATACCACCACCATCATCCACTGGCCCAGTCTTATTTCTAACGACTACGGCCAAAGACTGTTACCACAATGTTATGCTTAAATGCAATATCCACTCCAAACATGGTCTCCAATTATCTCCATATCAGACTTTAGGGAAACAAGTTTACCGTGCCATCAATCACCTCGGGTGGGAATATTTTTACAACCATCCTTTTGGCTACTCTCCCACAATGGTAAGGGAGTTTTATGCAAATTTGGTGGATCAAAAGCAGGAGTTTGTCTTTGTACGAGAAAGGTTAGTTCCATGAGTGCTGAGCAAATCAACGTACTGTTCAGAATTCTGGAACAAGTAGATGACCATACACCATTTATGCACCATTTAGATGATGATTATTTGGCCCAAATAATGAACGATCTCTACATCAATGGCGCTACATGGACGAGCAATGGGTTTCACAACTATACAATGCACAGACGGTATCTTACAATCTTTTGCAAGGTATGGTTTCATTTCATCAATAACCGTGTTATGCCTTCTACCCACAACACTACGGCCATATTGGACCGTATGGGTCTCCTACATTCCATTCTACATCACCTACACATAGACATCAATGAACACATACATGCCCAGATCATAGAAGCTGTAAGAAAGCAAACTGGTATCCTTCCATTTCCCTTTCTTATTATGCTACTTTGTCAACACAAGGGCATTGTGCCCAAAGATGATGAGGTGGTCTTGGATAACAAAGGCCCAATCAATGATAACAAAGAAAAGGGTAAGAAGAAGGCTGACAAAACTAATATGCCGATAAAAACCCAAATGGCGAAGAAATTAGCTTTGATGGAATTACACATGAATCGCCTCGACATGCGTTCTATTCACATCAACATCATCGTGGATGATATGGATTTTTGACTCCACAAGTTTTATGCATACACCAAGGCGTGGAATGAAGCCCTTGTTGCTACATTGAGCCAGATCAGCCAGACCCCACTGCTAGATTTCCCAACTTTCCCATCCATCTATCACCCAATGAAGTATTCATCTTCCGAGCAACTTACCCTTGATAGTAGGCCTGCCCTTGTTCCAACCCAGATCCATATTTCTGACGATAAGAAGGATGGCAGGTAGTCATAGGCTGATGATAATTTTCATCACAACATCGCCCACTTATTCGAAGATGAATTCTCAAATAGTCTAGGCACAAATATGGTAAAAAGGGCAACTGTTCTGGAAGAAGATGTCGTTCAGTCGATTGTGCTGACACTAGTCCAGTTGAAAATGAGCCGAGTGTAGAAGAAGAGGCAAATTAGTGAGGTACTCAGGAGAAGGATCAAGACGAGGGAGGAAAGGAAGAAGAGAAGGAAGAAACAGAACCTGTCGAGGTGTAAGAGGAGAAGGACACCGATGCCCTAACAACGATTATTGAGGATATTATGGGGGCATCCAGCTCAGATGATACTTGACCTATTACGAGTAAGGCTGAGGTTGTCACTGGCGAGATAGAGGAACTAAATCCTCTGGCTATTGTGCCCTACATAGCATCACTCGTCGAGATCCACCCATCAGAAGTGACAACTGATGAGGCCGTCACCCAACCCGTTGAGGAGGAGCAATCTATCGAGCGGGTTGGTTTAAAGGATAAGAAGCGGAAGAGGCGCAATAACAAGAAAAAGAAGAAACACCATGACGAGGAAGAGCTCCTGTAAAAGAAGAAGAAGAAAACCAAAGTAGCCTCTACATCGGCTGCTGCTGAATAATTTGGTACATCTCTTTTTAGCTAGTTTTCATGCATTCTTATTGTGCCTATATTTTAATTATCGTTACATTCATTTTAGCTTAGTTCATTGTAGCTGCATTTCCATAATATATGTATAACTATTATCAATGCATTGGGGACAATGAAGACATTAAGTTTGGGGGGAAGCTAATGTGAATTGGAAAAGCAACTACACCTTCATATTTAACTTTTATTTTGTTTATTTAGTTAATGAAAATTTACAAAATTTCAACAGAAATGTGCCCACAAATTTATTTTGATGCGTAATTCTGGAATTGTTTGAATGCTGATGTGCAAATTGGATGAATATGAATGAATGATGAGTTTACTATTTTTGAATGAATAATTGAAATTTCTTCAGTAATGGATGAATAGTATTGGTACTGAATCTTTAACTAACTGACCAATGCAGCGACATTTTATTATTAAAAGACACTCCATTATCAATGCATTGTGACTTTTAAGGGAGAACACTCCACTGCAAACTTAGAAAAGAAAATTCATTTAGCTAAAGGCTATAATGGGAAGAGTGTGTGTCGACACAATTACATGCCTCCTGGGGGTTTGTTGCACCCCATCGTTACTACCCAGGAACAAAGATAGAGTAATGCAATGACATCTTTAAATCACTTGAAAAACAAAAAAAAAATGAGAAAAAGAAGAAAGAAAAAGAATAAATTGCTTAAATAGTTCAAGGAAGGTTAAGATTCAATGCATGATACTAACATTGATGAAGTTGCAGTTTTAAGATGTTCATAGCTACAAATTGTCAGCGTATCATTCTATTATATGAATGCAATTAACACATTAGGAATTTAGAGAATTCAAGTTGTATGAATAATGATTATGGTGACATTTCTAATTGTTACTTTGTTAATATTTATTTACTTAAGGACAAGTAAAAACTCAAGTTTGGGGGTGTAATAGTATTACAAATGATATAGATTTTCTCCCTAATTTAGTATTCTAATTGTCTCTTTTATATTTCATTTAGCATGCATCATTAGCATTTTGGACTTAGTTTTCATGTTTTTCAACTCATTGATAGTTAGTTTAAATTCTTGTTATTTTTATCTATTTTTGTACTAATGTCGACGCAAGCAGCCGATATATTACGTCTTAATATTGTCAGCGCAAGAACTAAGTCTAGAAGCTTAATACCGGACAAATGTAGCCACAATATCAGCAGGTAATTGCGACCAACAGATGTCTTCGCATTTCAACTAAACCTTGAATGAGTAGAATCAAGTTGAATCCATAGCTGGAAGCACTAATGCAGGAATTTCACAGATGTCGCTGCAATTATAATTTCAAAATGCGCTCGACTATACAGTGATAATCTGCATATCTCTGAAGAACATACTAGAACTGCTTGAGTGCATAGCTGTAATCTAAAATTTTGACAACTGTAAGATCTAGATCTGGATCTGAAAATGAAGGTTGAATCCTGCAATGTTTTAGAGGTTACAAATAGACAAACAAAGAAGGAAAGAAATCATCAAGAGCTAAGGGATTAAATTTTATAATTTCTGTATGATTTTGGAGATTTGAGCTGGGAATTGGGAAGCTGATGAAGCAAGTCTGCAGTCACTTCTAACGAGAAGGTGTTTGATGCAAGGTAAGAGGAACAATTAGGGAGTAGGACTAGTAGTCTAAACATAGTAAGCTTCATTGTACTCTTTAATTCTTCTTAAATGATGATGGATTTTGATGATATTAAATGAATACGAGAGTGTCTTCTAATGTTATATCATTTCGATTCTTATTTTACACTGCTTATCTGTTTATTCTTGGATTTAATCGCTTTAAGCACGAGAGTGAAATTGCAGTACGCCGACATCGAGAGATGCAGTGATAGATTGGATTAACAAGTAAGTTAGGGGAGAGCTGCTTGGGACTGGGACAAACTCCAATTACTTGTTCTTGAATATACATCATTGCTCGCATCGAGAGGGGGAGTGATTGTGGATATTTAAGTTGGGATTAAATAGAAAGTTGTTATTGGTAAGAACTCAAAGGGACTTCATTGCAGTGACATTTCATCTATATTTTACCTTGTCGACGCATCCAGCGTTGCAACTTAGCAGAATCAGTGAACCATTTCTACCCTTTACATTTGATCACTTTTACATTTTATGCATTTAAATATTCAGCACTCAACACTCAACACATTTGATTTAATTTCAGTACATTGACATTTAACACTTGACATTTGACTCTGATTGCGTTAACATTGATAACTAATTTTAGTATGCAGATCTGACTTAATTGCGTTGACAACCTTACTCACAATTACCCCAATTTCAATATTAGTTGCTCCGACATCTAAACATCAAGAACCTATTCCTCGTGGGATCAATATCTAATAAATTTGTCTATCAACTATAATTTCATCGTCGTGTGTACACTTGCACAATCCTTGTGACGTAAAAACACCGATTAGATGTACAACCTTGAGTGGTGGTGGTTGAGTGATTGATGTTCGATTTGTGATGGAGCAAAAGAAAAATATGTAGAAGTGATGGTAGTGATCGAAGAAAAAAGGGAGAGAAAATTGGTGGTTATGTGGTGGTTCAAAATGAAAAATGAGATCAAATGGGAGTAAGTGATTTCATTAATCAGTATGAATAGGCTTTGAATGCATGGTATGTTAAAGAAAAAGAAAAAGATTTGAAAACAATGAGCTCTAAAGTAATTTTGAAGACATGTTACAATGTTACAATGTTAAGGTTATAACTGTAAACACTTACACTAGAAAAATGTTTCTAAAATTTTAGAAAAAACTTTTTCTAGTCAAAGTTTAAAGATAATTAAACTTGATGAAAATGGGGGTGAAAAGATATATAAAGTGATGCCTTTTGGGAAGAAAGTTTCATCATATGAAGTAGCTTTCACAAAATCTATCAAGAAAGCCATATGTTCATGCCACATGTTTGAATTTGTTACGTAGCCATATTTGGGCGGTGTTTATGACAAAAATCTTTAGTTGAGGCACTTGATCCCCAATATATCTTAGAGAGATGGACAATGAACGCTAAAAAACGAGTAGTTGATGGAAATTTTGGAGATGTTATACAAGTTGAAAGACAACCTTTTGAAATTTCTATGCGAAATAGTTTAATGGTGCAATATTTAGAAATTTCTGAGCTTTGATCAAAATCATGTAAGAAATATGAACATTTTTCAATGACTTTGAGTAAGTTTATAAATATATATTGTGATTTATAATTATTTTTAAGTAAATTTATAAGGGAATAAATTATATTATGATGATCCTAAAACTATGGGTTTTTAGGCACTAATGAAATAAAGTCATGTCATTAATTTTTAAGGACATACAAATTTTATCATACTCTAAACTCTATAAAATTATTACCTTAACTCAATTTTTTTTACCATCTACCCCAACTCAAAGCCATCGTTAGATTACAGAGATTGCAAAATAAAAAAATCAAGAACGTTTGAGGTTTATTGGAAAAATAATCCAGTCAAATTTCAATTCAAAAAAGGTAAAATCCTATTTTTATACTATTGATCTAGAGCTTTAATCTCTTTTCTCTAATATGATGTTCTTGATATATGATTTATACATTGAAACCTTTGGGCAACCAACACATTTTCTTTTAGGTTTGAATTGGGAGAAATTGGAAATTCTCACTACATTTCCTTAATTGGAGAAGAATTTTAAATAATTTGGTTGGGTTTCAACAAATCTTTGTATTTTTTCTCTTAAATCTCTATAAATTTTCTTTTTCTCTATATTATATGATGGTTTCAAATGAAATTAGGGTTCTATTACTCATAATATTTGAATGGCCTGTTAAGTTTCTATTCATTCTTTCTCGGTGATTTTCTTTTAACAATGTTTTTATTATAGGCATCTATGTTAAGGATTGGGTGAGGAATCTATATTCCTCTGTTGCACATCAAACTTTTGTCTCATTATATTTATGTATTTTTCATGTCATTGGAGTCTGAATACTATTTGTTTTAGTTTTACTTGGAACCTACATTGGTAAATAGTGATAGAAAAGATCAATGACCGGATTATTTTTAGTTTCATTAATAATATTAATAATTATTCTTTTTTCAATTGTCATTAATATAAAGTACAAATAAGTACCAACTGTTTCCAAATGAATTATTAACTTTCTTTTCATTCTTTCTCGATGAATTTTTTTGAACTATATTTTTATTAGTAATTTAACACATAAATGATAAAAAGCTTTGGCAAGAGATACATTCATAAGAGGTGAGACTATTATTGATAACAATTCTCTTGAAGATGAAGAAAACATTGGGATTGAAGAACAAGATGAGATTGATGTTGATTCACTTGAAGACAATAATGAGCAGCCAACTCAAAAATTTTATGCCTGTAGTGGATCAATAGAACCATGTACAGGAATGCAATTTGATGACTTGGAAGATGTGGAGACATGTTATAAAGGCATATTTGAGACGAACTGGTTTTAGTATACGAAAGCACCATATTCAATCGTCTCGCACTGATAAATCTTTAATTTGAGTGGATTACACTTGTTTTAGAGAAGGATTTTGACAAAAAGATTGTAAAAAAAGTGATGCAATATGTATGGAACATGCAAAAAACAAGAATTAGTTGCAAAGTGATGATTAATTTGAAGAAATTTAAAGGTAAACGGATTGTAAGTAAGTTTGTAAATAAACATAATCACGTATTTCTTACACCTAGAAGTACAAGTTTTCTTCATTTAGAGTTTTGTGATCCAAATTCTAATAGTTTTCTTCATTTATTAGTATAATATATTTAGCATTGATTGGAATTAGGCCTCTTTAACCTATAAATTAATGTAGTTAAAACTCCTCTTGCATCATTCGAATTTGACATTAGTGAATTTTCTTCCACTCAACCAATGGATTTTTCCTGAAAGGATTTCCACTTAAAATCTATGTGTTTTATTTTTTTATTTCTTTTCTTTGCAATCTTTTTAGATTGCCATTATCAACGTTCAATTTTTAACAAAATGGTATTAGAGCTTTTTGGATTGCTTGTCTCAATCACGGTAATGGTGATAATGAAGTATGATATTCCACTGTTGGATCGAAACACTAGATTCGTGTTGTGGCAACTAAAGATGCAAGCAATTCTTACGCAAATGGATTTGGAGGATGCCTTGCTAAGTTTAGATAAGATGTCTTTGACATTAACGGATGAAGAGAAGAAGCATAAAGATCGAAAGACTTTAACGTAATTGCATTTGCATCTATCGAATGAAATTCTACAAGATGTGTTAAAGGAGAAGACCACCACCATTGCATTATGGGCAAAACTACAGCAGCTATGCATGTCGAAAACCCTAATCAACAAATTGCATATTAAGCATCTTATTTATTATCATAGTTTGGAGGAAGGTACGTCTGTGCACGAACACTTAAATGTGTTTAAAGAAATTGTCTCGAATGTAGAGGCCATGGAGGTTTAATATGATAAAGAAGATTTAGGGTTAATTTTACTTTGTTTGTTGTCACCCGTCTTATTCAACCTTTAGATATACAATTTTGTATAGTTACGAATCTTTCACAATTGATGAAGTCTATACTTCTTTAGCCTCATATGTCAGGATGACGCATCTTATGGCTGGATCATACTCTCAAGGAGAGGGTCACATTGTTCGTGGGAGAAAAGAACAAAATACTGATGATAATTGTTGGAGGACACATGAAGGAAATCCTCATAATAAATTTAAGGGTAGATCGAGATCTTCAAACAGAGGTAAAACTTGTAACTTCTACAATAAGAAAGGGCACATTAAGTCTAAGTGCTATAGGTTGTAGAATAAGATTAAAAGAGAGGTCGCGAATCAAAAGAGAAAACAACCAGAACAATCTAGTGAAGCTAATGTAGTAGAAGACTACAATGATAATGAACTCCTAGTTGCTTTTATTGACTACTCTAAAGTAAGCGAGGAGTGGGTCCTCGATTCTGGTCGCACTTTCATATGAGTCCTAATCGGGATTGATTTACATCATATGAAATAATTTCTGAAGGTTTTGTTTTGATGGGAAATAATGCTTCATGTAGAATTGTAAGTATTGGCATAATCAAAATTAAGATGTTCGATGGAGTCGTTAGAACAGTTAATGTCGTACGACATGTACCAGAATTGAAGAGAAATTTGATTTCATTGAGTGCACTTGATTCAAAAGGGTACAATTACACAGCTGAAAGTAGGGTTCTAAAGATTATCAAGGGTTCCCTCATTATGATGAAAGGGCAGAGAAAGACTGTCAAGTTATATGTTCTGCAGGGTTCAACTGTTATTGGTGATGTAGTTGTTGTTTCATTTTCCTTGTCAACTGATGATGTTACTAGACCTTGGTATATGCATCTAGGGTATATGAGTGAGAACGGCATGGCAAGATAAAGTAAAAGAGGACTTCTTGATGGACAAGGCATTAGCAAACTGAAGTTTTATGAGCACTACATTTTTGGGAAGCAAAAGAGAGTTCGATTCACCAGAGGAATACATAACACGAAAGAATGCTAGATTATATTCATTTTGATCTCTAAGGGAAATTTAGAGTGCCTTCGAGGGGTGGTGCTAATTATATGCTGACGATCATTAACGATTTTTCCAAAAAAGTGCAGGCATTCTTTTTAAAACAGAAAAGTGATGTGTTTTACATGTTTAAGAATTGAAAGACTATGATCGAGAAGTAGACAAGAAAGCAGATAAAACACCTCTGCACATATAATGGCTTGGAATTATATTCTGATAAGTTTAATGATTGTGCAAATTAGTAGGGATTGTGATACACTTAACAGTTTGCCATATTTCACAGCAAAATGGCATTGTAGAATGAATGCATAGGACAATCATGGAAAAGGTTTGATGCATGTTGTCGAATGCTCATTTACCAAAGTCATTTTAGGTTTAAGCGAACTGTACATCATGTTTTTTAATTAACTAATCTTCGTCCATTTCCATTGAGAAAAAGACTCCATAAGAGGTATGGTTTGGTACTCCTACTGATTATTCTAATTTGAAGATTTTTGAGTGTCTCGTATATGCTTATATTGATAATGGGAATTTGGAGTCTAGATCTATTAAATGTGTTTTTATTGGTTATAAGGTAGGTGTTAAAGGGTATAAGTTATGGTGTCCTAAAACAAGGAAAGTTGTAATTAGCAGAGATGTTATTTTTTATTGAACTGTTATGCTGCCTAACTTACCTCGTAAAGACTCTTTCATTAAAGATCAGCAAAGTTCAAACATACATGTGAAGCAGGTGGAGCTTCAGATTGATCCAGGATCTACAACAAAGTCTCCTTCTCATGTTAAAATAGAAACTCAAATTAGAGTTTCTTCTTCTCCACAATCATCACCAGAATATTTTATTACCAAGAATAGACTTAGAAGAGAAATTAAACCTCCAAAAAGGTACCTCGGGGCTGATCTAGTTGCTTATGCTTTAAACATAGCTGAAGATATAGATGCAAATAAAGTCATTTACTTATTATGAGGTAGTTAGCTGTGAAGATTCAGAAAACTAGATGTTTGTCATGCAATAAGAGATGGAATCGCTCCATAAGAGCATAACATTGGATCTAGTAACGCTTCCTAAGGGTAAAAAGGTTGTTCATTGTAAATGGTGTTCAAGAAGAAAGAAGGGACCCCAAGAATTGAAAAACACAGATATAAAGCAAAACTGGTTACAAAAGGTTACAGTCAAATTCCAGATTACAATCAAATCCCTTTATGGCTTGAAACAATCACCAAGGCAGTGGTACAAGAGGTTTGATTCTTTTATGACTACTCATGATTTCAAAAGAAGCAGCTTTGACAGTTGTGTTTATTTAAGAAAAGCAGTGATGGTTCTTTTGTGTATCAATTCTTATATGTTGGTGACATGTTGATAGCAACCAAAGATGAAAGAGAGATAAGATAGGTTAAAGCCCAACTTAGTAAAGAATTTAAGATGAAAGATTTGGGAGCAGCAATACTTTGGATGGAGATTCTCATATATAGAAAAGCATGTAAATTGTACCTAAGTCAAAAAGGGTATATTGAGAAAGTTCTTCGTAGGTTCAATATGCAGAATGTCAAGCCTGTTAGTACTACATTAGCAACCTACTTCAAATTTTCATCGACTTTGTCTCCACAATCAGATGATGTGATTGACTACATGTCATGTGTTTCATATTCTAGTGTAGTGAGATCTCTCATGTATGTTATGGTGAATCTTGATAAAGAACACTGGAAAGTAGTTTAGTCAATTTTCAGATACTTACGAGGTACTACTGATGTTTGCTTACAGTTTAGAATAACTATAAATAGAGTCATTGGGTATGTTGATTATGATTTTACTAAAGACCTTGATAAAAGAAGATCTCTCATCAGGTATGCCTTTACTATTGGAGGCTGTGCAATAAATTAAAAAGCCACTTTTCAAACTACAATTGCTTTGTCTACTACTAAAGCTGAGTACATGGCTATTACTCAGGCTTGTAAAGAAGCTATTTGGTGAACTCAGTAAAGACCTTCAGATCAGTATAGTGTTTTGTGATAGTCAGTGTGTCATCTTACTTACGAAGGATCAAATGTTTCATGAGAGAACAAAGCAAATTGACATTTGGAATCATTTTGTGCGTGATATTATTATTTGTGGTGATATTCTTGTGTGCAAAGTTAGTACTCATGATAATCCTGCAGATATGGTGACTAAGTCACTTCTTATAACCATGTTCGAGCATTGCATGGACTTGGTTGGTGTTCATTGATAAAGAATGCCCCTTAAGGGTTTTCGTGGAAGAGGTGGAGAACTTGTTCGTTGAGAATTCGTGGTGAAGAACTTGTTCATTAAGAATTTGTGTCAAGGTGGAGATTGTTAGAGTTGTGTGACCCAAATTCTAAGAGATTGCTTGCAAGTCAAGCAAAATATATTTTCTTTCTAGAAGATTTAGCATTTATTAGTATAATATATTTAGCATTGATTAGAATTAGGTTTTTTCAACCTATAAATAGATGTAGTCGAAACTCCTCTTGTATCATTCGAATTCGACATTAGTGAATTTTCTTCTCCTCTGCCCATGGTTTTTTCCCTGAAAGGATTTCCATGTAAAATCTGTGTGTTCTATTTTTTCTTTCTTTTTCTTTGTGATCTTTTTACATTTTCATTATTGACGTTTAGTTTTTAACACTTCGTGGGCATAAAAAAATAACAACAGCCCAAAAGAATATGATCAATTCATTGAATGAAGCTGGAGTACTAACTCGAAAAATTGTATCAATTTTAAGTCAAGAATCTGGTGGCCATTACAATATTGTTTGTCCATTAACTGATATCCAAAATTATTTAGGAAATAAAAGAAAGAAGCTTAATGAAAATGGGATGCACAGAGGTTGTACAAGTATTTCAAAGAATGTCAAACAAAAGATCTTGGTTTCATTTGTACAATTCAAGTTTATGGAAGTGGTCACATTAGAAATTGTTTTTGGGCTGATGGGAGATCGAGAATGGCATACCAATATTTTAGAGATGTTGTAACTTTTGATGCTACATATCTTAAAAATTGGTATAGTATGCATTTTGTATCATTCACTAGTGTCAACCACCATCATCATCAATCAATAATGTTTGGATGTTCTTTATTAGTTAATGAAACTATAGAATCTTATATATGATTGCTAACCACTTAGCTTGAGGTAATGCTTGATCATACGCCAACTACAATTATCACCGATGATGACAAAACTATGGGTAAGGAAATTTCACAAGTATTACCTAATGCTACTCATAAATTATGCATGTGACATATCTTACAAAAAGTTCTAGAATATTTGACACACATATATAATAAATATCCTTTGTTTCATGATGAGCTTCACCATTGTATTCATGATACAGTTACAATTGAAGAGTTTGAGCTAAAATGGAATGAGATTATTTGTAAGTATGACTTGGTAGAAAATAACTGGTTGGAAGATTTGCATATTCTTCATGAAAAGCGAGTGCCTGTATATTTGAGAAAAACATTTTGTTTCGGAATGTCAAAAACACAATTGAGTGAGTGTATGAACAATTTTTTTAAAGCTTTTTTTTATCTAGCACAATAGTATGTTTTCATTAATAAGTATGAACAGGTTTTGAATGCACGGTATGTTAAAGAGAAAGAAAAGGATGTGAAAATGATCGCCTTCAAATGTACTTTCGTTTAGTGTGTATTTTAAGGCTTCTGCAAGTATACAAGTCAGGTTGTAATATAATTTGTTACAACAAAATATTTGGTAGTATTCCGAGGATCGTACCCAAAAGAGGTGAAGCAATAGTGGTTTAGATCCCTGCAAAGAAAAGAAGTAATTAGTACTTCCTTTAGGTTTATAGTACGAAAGTGAAATAAAGAGTTTGTGATTGTATAACATAAAAATAAAGGGAAAAAAGTAAAGGAAAGAGATAGATATATATGATAAACAGATTTGGGAAGATTAGGTTACTTCAGTATGGATTCTTCAACCATCGGTTTTGGGGATTTTGTTTCAATCAACTAGTCTCTACCCTAGTAGGATCTTCCAATCTTCCACCAACATAACGAGTCAATAGAGACTACTTATCGCTAGATGTCACAGTCTAAACTAGTTTGGGGTAAAGGTGTTCATGAATGGGCAATACCAATTTTGGGTTCATTCCTACCTCGATGACATTCTAGGGTTGTCAGGCTTAGAGTTTATTTCACGTTCTTCCTTTCCCAAACATTGGTCCGATTGAAAATCCCTATATACAATAGTTAAATAACCATACTTCCACTCCCTAATCCCCCACAATGGGATTAGTTCATCATGGTTTCTTAAACATCATAAAAACAATAATATAATTTAACATAAGATTAAATCAATGAAGTAAAAGAAACTCGAATTGTATAGCAATCTGTTGAGAATCAATTCCACAATCGTTTATGTGAAGTTACAAATATTGTTTCCAAAACGAAAAGAAAATAACAAATGAAATTGAAACTAAACTAAAAGGTGTGTAAAACCTAAGTGCTAAGGGTCCTATTTATAGCCTTGGACGGTCATTTTCCTCAACCCTAGGTCAACTACCATTCCTTGTGTTTAAGTGGTATTATAAAAATCGAAACTCCCTTCACTCAATGCCAAATCCACGTTCAGGAGTCGATGTCACGACACATAGGAGTCGTGTCGTGACGAAGAGGTTAGTCCACTCTATTTGAGGCAATTGTACAAGCGTTGTTGTGACATAGGTAATGTATGTCGCGACAAAGAAGTTAGCTTCGATATTGTTAGCTTCGATATTATTCAAGTTTGGTTCCTTTGTTGCGATGTAAAACAGTCTGTGTCAAAACATAGTGATCAACTTTATACTTATTTGACTTCTAAAGGTCTCTTGCATACTCACGAAGTATGTTAGCTAACCCTTAGTCCTCAATTGGCCTTAAAGACAACAAAAAACACCGTTTTGCACTTTTTACATAATTTATTCAAAAACAGAAAACTAAACTAAATCCTAAGGAAATAAAAGGAAAATGCTTAATTTTAAGCTCCTAAAGTGTGAAAAGTAGTTCAATCTGCTAGGTACCAATCTAGTAGATTAGAAAACAATGAGCTTTAAAGTAATTTTGAAGACATGTTACAATTTTGAGTCTATAGCTGCAAACACTTACACCAGAAAAATATTTCTGAAATTTTAGAAAGAACTTTTTTCTAGTCAAAGTTTAAAGATAGTCAAACTTGATGAAAATGAGGGTGAAAAGATATATAGAGTGATGCATTTTGGGAAAAAAGGTTCATCATATGAAGTAGCTTTCACAAAATCTAACAAGAAAGTCATATGTTCATGCCACATGTTTGAATTTGTTAGGATTTCATGTAGTCAACTTTAAGTGGTGTTTATGAATAAAGTCTTTAATTGAGGCACTTGATCCCCAGTATGTCTTAGAGAGATGGACAATGAATGCTAAAAAACTAGTAGATGATGGAAATTTTGGAGATGTTATACAAGTTGAAAGACAACCTTCTGAATTTTCTATGTGAAATAGTTTAATGGTGCAATTTTTAGAAATTGTTGAGCTTGGATCAAAATCATGTAAGAAATATGAACATCTCTCTCTGACTTTGAAAAAAGTTCATGAAGTGCTTTTGTCTATGTTTGATGGTGAAAATGACACAACTTTAAAGGATGACAACTTAGAAGGCACAACCCAATTTCAAGATAATCAAATTTTGTCAAATATTACTTCTTTAAAATATCTATTGCATGTCCCAACTAAAGGAAGACCAAAATCCATGACACAAAAAATCCAAGAGAAAATCATTCGACAGGAAAAAAAAGTGTACTGTGTGCAAGAAATCTGGACATACAAGGACTACATGTCTTATTAACAAAATGATTAAGGTATGTATGAATTTATTTTGAGTATATATTTCAAATTTGAATCGTTTAATTTGATTAAATTAACTTCTTTCTATGTTTCTTTTTTGTTAGAGGGGAGGACATGATTTTGACATCAACAATGACATATCCAATACCATTCAATCAAGGAGAAAATACTTTAAAGGTAAATTAATTAGGCAATTATGTATTGATTGAATAAAATGTTAAGGGATTAACTCTTTCCTTTCTTGAATATGTTATATACGAATATTTCAGGAATCTCACCCAATAAATTTATCTCATTTGATACCATCATTCAACATGTCACAAAATTTCAATCCTCAATCATATACGAAAAAAATGCTATTGAAATTTTTTTATTTGTTTTAAAGATCTTCAAATTCATAATATATTATTTTACCAATTTTTCATGCTATTATGTTATATTGTAGGAGCTGACGAGGGAGCAACACTTGAATGCATACAATCAAGATTAAATTTGAGCTTGTCAAGTTAAATTTTTAATTGGATAGAAGAGGAGTAACATTTAAATGCATAGGGTTAGAACTAAATATTTTTTTATCAAGTTAATTTTTTAATGAGATTTTTTAATATTATATTATATTATATTATGTGCTAAATAGACTTTAATTTGATATTTATAAATTTTTTAAATAAATAGATTTGTAGAAACAAGAGTTAATGCTCTTCTCTTTGTTAATTTCTGCCTCATGATTTATAATTTCACATATAACAATAAACCTAAAGAAATCTAAACTGAAGTCCAGTTTTGATTATTAAATTAATTAACATGCAACAACTGTATTAAAATACCAATAAATTTTAAACTAGTTTGCACATTATTCAGTTGTACAAATATACATCAAAACTTGAATGGTAATATCAACTCCCTAGTAGTTTACTATGTTGTCTAATCATCAAGTTTCTCAGCTCAAGTCGACTAACCAATCTGTCACTTAACTATTCTTATCATTAGCCAATTATTCTCCATGGTATACAAAAAGGTGAACATTGTCTATGTCTGTAGCTTCCAATATCTGAACCAGCAATGCACTAGTATCCAAGGCCATTAACTCCTAAAAATGAAGTCGAATAGCATGCCCAAATTTCTTCACTAAGCTAATAGATGTCAAGACACCCCCCGTCTGCACCTAAACTCGAGTTGAAATTTAAAAACATAGAGATTAGTATTACCATATATGCAATACAGAGATTACTATTATCATATTAAATTTCATTTTGATCACAAACAGACAATTTTTAGAGCTTCAGTGGATGAAAAGAAAGTAGGGTGGCTAGCTTAGCTTCAAAATTGCTATCTTTTTCAACCTTGGGCAATCACTAAAGTTTCCCATTATCCATCTACATATTATCCTTTGATAAATCATCTAAACTAAAAATAGTACAATTATACCTTGCACTTCTTAGGCAAACTAAAGGAATCAATACTATTTAAGTGAGATAGATTTCTTTACTTCTATAGTATCTAATAAGACACATGCTATAGTAATAGTATATATACTATAGAGAACTTTTATACATTGCTCCACACCGCTGAACTATCTGTTGATAATTTAGACAAAAAAACAATGATATCATTTTCATGGACACCCACACACTTCATTCTCCAACATCACCACCACTACTTGCACAAAAAGGCCCCCTCACACACCAAAAAAAGAAAATTGTGCATGTAAAAATCAACTTGATTACATTGATTTGTTGATCTAGTTTTTATTTTTATATATAATATGACTTATAAAGATCAAACATGAGTATAATTGGTGCATGTGCATCTATATAAAATTCAACATTTAAGATTACATAACACATGCTATGATAACATTTTCACTACTATGAAGTAGGTAAAAAACTATCCTTTCTCTATGTCAAAGGTCTTAGAATTGATATATAAGAAAGTTAATAAGTTGATAAATAACAAACGATGTCCAAATTCTAATGGCGTGTCAAATACATAAATATAATGAGACAAAAATTTGATGTGCAGTAGAGGAATATAAATTCCTTATCCAATCCTCAACATAGATGTCTTCCATAAAAATATAGTTCAAAAAATTCATTGAGAAAGAATGAATAGAAATTAACAGGCCATTTAGATATTATGAGCAATAGAATCCCAATTTCATTTGAAACCTTCATATAATTCAGAGAAAAAGAAAATTTATAGAAGTTTAAGATAAAACATACAGAGGTTTATTGAAACCCAACCAAATCAGTTAAAATTCTTCTCTAATCGAGTAAATGCAATGAGAATTTGCAATTTCCCCAATTCAGACCTAAAAGAAAATGTGTTGATTACCCAAAGGTTTCAGTGTATAAACCATATATCAAGAACATCATATCAGAGAAAAGATATTAAAGCTATAGATCAATAGTATAAAAATAAGATTGTACATTTTTTGAATTGAAATTTGATTGGTGATGATTTTTCCAATAAACTATAAATGTTCCTGATTTTTTAATTCTACAATATCTGTAATCTATCGATAGCTTCGAGTTGGGGTAGATGGTAAAAAAAATTGAGTTAAGGTAATGATTGTATAGAGTTGAGAGTATGATAAAATTTGTATGTCCTTAAAAATTAATGACATGACTTTATTTCATTGGTGCCTAAAAATAATAGTTTTTAGGATCATCCTAATATAAGTTCCTCCCAATTTATAAATAGTTAGTAATAGATTTTTTATAATATAAAATATAAATATTTGTTATTAATATTGCAATTTATAAATATTTTATTAAGCAGGATGTAAATAATTTTCTTTTTAATTTTTTTACAATTATTATAAGAATTTTTTTTTAAATGAAAATGATATTTTAGTTATAGTTCAATGATCAAATTAGTAATTAATCATTTAAATTAGTGTTAAATATAAAATTAGTACTTGAATTTATCCACTTTTATCAGATTCGTACCTATAGTTTTTCTTGTCCTAGATTGATATTTGATTTTTTTTTCCATCCACTGGTTTGGTACCTTAATCTAACACCGTTAAGTCTGGAACACGTGAAATGATAATATTGTGACACGTGGCATAAATGACATCATGTTGACATTATAGTGATGTCATAATCTGAAAAAATTAAAAAAAAATTTTCACTTTTTTACTTTTCTCCCCCTCCAAAATTTCAATTTTGACTTTTCTCTCCCCCAAATTTTTCTGTCGTTTCTTCTTCTTCTTCTTCTTATTCTCTTTTGACATTTTAGTTTTAACTTCTCTCCGATCTCTTCGATTCTTTCTCAACCAGAAAAACACAATTTCAAAAGTTTAAAGGTATATTTTCCAGTTTTGAAAAACGGCCAGGTCAAGCATTAAAGTCGGGTCAAGCATTTTAGCCTATTATAAAACAATCATAGAATGCATTAGTTATCAGGATTCATATTGCAATGTTGACGCTTCAAAATATGTACATGCAAAATCAAATGCTAGACCATTTGAACAAAACTCAATACAATAAACATTTTTTTCACCATTTACATTTGATTCATGGTTCAAGAAAATTATTCTTGCTTTCAAGAAAGAATTTCAAGCAAAACCAGACAAGTTGAAAAGATCAATAGTTAGTTCAAGCTTCAAAGAATTCTAATAACATACATGAGTCTAAGAACCACCACTTTTAGAAACGAGTGGAGGGATTCAAGTAAACATAAGAAAAAAATAAATTAGTTGTAGAAAAACATGTTGAACTATATAGCAGACAAGCCAATATGATAATTAAAGTTCATTTTTAATGACATTTATGAATAGTGGAGGGCTTCTTCATCAATATACAAAGAAAAATAAAAATCAACAACTATTTAAAGAACTAGAATGGTAGAGACTAATCATAAATATCTATACACTGAGCATGAAAAAACTTTTATAAGAGAGAGAAAAATAAAGGACCTAAGGATCCTTGATATTATGATAAAAATGAGATGTTGTGTGGAAAACTCCTACGCATCCATCA